>CANXME010002556.1:0-190496 GCA_948144175.1 Closterium sp. NIES-65
CACTTTCACACTTGACTCCGGGGCTTCTCGCTCCTTCTTTCGAGACCGCACTACCCTTACGCCGCTCGGACCGGCCGGTTGCAGTCTCCCTTGCTGACCCCTCTGGGGGTCCTGTCCTGTCTCACTTCTCCACTGTCCTCCCGTGTCCGGCTGCCCCTTCGGGCACCCTGTCTGGTCTGTACCTTCCCTCGTTCTCTAACGAACTTGGTGAGTGGCGCGGACCTGCAGGATGTGGGGGTTCACCAGTTCACTCCTGCGAGTCAGCGGGTGACCCACTGCACGGAGGCACGCACAGGCCGGACACCTGTCCACGTTCTCCGCGTCGGCCGGGGTCGAGGTCTCTACACCCTGACCGTTGAGTCTCCTCCTGTCCCTTGCGTCTGGTCAGGTGGCTGCGTCAGGTCAGGTGGCTTGCTGCTGCGTCCCGGTCAGGTCCTGAGTCTGCCCCCTGTTCTTGTCGCCTCCTGTCTCACGAGACTCTCCTGTGGCACCACCGTCTTGGCCACCCCTCCTTGCCCCGTCTTCGGAGCATGGCTTCCCGTGTCCTTGTCTCTGGTCTTCCCCAGTCTCTCCCTCCTCTCCCCTCCGGGCCAGGACCTTCCTGTGTCCCCTGTGTCGAGGGTCGCCTCCGGGCTACTCCTCACTCCTCCCACTTCCCCCCGACAGAGGCTCCCCTGCAGACACTTCACATGGATTGTGTGGGGCCCAGCCCCCGTCCGTGGGCAGGGTCACGAGCGCTACTTCCTGTTGGTGGTTGACGACTACTCGCGGTACACCACAGTCCTCCCCTTGCGCAGCAAGGGTGCTGTCACTGAGGTGCTGATCGACTGGATCAGCGCGGCTCGTCTCCAGCTCAGGCAGAGCTTTGGCTCGGACTTTCCTGTTCTGCGTCTGCACTCGGACAGAGGCGGAGAGTTCTCTTCTCGCCTTCTGCGAGACTACCTGTCGTGCACGGGGGATCCGCCAGACCTTCACGCTTCCGGACTCACCACAGCAAAATGGGATTGCTGAGCGCCGCATTGGCATGGTCATGGATGTCGCTCGTACGTCCATGATGCATGCGGCTGCCCCCCATTTCCTGTGGCCGTTTGCGGTGAGGTACGCGGCGCATCAGCTCAACCTTCACCCCCGGGTCTCTCGGCCTGCGATGTCCCCAGCCTTGCTGTGGACGGGGAAGGTTGGCGATGCGTCTGTGTTCCGTGTCTGGGGATCTCGGGCGTTTGTCCGCGACTTATCTGCGGACAAGCTGTCCCCTCGTGCTGCTCCCTGTGTCTTCCTTGGCTTCCTCACTGACGCCCCAGGGTGGCAGTTTTACCACCCCTCCTCTCGTCGTGTTCTGTCCTCCCAGGACGTCACGTTCGACGAGTCGGTCCCCTTCTACCGTCTCTTCCCCTACCGCACTCCTTCCCTCCCCCTCCCCCGGACTTCCTTGTGCCGGTTCCCCCCCCCGGTAGACCCCCTCCCCCCTCAGGTTCCTGCCCCCTCAGGTGTGTCCCAGGTAGACGCCGTTGACCCGGTCGAGGTTACTGGTGACTCTGGTGCTGCTGCGGGTGCTGAGCCTGGGGGTGCTACTGCTGGGGGTGCTGGGCCTGGGGGTGCTACTGCGGAGGGTGCGGAGCCTGGGGGTGCTGAGCCGGGGGGTGCTTTGCCTGGAGGTGCTAGGTCTGGGGGTGCTGGGTCGGGTGCTGCTGAGCCTGGGGGTGCTGAGCTGGGAGCTGCTGAGCCTGGGGGTGCTGCGTCTGGAGCTGCTGAGCCTGGGGTTTCTCCTGCTGCTGCGTCTCGCCGGGAGCCCCTCTCTCCACAGGAGCTGCGCGAGTGGTTCGCTCGCCGCTGGAGGCGTGCTGCTGAGTCTGGAGGTGCTGCTGGAGCTGGAGCTGGAGCTTCTTCGACCGTCGAGTGTGCGGGTGCTGCCGGTCCCGGAGCTGCTGGACCTGCGGGTCCTCCTGGAGCTGGAGCTGCTGAGGGCGTTGGTGCTGAGCCTACTGCTGTTGGTCCTGCCGCTGGAGGTGTGGGTGGCGCTGGTGCTGTCGCTGAGGGTGCTGGTGCTGTCCCTGCTGAGTCTGGAGCTGCCGCGCGGCCTCGGCCGTACTTCGTTCCGCTCCTGCAGCAGGTTCTTGGTCTTTCTCTTCCAGTAGAGGGTCCACCGCCTGTCCAGTCGCAGTCCCTGCTGGAGCCTTCCTCTCCACTGCCTGCTCCCCTCTCCTTACACTGGTCCTACTGGAGGTCTTGCTCAGCGTCGTGAGCCTGCGTCTCGTCCCGCGTCGCCTGTTCGTGCTGCTCGCGCTAGTGGTCGCAGTTCGCGTCAGCGTCCTCCTCCTGTCCCTGGCACGCACCGGATGTCTTTGCGTCCGTCCACTGCTCCTCTGCGTGCCCCTTTGCCTTCTCCTCCTGAGTCCTCTCTTCCTGCGCTTGCCGACCCTGAGTCGGACTCTCTTCGTGCTGCCAGTCCTACTGTCACGCGTCTGCTTGCTACTGTCGTCACTGACCCCTCTTTTGAGTCCACTGCTGCGTCTGCTCTAGTCGCTGAGCTCGTCGACTTTGCTGCTCGCTGTCGTCTCGACTACGCTGCTAGTCTTGTTGCTGAGTCTGCGTCTGTCTGTCCTCCGTCCGTCGGGGGTGAGTGTGCTCTTGGCACGGACGTCCTAGAGGACAGGCAGGAGGAGTTACAGTGTCTAGCGGCTGCTTCACCTCATCTCGCGTCTGTACTGCTTGCTCCTGAGGGAGACCCGGATGCACTAGACATCCCGACTCCGCGTTCTTACGCGGAGGCCGTAGAGGGTCCTTACTCCTCTCAGTGGCAGGCAGCTATGGATGCAGAGATGGCTTCCTGGAAGTCCACAGGCACCTACGTTGACGCGGTTCCCCCTCCTGGGGCGAACATCGTCAGTGGCATGTGGATCTTCAGGGTGAAGCGGCCGCCGAGCTCTCCACCTGTCTTCAAGGCACGGTACGTTGCTCGTGGCTTCAGTCAGCGGGAGGGAGTTGACTACTTTCAGACCTTCTCTCCCACCCCGAAGATGACTACTCTTCGGGTGCTGCTGCACATAGCCGCTTAGCGCGACTACGAGCTTCACCCTCTCGACTTCAGCACTGCGTTCTTGCAGGGTAGCCTGCACGAGGAGATCTGGCTTCGCCGTCCACCTGGCTTCACTGGGACTTTCCCTCCTGGCACCCAGTGGAGCCTCCGACGGCCAGTCTACGGTCTCCGCCAGGCACCGCGTGAGTGGCACGACACACTGAGGACTACGCTTGCGGCTCTTGGGTTTGCTCCTTCTACTGCTGACCCGTCGCTGTTTCTGCGCACCGACACTTCCCTGCCGCCGTTCTACATCCTCGTGTACGTCGACGACTTGGTCTTTGCCACAGCGGACACTGCTGGACTCGCCTACGTGAAGTCCGAGCTGCTGAAGAGACACACGTGCACAGACCTGGGTGAACTGCGCAGCTACCTTGGCTTGCAGATCACTCGGGACAGAGCACGCCGCACCATTACCTTGACTCAGTCACACATGGTGCAGCAGGTCCTTCAGCGCTTCGGCTTCACGTACTCCTCGCCTCAGGCCACTCCTCTGCCTACTCGCCACTCACTTCTCAGCTCTGCCTTCGAATGAGTCCGTAGAGTCGAGTGGTCCGTATGCAGAGCTTGTTGGCTGCCTCATGTACATGATGACCTGCACACGACCTGACCTTGCATACCCTCTGAGCATTCTTGCACGCTATGTTGCTCCTGGGAGACACAGACCAGAGCACATGGCTGCAGCGAAGAGGGTATTGCGCTACCTGTGCAGTACGTCGGGCATGGGGCTAGTGCTTGGAGGGCGGAGTCCAGTGGTTCTTACCGGCCACGCGGACGCTTCTTGGGCTGACGACCAGGCTACGCAGCGGTCGTCACAGGGTTACACCTTCAGCCTTGGTTCCGGCTCTGTCTCGTTGCGGTCTACTCGCTCGTCTTCGGTTCTCGGCTCCAGTTGTGAGGCTGAGATCTACGCCGGGGCCATGGCTGCACAGGAGCTTCGCTGGCTCACCTACCTGCTGACTGACCTTGGAGAGCCGCCTCGTTCTCCTCCAGTGCTGTACGTAGACAACAAGGCCATGCTGGCCTTGTGTCGAGAGCAGCGCTTGGAGCACAGAACGAAGCACATTGCTCTCCGCTACTTCCTTGCTCGTGAGCTGCAGCAGCGTGGTCAGTTGCGACTTGCGTACGTGGCCTCTGAGGCCAACACTGCTGATGTGTTCACCAAGGCACTCGCGCCTTGTGACCATCAGCGCTTTTGCACCCAGCTGGGTCTTGTGCCTGTCTTGCCTCACTTGCTCTCCTCTTGACTTCACTTGTACTGTGACATACATATATACCTGCTCTTGCTTGTCTAGTTTTATATATATGTCTGTACTCCTGCATGTGAACTGGCCTCTGGCCCTGCTCTTGTGCTCGGTCTGTGTGGTGACTTTGTGATCCACCCTGAGCTTGCTTTGCTTTGCTTGACTGGTCTTGTGACCCCTTGTTCTCCCCCACTTTGCCTATGGGGGTGTGTCAAACATTATATATGTTATGCTTGTATAGGCTATAGTGGGTTAGCCTATAGGGGGTACACAATTCTAGGGTTTCCTACTTGTACTCATTTCACTGCTAGTTCATTCATTCCTGTTCGCTTATTCTCACAATGAGCGTTTCCGTTCTCCTTGGCCCTACTTGCACTATAAGTGCGAAATGCCGGCCAGACTGGCCGATGCACCATTTTCTCTACACATGTGCGTTAGTTACCTTTCAAACCCTTACGTTCACTAGATGAATTTATTTCCTACCTTCTATTTGACTGAGACCACTAGATTCCGTGTACTATGCGAGATCTGAGCGCTTCCGTTCTCCCTGACATTTGCACTCTAAGTTCCCATACTGACCGACCTGGCCAATGCACCATTTTCCATATACATATGCATTAGATTCCTTTCGAACCTTATTAGCTCACTAGATTTATATATTTCCCACCTTCTGATTGAGTGAGACCACTAGATTCCTTCTTCTTTTTGAGAAATGAGCGTTTCCGTTCTCCTTGGCCCTAGTTGCACTATAAGTGCGAAATGCCGGCCAGACTGGCCGATGCACAATTTTCTCTACACATTGAGAAGAAGTGAACGAGAATGAATCAACTATGAATGAAGTGAGTACATATAGGAAATCCTGATTGGGTTGTACCCCCTATGGGATACCCCACTATAGCCTACACAAATATATATAAGCTATAATGTTCTGACACACCCCCATAGGCAAAGTGGGGGAGAACAAGGGGTCACAAGACCAGTCAAGCAAAGTAAAGCAAAGCTCAGGGTGGATCACAAAGTCACCACACATTCCGAGCACAAGTTAAAAGGCCAGAAGGCCAGTTCACATGCAAGATCATTTATAGAGATATACAAGAGGCAAACAAGCAAGAACAAGAGTATATATAGGCGAAGGTACAAGCAAGGTCAAGAGGTGAGCAAGTGAGGCAAGACAGGCACAAGACCCAACTGCATGCAACAACGCTGATGATCACAAGGCGCAAGTGCCTTGGTGAAGACATCAGCAGTGTTGGCCTCAGAGGCCACGTACGCAAGTCGCAACTGTCCACGCTGCTGTAGCTCACGAGCAAGAAAGTAGCGGAGAGCAATGTGCTTCGTTCTGTGCTCCAGTCGCTGCTCTCGACACAAGGCCAGCATGGCCTTGTTGTCTACGTACAGGACTGGAGGAGAACGAGGCTTCTCTCCAAGGTCGGTCAGCAGGTAGGTGAGCCAACGTAACTCCTGCGCAGCCATAGTCCCAGCGTAGATATCAGCCTCACAACTGGAGCCGAGAACAGAAGACGAGCGGGTAGCCCGCCACGAAACAGAGCCGGAACCAAGGCTGAAGGTGTAACCCTGTGAAGACCGCTGCGTAGCCTGATCGTCAGCCCAAGAAGCGTCTGCGTGCCCAGTGAGGACCACTGGACTGCGCCCTCCAAGCACTAGTCCCATGCCCGACGTGCCTCACAAGTAGCGCAACACCCTCTTCGCTGCAGCCATGTGCTCTGGTCGGTGTCTCCCAGGAGCAACATAGCGTGCGAGAATGCTAAGAGGGTATGCAAGGTCAGGACGTGTGCAGGTCATCAGGTACATGAGGCAGCCAACAAGCTCTGCAAACGGGCCACTCGACTCTACGGACTCATCCGAAGGCAGAGCCGAGAGTGAGTGGCGAGTAGGCAGAGGAGTGGCCTGAGGCGAGGAGTACGTGAAGCCGAAGCGCTGAAGGACCTGCTGCACCATGTGTGACTGAGTCAGGGTAATGGTGCGGCGCGCTCTGTCCCGGGTGATCTGCAAGCCAAGGTAGCTACGCAGTTCACCCAGGTCAGTGCACGTGTGTCTCTTCTGCAGCTCGGACTTCACGTAGGCGAGTCCAGCAGTGTCAGCTATGGCAAAGACCAAGTCGTCGACGTACACGAGGATGTAGAACGGCGGCAGAGAGGTGTTGGTGCGCAGAAACAGCGACGGGTCGGCAGTAGACGGAGCAAACCCAAGTGCCGCGAGCGTAGTCCTCAGTGTGTCGTGCCACTCACGTGGCGCCTGGCGGAGACCGTAGACTGGACGCCGGAGACTCCACTGGGTACCAGGAGGGAAAGACCCAGTGAAGCCTGGTGGGCGACGCAGCCAGATCTCCTCGTGCAGACTGCCCTGCAAGAAAGCTGTGCTGAAGTCGAGAGAGTGCAGCTCGTAGTCACGGTGAGCAGCAACGTGCAGTAGAACCCGAAGAGTGGTCATCTTCGGGGTGGGGGAGAAGGTCTGAAAGTAGTCAACCCCCTGCCGCTGACTGAAGCCACGAGCCACGTAGCGCGCCTTGAAGACAGGCGGTGAACCCGGTGGCCGCTTCACCCTGAAAATCCACATGCCAGTGACGATGTTCGCCCCAGGAGGGGGAACAGCGTCGACGTAGGTGCCTGTGGACTTCCAGGAAGCCATCTCTGCATCCATAGCTGCCTGCCACTAAGAGGAGTAGGGACCCTCTATCGCCTCCGCGTAAGAGCGCGGAGTCGGGATGTCTGGTGCATCCGGGTCTCCCTCAGGGGCTAGCAGTACAGACGCGAGATGAGGTGAAGCGGCAGCCAGACACTGGAACTCCTCCTGCCTGTCCTCAAGGACGTCCGTGCCGAGGGCACACTCACCCCCGACGGACGGAGGATAGGCAGACTCAGACTCAGCGACAAGACTGGCAGGGTAGTCTAGACGACAGCGTGCAGCAAAGTCGACAAGCTCAGTGACAAGGGCAGACGCTGCTGACGACTCGAAGGAAGGGTCAGTGACAGCAGTAGCAAGGAGACGCGTGACAGTAGGACTGGCAGCACGAAGAGAGTCTGACTCCGGGTCGGCAAGAGCAGGAAGAGAGGAAGCAGGAGGAGAAGGCAAAGGGGCACGCAGAGGAGCAGTGGACGGACGCAGTGACATCCGGTGCGTGCCAGGGACAGGAGGAGGACGCTGACGCGACCCGCGACCACTAGCGCGCTCAGTACGAACAGGCGACGCAGGACGAGACGCAGGCTCACGACGCTCAGTAAGACCTCCAGTCGGACCAGCGTAGGGAGAAGGAGCAGGCAAAGGGGAGGCAGGCTGTAGCTGTGGCTGTGACCGGACAGGCTGCGGACCCTCTAAGGGAGGAGGAGGAGGTGTAAGACCAAGAACCTGCTGCAGGAGCGGAACGAAGTACGGTCGGGGCCGCGCGGCGACGCCAGAAACAGCAAGAACAGCACCAGCACCCCCGGCAGGAGCACCCACTCCAGCAGCACCTCCAGTAGCACCTCCAGTAGCTCCAGAACCACCAGCAGCAGTACCAGGAGAACTGACAGTCGGACCGCCAGCTGCAGGCTCAGCGCCAACACCCTCAGCAGCACCAGCTCCAGGAGAACTCTCAGACCCAGCAGCTCCAGCACCCACAGTACGAGCACCGCCGGGACGCGCGGCAGCAGTACCCTCTGCAGCCGAAGAACCACCAGCACCAGCAGCACGCCTCCAGCGCCTGGCAAACCACTCACGCAGCTCCTGTGGGGAGAGTGGCTCCCGGCGAGACGAAGCACCCCCAGGCACAGCACCCCCAGGCTCAGCACCCCTAGGCACAGCACCCCCAGGCTCGGCACCTCCAGGCTCAGCACCCCCAGGCACAGCACCCCCTGGCTCAGCACCTCCAGGCTCAGCACCCCCAGGCTCAGCACCCCCAGGCTCAGCACCCCCAGGCTCAGCACCCCCAGACTCCGCACCCCCAGGCTCAGCACCCCCAGACTCCGCACCCCCAGGCTCAGCTCCCGCAGCAGCACCAGAGTCACCAGTGACCTCGACAGGCTCGACGGCGTCTACCAGGGACACACGTGAAGGGGCAGGACCCTGAGGGGGGAGGGGGACTACCGGGGGGGGACCTGGTACCAAGAAGAGCGGGGGTGGGGGGAGGGACGGAGTGCGGTAGGGGAAGAGGCGGTAGTAGGGTACCGACTCGTCGAACGTGACGTCCTGGGAGGACAGAACACGTCGAGAGGTGGGGTGGTAGAACTGCCACCCAGGAGCGTCGGGGGGGAACCCCAGGAAGACGCAGGGAGCAGCGCGAGGGGACAGCTTGTCCGCAGACAAGTCGCGGACAAACGCCCGAGATCCCCAGACCCGGAACGCCGACGCATCGCCAACCTTCCCCGTCCACAGCAGGGCTGGGGAGGTCTCCCGCCTGGAGACCCTGGGGTGGAGGTTGATCTGATGCGCGGCGTACCTGACCGCAAACGGCCACAGAAAATGGGGGGCAGCCGCATGCATCATGGACGTACGGGCGACGTCCATGACCATGCCAATGCGGCGCTCAGCAATCCCATTTTGCTGCGGGGAGTCCGGAAGCGTGAAGGACTGGCGGATGCCTCGCGCCCGACAGTAGGCACGCAGAAGGCCAGAGGAGAACTCTCCGCCTCTGTCAGAGTGCAGACGCAACACAGGAAAGTCGGAGCCAAAGCTCTGCCTGAGCTGAAGACGAGCTGCGCGGATCCAGTCGATCAGCACCTCAGTAACCTCATCCTTGCTGCGCAAGGGGAAGACTGTGGTGTAACGCGAGTAGTCGTCAACAACGAGCAGGAAGTAGCGCTCCTGACCCTGTCCATGGACGCGGGCTGGGCCCCACACGTCCATGTGAAGCGTCTGCAGCGGGGCCTCTGTCGGATGAAACTGGGAGGAGTGAGGGGCAGCACGCTGGCGCCCCTCGACACAGGGGACACAGGCAGGGCCAGGGCCCTGAGGAAGGGGAGGTAGAGACCGGGGGAGACCAGACACAAGAAGACGGGAGGCCATGCCTCTGAGCCGAAGCAGAGAGGGGTGGCCAAGGCGGTGGTGCCAGAGGAGGGTCTCGTGAGACAGACGACGACACGAATAGGGGGAAGACTCAGGACCAGACCTGGACGCTGCGGCAAACACCTGACCACACGAAGGGACCCTACCAGACTCAGCACCTGGAGGAGAAGCAGTGGTCAGTGTGTACAGGCTCGACCCTGGCCGACGTGTAAACGTAGCCAGGTGGCGTCCCGTGCTAGCCTCCGTGCAGTGGGTCACTCGCTGACGAGCAGGAGTGAACTGGTGGACACCCGCATCCTGTAGGTCAGCACCACTCACCAGGTTCGTCGAGAACGAGGGGATGTAGAGACCAGACAGGGTGCCAGAGGGGGCCGCCGGACACGGAAGTACCGTGGAGAAGCGAGACAGGACAGGCCCCCCAGAGGGGTCAGCCAGGGACACCGCAACCGGCCGACTCAGCGGCGTGAGAGTAGTGCGGTCCCGAAAGAAGGAGCGAGACGCTCCAGAGTCAAGGGTGAAGGTGTGAGAGGCCGAAGCCGACACTGTACCTGAGAGGGCAGACTCACCAGTACCTGAGAGCACAGACGCACTGGCACCTAGAGCAGCAGCCTCACTAGTACCTGACGCAGCAGTACCAATGCCCGGGTCGGGCGGGAAACACCGGTAACAGTCATCCTCATCACTACCAGTCACAGCATACATAGCAGAAAGAATAGCATCAAAGTCAAGATCATAAATAGCTACACCAGCCCTAGACAGCTCCCCCCAGCGGGGGATCTCAGCGGCCTCCGGAAACTGCTGACGCCAGGCGTCGGTCAGGCGGCCAAAGCAGCGGCGGGCTGTGTGGGTGCCTCCACACCTCTCCCCCGCACGGTCGCCGGTGCGAAGAACGTAGGGGCAGGGACCAAACGCGCCACCACGCTGACGCTGCAAGTACCACTCACGGAGCTGCTGAGGGGCGGGGACGGTGCGAGAGCGCTGCTGCTGCTGCTGCTGCTGCTGCTGCTGCTGTCGCTGACCACCCCCAGAGCTGCTCCGCTGGGACGAGCCACTCCGACCACCGCCGCCACCGCCACTCCCGCCTCCACCGCCACCCCGTCTCCACCGCCACCGCCCCCACCGGTACCCTCGCCCCCGCCTCCTCCGCTACCGCCTCCGCCGCCACCTCCGCCTCCACCGCCTCCACCAGTGCCTCCACTCCCGCCACCACCTCCACCGCCACCCCCACTCCCCCCGCCACCCCCACCTCCTCCGCCACTGCCTCCTCTAGCTCCACCCGCTCCCTTGCCCCCCTTGCCCTTGCCAGAGCGGCGTCTCCCGCTGGGGGCAGACGCCGCACCGACCGACTCAAAACCAGCGAGGTCGGCCGCAGCGGCAGAGGCGACAGAGGGCAGCAGGGGGGAAGGAGAACACCCCTCAAAGATGGGGGTGCGAGGGTCACCCCGAGAGGCCCCTACAGCGACGATGCTCTTCTCAGCCGCTAGCAGGGACTCCTCAAGGAGGTCGACAGTGAGGGTGGTGGGACAGACAGAGAGAAACTGGTCCCTAACGACACGAAGGGACTCAGGAAGACGGGTGACGAGAAAGTAGAGAGTGATGTACATGGGAGGAGGGTTTGCGGCGCGGAACTCAGCAGGAAGGGCAGCGCGGTAGCGAGCGTCACTAGCGCGGAGGTGGGTAACGAGGTCAGCGACAGTGGGAAAGGCAGCGAGGTCAGGGAAGAGAAACGGTAGCATGAGGCGGCTCAGCGTAGTGGAGGAAGGGGAGGAGTAGCGTGCAACTACAGCGTCGTACAAGGCCTGAGCGGTCTTGCACTGACTAAAGTGGGCACGCTCGGAGGAAGGGAGGTGGCGACGCACAGCAAGACGTGCAGCAGCATCGCGGGTCGCCCACTTGGTGCGAGCGGCGGGGTCAGCATCAGCAGGAGGGGCAGGGACAGCGCCAGAGACAAAGTCAAAGAGAGAAACCTCATTGATCGCATCGCACAGTAGGTACAGCTGCAGGTCCTCAATCCAGACTGGAAAGTCAATGGCGCGACCCTCAGCGTCAAAAGACAGGACACTGGGGGTGGCCATTGCAGCAGCTGATTGTCTCACCGGGCACGAAGAGTCGGGTAGCACAGCGGCTCAGCAACTCGGCAGAACAGCAGCTGCGCACGCCTCGGAGCAGCAGTAGCCCCGCAGGAGCAGGAGCTCTGCTCCTCAGGTTGCCCGGGCGGCTCGGGCGGCTCGGGTTGCTGGGGCGGCGCGGGCGGCTCGAGCGGCTCGGGCGGCTCGGGCGGGTCTGCTGCACGGGCGGTTGGGGCGGCTCGGCTGTACGGGCGGCTCGTGCGGCGCGGGCGTCGCGACGGGTGGCTCGCTGGCGGCTCGCGGGCGGCTGCACAGGCGGCTCAGGGACGGCGGCGCGGGCGGCTCAGGGACGGCGGCTTGGGCGGTCGTGGGCGGCTCACGCTGGGCGGGTGCACGGGCAGCTCGGCGGGCTGCGTACAGGCAGCTCACGAGCGGCTGCAACGGGCGGCTCGCGGGCGTCGGGCGCTAGGGCGCTAGGGCGGGCGGCGTTCGGGCGCTAGAGCGGGCGGCCGTCAGGGCACTAGGGCGGGCGGCCGTCAGGGCGCAAGGGCGGCGGCGCTCGGGCGCTAGGGCGGGCGGCCGTCAGAGCACTAGGGCACATCGAAAAAAAAAGGAAGTACTAGGGCCCGGAGCGCGCTCCGGGCAGAAAAAAAAGTTAAGCGGTAGCGGTGGTGGGCCCTACGAACAGTTCCCACAGGGGAACCTGCTCGATACCATGAGAAGAAGTGAACGAGAATGAATCAACTATGAATAAAGTGAGTACATATAGGAAACCCTGATTGGGTTGTACCCCCTATGGGATACCCCACTATAGCCTACACAAATATATATAAGCTATAATGTTCTGACACACATGTGCGTTAGTTACCTTTCAAACCCTTACGTTCACTAGATGAATATATTTCCTACTTTCTATTTGAGTGAGACCACTTGATTCCGTGTACTATGCGAGATCTGAGCGGTTCCGTTCTCCCAGCCATTTGCACTCTAAGTTCCCATACTGACCGACCTGGCCAATGCACCACTTTCCATATACATATGCATTAGATTCCTTCCAAACCTTATTAGCTCACTAGATTTACATATTTCCCACCTTCTGATTGAGTGAGACCGCTAGATTCCCTTTACTTTTTGAGAAATGAGCGTTTCCGTTCTCCTTGGCCCTACTTGCACTATAAGTGCGAAATGCCGGCCAGACTGGCCGATGCACCATTTTCTCTACACATGTGCGTTAGTTACCTTTCAAATCCTTACGTTCTCTAGATGAATTTATTTCCTACTTTATATTTGAGTGAGACCACTAGATTCCGTGTACTATGCAAGATTTGAGCGCTTCCGTTCTCCCTGGCATTTGCACTCTAAGTTCCCATACTGACCGACCTGGCCAATGCACCAATTCCATATACATATGCATTAGATTCCTTCCGAAACTTATTAGCTCACTAGATTTATATATTTCCCACCTTCTGATCGAGTGAGACCGCTAGATTCCCTTTACTTTTTGAGAAATGAGTGTTTCCGTTCTCTTTTGCCCTACTTGCACCATAAGTGTAAAATGCCGGCCAGACTGGCCGATGCACCATTTTCTCTACACATGTGCGTTAGTTACCTTTCAAACCCTTACGTTCACTAGATGAATATATTTCCTACCTTATATTTAAGTGAGACCACTAGATTCCGTGTATTATGCGAGAACTGAGGGGTTCCGTTCTCCCAGGCATTTGCACTCTAAGTTCCCATACTGACCGACCTGGCCAATGCACCACTTTCCATATACATATGCATTAGATTCCTTCCGAACCTTATTAGCTCACTAGATTTACATATTTCCCACCTTTTG
This sequence comes from Closterium sp. NIES-65, assembly GCA_948144175.1. Classification (NCBI taxonomy): domain Eukaryota; kingdom Viridiplantae; phylum Streptophyta; class Zygnematophyceae; order Desmidiales; family Closteriaceae; genus Closterium; species Closterium sp. NIES-65. The sequence continues at coordinate 13,231 of CANXME010002556.1, forward strand.
ATCGAGTGAGACCGCTAGATTCCCTTTACTTTTTGAGAAATGAGCGTTTCCGTTCTCCTTGGCCCTACTTGCACTATAAGTGCGAAATGCCGGCCAGACTGGCCGATGCACCATTTTCTCTACACATGTGCGTTAGTTACCTTTCAAATCCTTACGTTCTCTAGATGAATTTATTTCCTACTTTATATTTGAGTGAGACCACTAGATTCCGTGTACTATGCAAGATTTGAGCGCTTCCGTTCCCCCTGGCATTTGCACTCTAAGTTCCCATACTGACCGACATGGCCAATGCACCATTTTCCATATACATATGAATTAGATTCCTTTCGAAACTTATTAGCTCACTAGATTTATATATTTCCCACCTTCTGATCGAGTGAGACCGCTAGATTCCCTTTACTTTTTGAGAAATGAGTGTTTCCGTTCTCCTTGGCCCTACTTGCACCATAAGTGCAAAATGCCGGCCAGACTGGCCGATGCACCATTTTCTCTACACATGTGCGTTAGTTACCTTTCAAACCCTTACGTTCACTAGATGAATATATTTTCTACCTTATATTTAAGTGAGACCACTAGATTCCGTGTATTATGCGAGATCTGAGCGGATCCGTTCTCCCAGGCATTTGCACTCTAAGTTCCCATACTGACCGACCTGGCCAATGCACCACTTTCCATATACATATGCATTAGATTCCTTCCGAACCTTATTAGCTCACTAGATTTATATATTTCCCACCTTCTGATCGAGTGAGACCGCTAGATTCCCTTTACTTTTTGAGAAATGAGCGTTTCCGTTCTCCTTGGCCCTACTTGCACTATAAGTGCGAAATGCCGGCCAGACTGGCCGATGCACCATTTTCTCTACACATGTGCGTTAGTTACCTTTCAAACCCTTACGTTCTCTAGACGAATTTATTTCCTACTTTATATTTGAGTGAGACCACTAGATTCCGTGTACTATGCAAGATTTGAGCGCTTCCGTTCTCCCTAGCATTTGCACTCTAAGTTCCCATACTGACCGACTTGGCCAATGCACCATTTTCCATATACATATGCATTAGATTCCTTTCAAAACTTATTAGCTCACTAGATTTATATATTTCCCACCTTCTGATCGAGTGAGACCGCTAGATTCCCTTTACTTTTTGAGAAATGAGTGTTTCCGATCTCCTTGGCCCTACTTGCACCATAAGTGCAAAATGCCGGCCAGACTGGCCGATGCACCATTTTCTCTACACATGTGCGTTAGTTACCTTTCAAACCCTTACGTTCACTAGATGAATATATTTCCTACCTTATATTTAAGTGAGACCACTAGATTCCGTGTATTATGCGAGATCTGAGCGGTTCCGTTCTCCCAGGCATTTGCACTCTAAGTTCCCATACTGACCGACCTGGCAAATGCACCACTTTCCATATACATATGCATTAGATTCCTTCCAAACCTTATTAGCTCACTAGATTTACATATTTCCCACCTTCTGATCGAGTGAGACCGCTAGATTCCGTGTACTATGCAAGATTTGAGCGCTTCCGTTCTCCCTGGCATTTGCACTCTAAGTTCCCATACTGACCGACCTGGCCAATGCACCATTTTCCATATACATATGCATTAGATTCCTTTCGAAACTTATTAGCTCACTAGATTTATATATTTCCCACCTTCTGATCGAGTGAGACCGCTAGATTCCCTTTACTTTTTTAGAAATGAGTGTTTCCGTTCTCCTTGGCCCTACTTGCACCATAAGTGCAAAATGCCGGCCAGACTGGCCGATGCACCATTTTCTCTACACATGTGCGTTAGTTACCTTTCAAACCCTTACATTCACTAGATGAATTTATTTCCTACCTTCTATTTGAGTGAGACCTCTAGATTCCGTGTACTATGCGAGATCTAAGCGCTTCCGTTCTCCCTGGCATTTGCACTCTAAGTTCCCATACTGTCCGACCTGGCCAATGCACCATTTTCCATATACATATGCATAAGATTCCTTTCGAACCTTATTAGCTCACTAGATTTATATATTTCCCACCTTTTGATCGAGTGAGACCGCTAGATTCCCTTTACTTTTTGAGAAATGAGCGTTTCCGTTCTCCTTGGCCCTGCTTGCACTATAAGTGCGAAATGCCGGCCAGACTGGCCGATGCACCATTTTCTCTACACATGTGCGTTAGTTACCTTTCAAACCCTTACGTTCACTAGATGAATTTATTTCCTACCTTCTATTTGAGTGAGACCACTAAATTTGTCTACTATGCGAGATCTGAGCGCTTCCGTTCTCCCTGGCATTTGCACTCTAAGTTCCCATACTGACCGACCTGGCCAATGCACCATTTTCCATATACATATGCATTAGATTCCTTTCGAACCTTATTAGCTCACTAGATTTATATATTTCCCACCTTCTGATCGAATAAGACCGCTAGATTCCCTCTACGTTTTGAGAAATGAGCGTTTCCGTTCTCCTTGGCCCTACTTGCACTATAAGTGCGAAATGCCGGCCAGACTGGCCGATGCACCATTTTCTCTACACATGTGCGTTAGTTACCTTTCAAACCCTTAAGTTCACTAGATGAATTTATTTCCTACCTTCTATTTGAGTGAGACCACTAGATTCCGTGTACTATGCGAGATCTGAGCGCTTCCGTTCTCCCTGACATTTGCACTCTAAGTTCCCATACTGACCGACCTGGCCAATGCACCATTTTCCATATACATATGCATTAGATTCCTTTCGAACCTTATTAGCTCACTAGATTTATATATTTCCCACCTTCTGATCGAGTGAGACCGCTAGATTCCCTCTACTTTTTAAGAAATGAGCGTTTCCGTTCTCCTTGGCCCTAGTTGCACTATAAGTGCGAAATGCCGGCCAGACTGGCCGATGCACAATTTTCTCTACACATGTGCGTTAGTTACCTTTCAAACCCTTAGGTTCACTAGATGAATATATTTCCTACCTTATATTTGAGTGAGACCACCAGATTCCGTGTACTATGCGAGATCTGAGCGCTTCCGTTCTCTATGGCATTTGCATTTTAAGTTCTGATACCGACCGACCTGGCCAATACACCATTTTCTCTATACATGTGCGTTGAATACATTTCAAACCTTTTTAGCTAACTAGATGTATATATTTCCCACCTTCTGATCGAGTGAGACCGTTAGATTCCCTCTACTTTTTGAGAAACGAGCGTTTCCGTTCTCCCTGGCCCCACCTGCACTATGAGTGCGAAATGCCGGCCAGACTGGCCGATGCACCATTTTCTCTACACATGTGCGTTAGTTACCTTTCAAACCCTTACGTTCACTAGATGAATTTATTTCCTACCTTCTATTTGAGTGAGACCACCAGATTCCGTGTATTATGTGAGATCTCAGCGGTTCCGTTCTTCCAGGCATTTCCACTCTAAGTTCCCATACTGACCGACCTGGCCAATGCACCACTTTCCATATACATATGCATTAGATTCCTTCCAAACCTTATTAGCTCACTAGATTTATATATTTTTCACCTTCTGATTGAGTGAGACCGCTAGATTTCCTTTACTTTTTTATAAATAAGCGTTTCCGTTCTCCCTGGCCCCACCTGCACTATAAGTGCGAAATGCCGGCCAGACTCGCCGATGCACCATTTTCTCTACACATGTGCGTTAGTTACCTTTCAAACCCTAACGTTCACTAGATGAATTTATTTCCTACCTTATATTTGAGTGAGACCACTAGATTCCGTGTACTATGCGAGATCTGAGCGCTTCCGTTCTCCCAGCCATTTGCACTCTAAGTTCCCATACTGACCGACCTGGCCAATGCACCACCTTCCATATACATATGCCTTAGATTCCTTCTGAACCTTATTAGCTCACTAGATTTATATATTTCCCACATTCGGATCGAGTGAGACGGCTAGATTCCCTTTACTTTTTGAGAAATGAGCGTTTCCGTTCTCCTTGGCCCTACTTGCACTATAAGTGCGAAATGCCGGCCAGACTGGCCGATGCACCATTTTCTCTACACATGTGCGTTAGTTACCTTTCAAACCCTAACGTTCACTAGATGAATTTATTTCCTACCTTCTATTTGAGTGAGACCATTAGATTCCGTGTATTATGCGAGATCTCAGCGGTTCCGTTCTTTCAGGCATTTGCACTCTAAGTTCCCATACTGACCGACCTGGCCAATGCACCACTTTCCATATACATATGCATTAGATTCCTTCCAAACCTTATTAGCTCACTAGATTTATATATTTTTCACCTTCTGATTGAGTGAGACCGCTAGATTTCCTTTACTTTTTGATAAATGGGCGTTTCCGTTCTCCCTGGCCCCACCTGCACTATAAGTGCGAAATGCCGGCCAGACTCGCCGATGCACCATTTTCTCTACACATGTGCGTTAGTTACCTTTCAAACCCTTACGTTCACTAGATGAATTTATTTCCTACCTTATATTTGAGTGAGACCACTAGATTCCGTGTACTATGCGAGATCTGAGCGCTTCCGTTCTCCCAGGCATTTGCACTCTAAGTTCCCATACTGACCGACCTGGCCAATGCACCACCTTCCATATACATATGCCTTAGATTCCTTCTGAACCTTATTAGCTCACTAGATTTATATATTTCCCACCTTCTGATCGAGTGAGACCGCTAGATTCCCTTTACTTTTTGAGAAATGAGCGTTTCCGTTCTCCTTGGCCCTACTTGCACTATAAGTGCGAAATGCCGGCCAGACTGGCCGATGCACCATTTTCTCTACACATGTGCGTTAGCTACCTTTCAAACCCTTACGTTCACTAGATGAATTTATTTCCTACCTTCTATATGAGTGAGACCACTAGATTCCGTGTACTATGCGAGATCTGAGCACTTCGGTTCTCCCTGGCATTTGCACTCTAAGTTCCCATACTGACCGACCTGGCCAATGCACCATTTTCCATATACATATGCATTAGATTCCTTTCGAACCTTATTAGCTCACTAGATTTATATATTTCCCACCTTCTGATCGAGTGAGACCACTAGATTCCCTCTTCTTTTTGAGAAATGAGCGTTTCCGTTCTCCTTGGCCCTAGTTGCACTATAAGTGCGAAATGCCGGCCAGACTGGCCGATGCACAATTTTCTCTACACATGTGCGTTAGTTACCTTTCAAACCCTTACGTTCACTAGATGAATATATTTCCTACTTTCTATTTGAGTGAGACCACTTGATTCCGTGTACTATGCGAGATCTGAGCGCTTTCGTTCTCCCTGGCATTTGCATTTTAAGTTCTGATACCGACCGACCTGGCCAATACACCATTTTCTCTATACATGTGCGTTGAATACATTTCAAACCTTTTTAGCTAACTAGATGTATATATTTCCCACCTATTGATCGAGTGAGACCGTTAGATTCCCTCTACTTTTTGAGAAACGAGCGTTTCCGTTCTCCCTGGCCCCACCTGCACTATGAGTGCGAAATGCCGGCCAGACTGGCCGATGCACCATTTTCTCTACACATGTGCGTTAGTTACCTTTCAAACCCTTACGTTCACTAGATGAATATATTTCCTACCTTATATTTAAGTGAGACCACTAGATTCCGTGTATTATGCGAGATCTGAGCGGTTCCGTTCTCCCAGGCATTTGCACTCTAAGTTCCCATACTGACCGACCTGGCCAATGCACCACTTTCCATATACATATGCATTAGATTCCTTTCGAACCTTATTAGCTCACTAGATTTACATATTTCCCACCTTCTGATCGAGTGAGACCGCTAGATTCCGTTTATTTTTTGAGAAATGAGCGTTTCCGTTCTCCTTGGCCCTACTTGCACTAGAAGTGCGAAATGCCGGCCAGACTGGCCGATGCACCATTTTCTCTACACATGTGCGTTAGTTACATTTCAAATCCTTACGTTCTCTAGATGAATTTATTTCCTACTTTATATTTGAGTGAGACCACTAGATTCCGTGTACTATGCAAGATTTGAGCGCTTCCGTTCTCCCTGGCATTTGCACTCTAAGTTCCCATACTGACCGACCTGGCCAATGCACCATTTTCCATATACATATGCATTAGATTCCTTCCGAAACTTATTAGCTCACTAGATTTATATATTTCCCACCTTCTGATCGAGTGAGACCGCTAGATTCCCTTTACTTTTTGAGAAATGAGTGTTTCCGATCTCCTTGGCCCTACTTGCACCATAAGTGCAAAATGCCGGCCAGACTGGCCGATGCACCATTTTCTCTACACATGTGCGTTAGTTACCTTTCAAACCCTTACGTTCACTAGATGAATATATTTCCTACCTTATAGTTAAGTGAGACCACTAGATTCCGTGTATTATGCGAGATCTGAGCGGTTCCGTTCTCCCAGGCATTTGCAAACTAAGTTCCCATACTGACCGACCTGGCCAATGCACCACTTTCCATATACATATGCATTTGATTCCTTCCGAACCTTATTAGCTCACTAGATTTACATATTTCCCACCTTCTAATCGAGTGAGACCGCTAGATTCCGTTTACTTTTTGAGAAATGAGCGTTTCCGTTCTCCTTGGCCCTACTTGCACTATAAGTGCGAAATGCCGGCCAGACTGGCCGATGCATCATTTTCTCTACACATGTGCGTTAGTTACCTTTCAAATCCTTGCGTTCTCTAGATGAATTTATTTCCTACTTTATATTTGAGTGAGACCACTAGATTCTGTGTACTATGCAAGATTTGAGCGCTTCCGTTCTCCCTGGCATTTGCACTCTAAGTTCCCATACTGACCGACCTGGCCAATGCACCATTTTCCATATACATATGCATTAGATTCCTTTCAAAACTTATTAGCTCACTAGATTTACATATTTCCCACCTTCTAATCGAGTGAGACCGCTAGATTCCCTTTACTTTTTGAGAAATGAGTGTTTCCGTTCTCCTTGGCCCTACTTGCACCATAAGTGCAAAATGCCGGCCAGACTGGCCGATGCACCATTTTCTCTACACATGTGCGTTAGTTACCTTTCAAACCCTTACGTTCACTAGATGAATTTATTTCCTACCTTCTATTTGAGTGAGACCTCTAGATTCCGTGTACTATGCAAGATCTAAGCGCTTCCGTTCTCCCTGGCATTTGCACTCTAAGTTCCCATACTGACCGACCTGGCCAATGCACCATTTTCCATATACTTATGCATTAGATTCCTTTCGAACCTTATTAGCTCACTAGATTTATATATTTCCCACCTTCTGATCGAGTGAGACCGCTAGATTCCCTCTACTTTTTGAGAAATGAGCGTTTCCGTTCTCCTTGGCCCTACTTGCACCATAAGTGCGAAATGCCGGCCAGACTGGCCGATGCACCATTTTCTCTACACATGTGCGTTAGTTACCTTTCAAACCCTTACGTTCACTAGATGAATTTATTTCCTACCTTCTATTTGAGTGAAACCACTAGATTCCGTGTATTATGCGAGATCTGAGCGGTTCCGTTCTCCCAGGCATTTGCACTCTAAGTTCCCATACTGACCGACCTGGCCAATGCACCACTTTCCATATACATATGCATTAGATTCATTCCAAACCTTATTAGCTCACTAGATTTATATATTTCCCACCTTCTGATCGAGTTAGACCACTAGATTCCCTCTACTTTTTTAGAAATGAGCGTTTCCGTTCTCCTTGGCCCTAGTTGCACTATAAGTGCGAAATGCCGGCCAGACTGGCCGATGCACCATTTTCTCTACACATGTGCGTTAGTTACCTTTCAAACCCTTACGTTCACTAGATGAATATATTTCCTACTTTCTATTTGAGTGAGACCACTTGATTCCGTGTACTATGCGAGATCTGAGCGCTTCCGTTCTCCCTGGCATTTGCATTTTAAGTTCCGATACTGACCGACCTGGCCAATGCACCATTTTCTCTATACATGTGCGTTGAATACATTTCAAACCCTTTTAGCTGACTAGATTTATATATTTCCCACCTTCTGATCGAGTGAGACCGTTAGATTCCCTCTACATTTTGAGAAACGAGCGTTTCCGTTCTCCGTGGCCCCACCTGCACTATGAGTGCGAAATGCCGGCCAGACTGGCCGATGCACTATTTTCTCTACACATGTGCGTTAGTTACCTTTCAATCCCTTACGTTCATTATATGAATATATTTCCTACCTTATATTTGAGTGAGACCACTAGATTCCGTGTATTATGCGAGATCTGAGCGGTTCCGTTCTCCGAGGCATTTGCACTCTAAGTTCCCATACTGACCGACCTGGCCAATGCACCACTTTCCATATACATATGCATTAGATTCCTTCCGAACCTTATTAGCTCACTAGATTTATATATTTCCCACCTTCTGATCGAGTGAGACTGCTAGATTCCCTGTACTTTTTGAGAAATGAGCGTTTCCGTTCTACTTGGCCCTACTTGCACTATAAGTGCGAAATGCCGGCCAGACTGGCCGATGCACCATTTTCTCTACACATGTGCGTTAGTTACCTTTCAAACCCTTACGTTCACTAGATGAATTTATTTCCTACCTTCTATTTGAGTGAGACCACTAGATTCCGTTTACTATGCGAGATCTGAGCGCTTCCGTTCTCCCTGGCATTTGCACTCTAAGTTCCCATACAGACCGACCTGGCCAATGCACCATTTTCCATATACATATGCATTAGATTCCTTTCGAACCTTATTAGCTCACTAGATTTATATATTTCCCACCTTCTGATCGAGTGAGACTGCTAGATTCCCTTTACGTTTTGAGAAATGAGCGTTTCCGTTCTCCTTGGCCCTACTTGCACCATAAGTGCGAAATGCCGGCCAGACTGGCCGATGCACCATTTTCTCTACACATGTGCGTTAGTCACCTTTCAAACCCTTACGTTCACTAGATGAATTGATTTCCTACCTTCTATTTGAGTGAGACCACTAGATTCCGTGTACTATGCGAGATCTGAGCGCTTCCGTTCTCCCTGGCATTTGCACTCTAAGTTCCCATACTGACCGACCTGGCCAATGCACCATTTTCCATATACATATGCATTAGATTCCTTTCGAACCTTATTAGCTCACTAGATTTATATATTTCCCACCTTTTGATCGAGTGAGACTGCTAGATTCCCTTTACTTTTTGAGAAATTAGCGTTTCCGTTCTCCTTGGCCCTACTTGCACTATAAGTGCGAAATGTCGGCGAGACTGGCCGATGCTCCATTTTCTCTACACATGTGCGTTAGTTACCTTTCAAACCCTTACGTTCACTAGATGAATTTATTTCTTACCTTCTATTTGAGTGAGACCACTAGATTCCGTGTACTATGCGAGATCTGAGCGCTTCCGTTCTCCCTGGCATTTGCACTCTAAGTTCCCATACTGACCGACCTGGCCAATGCACCATTTTCCATATACATATGCATTAGATTCCTTTCGAACCTTATTAGCTCATTAGATTTATATATTTCCCACCTTCTGATCGAGTGAGACCGCTAGATTCCCTCTACTTTTTGAGAAATGAGCGTTTCCGTTCTCCTTGGCCCTACTTGCACTATAAGTGCGAAATGCCGGCGAGACTGGCCGATGCGCAATTTTCTCTACACATGTGCGTTAGTTACCTTTCAAACCCTTACGTTCACTAGATGCATATATTTCTTACCTTATATTTGAGTGAGACCACTGTCAGAACATATAGCTTACTTGTTTCTGTAGGCTATAGTGGGGTATCCCATAGGGGGTACAACACAATTAGGGTTTCCTATTTGTCTTCACTTCACTTCATAGTCATCCATTCTCGTTCTTTGATTTCACATGGAATCAGAGCAGGTTCCCTCCTAGGGACTGCTTCTAGGGCCCACCGAACCGCGCCCCGAGGCGCGTTTTTTTTTAGCGACCCGTCGTGTCGCCCCTAGCGGCCCGTTGCGCCGCCCTTCCCCTAGCGGCTCCGCCGCCCTTCCCTAGCGGCCCCGCCGCCCTTCGATCGCGGCCCCGCCGCCCTCTGCTACGCGGCCCCGCCGCCGCCCTTCGATCGCGGCCCCGCCGCCCTCTGCTACGCGGCCCTGCCGCCCTCTGCCACGCGGCCCCGCCGCCCTCTGCTACGCGGCCCCGCCGCCCTCTGCTACACGGCCCCGCCGCCCTCTGCTATGCGGCCCCGCCGCCCTCTGCTACGCGGCCCCGCCGCCCTCTGCTACGCGGCCCCGCCGCCCTCTGCTACGCGGCCCCGCCGCCCTCTGCTACGCGGCCCCGCCGCCCTCTGCTACGCGGCCCCGCCGCCCTCTTCGGTCGCGGCCCCGCCGCCCTCTGCTACGCGGCCCCGCCACCCTCTGCTACGCGGCACCGCCGCCCTCTGCTACGCGGCCCCGCCGAGCCGCCCAGCATCAGCCGAGCCGCCCAGCAGCAGCCGAGCCGCCGCCGAGCCGCCGCCGCCTGAGCCGCCGCCCGGGCCGCCCGAGCCGCCGCCGAGCCGCCGCTGAGCTGCGGCCGAGCCGCCGCCCGAGCAGCCCGAGCCGCCCGTGCCGCCCGAGCCGCCCGAGCCGCCCGAGCCGCCCGAGCCGCCCGAGCCGCCCGAGCCGCCCGAGCCGCCCGAGCCGCCCGAGCCGCCCGAGCCGCCTGAGGAGCCGTGCTGCTGTTCCTGAGCTGTGTTCCTCTGCTGCTGACCTACCCGACTCTCCCAGCCCGGTGAGACTTTCAGCTGCTGCCATGGCCACCCCCAATGTTCTTACTTTTGACGCTGAGGGGAGGGCCATTGACTTCGCCGTCTGGATTGAAGACCTGCAGCTGTACTTACTGTGTGATGCGATAGATGAGGTCTCTCTTTTTGACTTTGTCTCTGGCGCTGTCCCTGCCCCACCTGCTGATGCTGACTCTGCCGTTCGCTCCAAGTGGGCGACCCGCGATGCTGCTGCACGTCTTGCTGTGCGTCGCCACCTCCCTTCCTCTGAGCGTGCCCACTTTAGTCAGTGCAAGACCGCTCAGGCCTTGTACGACGCTGTAGTTGCACGCTACTCCTCCCCTTCCTCCGCTACCCTTAGCCGCCTCATGCTACCGTTTCTCTTCCCTGACCTCGCTTCCTTTCCCACTGTCGCTGACCTCGTTACCCACCTCCGTGCTAGTGACACCCGCTACCGCGCTGCCCTTCCTGCTGAGTTCCGCGCTGCGAACCCTCCTCCCATGTACATCACTCTCTACTTTCTCGTCACCCGTCTCCCTGAGTCCCTTCGTGTCGTTAGGGACCAGTTTCTCTCTGTCTGTCCCACCACTCTCACTGTCGACCTCCTTGAGGAGTCCCTGCTAGCGGCTGAGAAGAGTATTGTCGCTGTAGGGGCCTCTCGGGGTGACCCTCGCACCCCCATCTTTGAGGGGTGTGGTCCTTCCCCCCTGCTGCCCTCTGTCGCCTCTGCCGCTGCGGCCGACCTCGTTGGTTTTGAGTCGGTCGGCGCGGCGTCTGCCCCCAGCGGCAGACGCCGCTCTGGCAAGGGCAAGGGGGGCAAGGGAGCGGGTGGAGCTAGAGGGGGCGGTGGAGGAGGCGGTGGGGGTGGCGGGGGGAGTGGGGGTGGCGGTGGGGGTGGTGGCGGGAGTGGAGGTACTGGTGGCGGCGGTGGAGGCGGAGGTGGCGGCGGAGGTGGTAGCGGAGGAGGCGGTGGGAGCGGTGGGAGCGACGGTCCTGGTGGGGGAGGTGGTGGTGGAGACGGGGGTGGCGGTGGAGGCGGGGGTGGCGGTGGAGGCGGGGGTCGGAGTGGCTCGTCCCAGCGGAGCAGCTATGGGGGTGGTCAGCGCCAGCAGCAGCAGCAGCAGCAGCCGCAGCAGCAGCCACAGCAGCAGCAGCGCTCTCGCACCGTCCCCGCCCCTCAGCAGCTCCGTGAGTGGTACTCGCAGCGTCAGCGTGGTGGTGCGCTTGGTCCTTGCCCCTACGTTCTTCGCACCGGTGACCGTGCAGGGGAGAGGTGTGGAGGCGCCCACACAGCCCGCCGCTGCTTTGGCCGCCTGACTGACGCCTGGCGTCAGCAGTTTCCGGAGGCAGCTGAGATCCCCCGCTGGGGAGAGCTGTCTAGGGCTGGTGTAGCTATTTATGATCTTGATTTTGATGCTATTCTCTCTGCTATGTATGCTGCGATTGGTAGTGATGAGGATGACTGTTACCGGTGTTTCCCGCCCGACCCGGGCATTGGTACTGCCGCGTCAGGTACTAGTGAGGCTGCTGCCCTAGGTGCCAGTGCGTCTGTGCTCTCAGGTGCTGGTGAGTCTGCCCTCTCAGGTACTGTGTCGGCTTCGGCCTCTCACACCTTCACCCTTGACTCTGGAGCGTCTCGCTCCTTCTTTAGGGACCGCACCACTCTCACGCCGCTGAGTCGGCCGGTTGCGGTGTCCCTGGCTGACCCCTCTGGGGGGCCTGTCCTGTCTCGCTTCTCCACTGTCCTCCCGTGTCCGGCGGCCCCCTCTGGCACCCTGACTGGTCTCTACCTCCCCTCGTTCTCGACGAACTTGGTGAGTGGTGCTGACCTCCAGGATGCGGGTGTCCACCAGTTCACCCCTGCTCGTCAGCGGGTGACCCACTGCACGGAGGCGGATACAGGTCGCCACCTGGCTACGTTTACACGTCGGCCAGGGTCGAGCCTGTACACACTGACCACTGCTTCTCCTCCAGGTGCTGAGTCTGGTAGGGTCCCTTCGTCTGGTCAGGTGTTTGCTGCAGCGTCCAGGTCTGGTCCTGAGTCTGCCCCCTGCTCGTGTCGTCGTCTGTCTCACGAGACCCTCCTCTGGCACCACCGCCTTGGCCACCCCTCTCTGCTTCGGCTCAGAGGCATGGCCTCGCGAGTCCTTGTGTCTGGTCTTCCCCGGTCTCTCCCTCCCCTTCCTCCCGGCCCTGGCCCTACCTGTGTCCCTTGTGTCGAGGGGCGCCAGCGTGCTGCCCCTCACTCCTCCCAGTTTCCTCCGACAGAGGCCCCGTTGCAGACGCTTCACATGGACGTGTGGGGCCCAGCCCGCGTCTGTGGACAGGGTCAGGAGCGCTACTTCCTGCTGGTGGTTGACGACTACTCGCGTTACACCATGGTCTTCCCCTTGCGCAGCAAGGGTGAGGTCACTGAGGTGTTGATCGACTGGATCCGCGCAGCTCGTCTCCAGCTTCGGAGGAGCTTTGGCTCTGACTTCCCTGTTTTGCGTCTGCACTCGGACAGAGGCGGAGAGTTCTCCTCTGGCCTCCTGAGTGCCTACTGTCGTGCACGAGGCATCCGTCAGACCTTCACGCTTCCGGACTCACCACAGCAGAATGGGATTGCTGAGCGCCGCATTGGCATGGTCATGGACGTCGCTCGTACGTCCATGATGCATGCGGCTGCTCCCCATTTTCTGTGGCCGTTTGCGGTCAGGTACGCTGCGCACCAGATCAACCTCCACCCCAGGGTCTCTCGACCGGAGACCTCCCCAGCCCTGGTGTGGACGGGGAAGGTTGGCGATGCGTCGGCGTTCCGGGTCTGGGGATCTCGGGCGTTTGTTCGCGACCTGTCTGCGGACAAGCTGTCCCCTCGTGCTTCTCCCTGCGTCTTCCTGGGGTTCCCCCCCGACGCCCCTGGGTGGCAGTTTTACCACCCCACCTCTCGACGTGTTCTGTCCTCCCAGGACGTCACGTTCGACGAGTCGGTACCCTACTACCGCCTCTTCCCCTACCGCACTCCGTCCCTCCCCCCACCCCCGCTCTTCTTGGTACCAGGTCCCCCCCCGGTAGTCCCCCTCCCCCCTCAGGGTCCTGCCCCTTCAGGTGTGTCCCAGGTAGACGCGGTCGAGCCTGTCGAGGTCACTGGTGACTCTGGTGCTGCTGCGGGAGCTGAGCCTGGGGGTGCGGAGTCTGGGGGTGCTGAGCCTGGGGGTGCTGAGTCTGGGGGTGCTGAGCCTGGAGGTGCTGCGTCTGGGGGTGCTGAGCCTGGAGGTGCCGAGCCTGGGGGTGCTGTGCCTGGGGGTGCTGAGCCTGGGGGTGCTGAGCCTGGGGGTGCTGTGCCTGGGGGTGCTTCGTCTCGCCGGGAGCCACTCTCCCCACAGGAGCTGCGTGAGTGGTTTGCCAGGCGCTGGAGGTGTGCTGCTGGTGCTGGTGGTTCTTCGGCTGCAGAGGGTACTGCTGCCTCGCGTCCCGCCGGTGCTCGTACTGTGGGTGCTGGAGCTGCTGGGTCTGAGAGTTCTCCTGGAGCTGGTACTGCTGAGGGTGTTGGCGCTGAGCCTGCCGTTGGCGGTCCGACTGACAGTGCTCCTGGTGCTGCTGCTGGAGGTTCTGGAGCTTCTGGTGGTGCTGCTGGAGGTGCTGCTGGAGTGGGTACTCCTGCCGGGGCTGCTGGTGCTGTTCCTGCTGTTTCTAGTGTCGCCGCGCGGCCCCGACCGTACTTCGTTCCGCTCCTGCAGCAGGTTCTTGGTCTTCCACCTCCTCCTCCTCCTCCCTTAGAGGGTCCGCAGCCTGTCCGGTCACAGCCACAGCTACAGCCTGCCTCCCCTTTGCCTGCTCCTTCTCCCTACACTGGTCCGACTGGAGGTCTTACTGAGCGTCGTGAGCCTGCGTCTCGTCCTGTGTCGCCTGTTCGTACTGAGCGCGCTAGTGGTCGCGGGTCGCGTCAGCGTCCTCCTCCTGTCCCTGGCACGCACCGGATGTCACTGCGTCCGTCCACTGCTCCTCTGCGTGCCCCTTTGCCTTCTCCTCCTGCTTCCTCTCTTCCTGCTCTTGCCGACCCGGAGTCGGACTCTCTTCGTGCTGCCAGTCCTACTGTCACGCGTCTCCTTGCTACAGCTGTCACTGACCCTTCCTTCGAGTCGTCTGCTGCGTCTGCCCTTGTCACTGAGCTTCTCGACTTTGCTGCGCGCTGTCGTCTAGACTACGCTGCTCGTCTTGTCACTGAGTCTGAGTCCGCCTGTCCTCCGTCCGTCGGGGGTGAGTGTGCCCTTGGCACGGACGTCCTTGAGGACAGGCAGGAGGAGTTCCAGTGTCTGGCCGCCGCTTCACCTCGTCTCGCGTCTGTACTGCTAGCCCCTGAGGGAGACCCGGATGCACCAGACATCCCGACTCCGCGCTCTTACGCGGAGGCGATAGAGGGTCCCTACTCCTCTCAGTGGCAGGCAGCTATGGATGCAGAGATGGCTTCCTGGAAGTCCACAGGCACCTACGTTGACGCTGTTCCCCCTGCTGGGGCGAACATCGTCAGTGGCATGTGGATTTTCAGGGTGAAGCGGCCGCCGGGTTCTCCGCCTGTCTTCAAGGCGCGTTACGTGGCTCGTGGCTTCAGTCAGCGGCAGGGGGTTGACTACTTTCAGACCTTCTCCCCCACCCCGAAGATGACCACTCTTCGGGTTCTGCTGCACGTTGCTGCTCACCGTGACTACGAGCTGCACTCTCTCGACTTCAGCACAGCTTTCTTGCAGGGCAGCCTGCACGAGGAGATCTGGCTGCGTCGCCCACCTGGCTTCACTGGGTCTTTCCCTCCTGGTACCCAGTGGAGTCTCCGGCGTCCAGTCTACGGTCTCCGCCAGGCGCCACGTGAGTGGCACGACACACTGAGGACTTCGCTCGCGGCACTTGGGTTTGCTCCTTCTACTGCCGACCCCTCGCTGTTTCTGCGCACCGACACCTCTCTGCCGCCGTTCTACATCCTCGTGTACGTCGACGACTTGGTCTTTGCCACAGCTGACACTGCTGGACTCGCCTACGTGAAGTCCGAGCTGCAGAAGAGACACACGTGCACTGACCTGGGTGAACTGCGCAGCTACCTTGGCTTGCAGATCACCCTGGACAGAGCACGCCGCACCATTACCCTGACTCAGTCACACATGGTGCAGCAGGTCCTTCAGCGCTTCGGCTTCACGTACTCCTCGCCTCAGGCCACTCCTCTGCCTACTCGCCACTCGCTCTCAGCTCTGCCTTCGGATGAGTCCGTAGAGTCGAGTGGCCCGTTTGCAGAGCTTGTTGGCTGCCTCATGTACCTGATGACCTGCACACGACCTGACCTCGCATACCCTCTTAGCATTCTCGCACGCTTTGTTGCTCCTGGGAGACACCGACCAGAGCACATGGCTGCAGCGAAGAGGGTGTTGCGCTACTTGTGCAGTACGTCGGGCATGGGGCTAGTGCTTGGAGGGCGCAGTCCAGTGGTCCTCACTGGGCACGCAGACGCTTCTTGGGCTGACGACCAGGCTACGCAGCGGTCGTCACAGGGTTACACCTTCAGCCTTGGTTCCGGCTCTGTCTCGTGGCGGGCTACCCGCTCGTCTTCTGTTCTCGGCTCCAGTTGTGAGGCTGAGATCTACGCTGGGGCTATGGCTGCACAGGAGTTACGCTGGCTCACCTACCTGCTGACCGACCTTGGAGAGCAGCCTCGTTCTCCTCCAGTTCTGTACGTAGACAACAAGGCCATGCTGGCCTTGTGTCGAGAGCAGCGACTGAAGCACAGAACGAAGCACATTGCTCTCCGCTACTTTCTTGCTTGTGAGCTACAGCAGCGTGGACAGTTGCGACTTGCGTACGTGGCCTCTGAGGCCAACACTGCTGATGTCTTCACCAAGGCACTTGCGCCTTGTGATCATCAGCGTTGTTGCACGCAGTTGGGTCTTGTGCCTGTCTTGCCTCACTTGCTCTCCTCTTGACCTTGCTTGTACCTTCGCCTATATATACACTTGTATGTGAACTGGCCTTCTGGCCTTTGAACTTGTGCTCGGAATGCGTGGTGACTTTGTGATCCACCCTGAGCTTTGCTTTGCTTTGCTTGACTGGTCTTGTGACCCCTTGTTCTCCCCCACTTTGCCTATGGGGGTGTGTCAGAACATATAGCTTACTTGTTTCTGTAGGCTATAGTGGGGTATCCCATAGGGGGTACAACACAATTAGGGTTTCCTATTTGTCTTCACTTCACTTCATAGTCATCCATTCTCGTTCTTTGATTTCACAACCACTAGATTCCATGTATTATGCGAGATCTGAGCGGTTCCATTCTCCGAGGCATTTGCACTCTAAGTTCCCATAGTGACCGACCTGGCCAATGCACCATTTTCCATATACATATGCATTAGATTCCTTCCGAACATTATTAGCTCACTATATTTATATATTTCCCACCTTCTGATCGAGTGAGACCGCTAGATTCCCTTTACTTTTTGAGAAATGAGCGTTTCCGTTCTCCTTGGCCCTAGTTGCACTAAAAGTGCGAAATGCCGGCCAGACTGGCCGATGCACCATTTTCTCTACACATGTGCGTTAGTTACCTTTCAAACCCTTACGTTCACTAGATGAATTTATTTCCTACATTCTATTTGAGTGAGACCACTAGAGTCCGTGTACTATGCGAGATCTGAGCCCTTCCGTTCTCCCTGGCATTTGCACTCTAAGTTCCCATACTGACCGACCTGGCCAATGCACCATTTTCCATATACATATGCATTAGATTCCTTTCGAACCTTATTAGCTCACTATAATTATATATTTCCCACCTTCTGATCGAGTGAGACCGCTGGATTCCCTCTACTTTTTGAGAAATGAGCGTTTCCGTACTCCTTGGCCCTAGTTGCACTAAAAGTGCGAAATGCCGGCCACACTGGCCGATGCACCATTTTCTCTACACATGTGTGTTAGTTACCTTTCAAACCCTTACGTTCACTAGATGAATTTATTTCCTACCTTCTATTTGAGTGAGACCACTAGATTCCGTGTACTAAGCGAGATCTGAGCGCTTCCGTTCTCCCAGGCATTTGCACTCTAAGTTCCCATACTGACCGACCTGGCCAATGCACTATTTTCCATATACATATGCATTAGATTCCTTTCGAACCTTATTAGCTTACTAGATTTATATATTTCCCACCTTCTGATCAAGTGAGACCGCTAGATTCCCTCTACTTTTCGAGAAATGAGCGTTTCCGTTCTCCTTGGCCCTAGTTGCACTATAAGTGCGAAATGCCGGCCAGACTGGCCGATGCACAATTTTCTCTACACATGTGCGTTAGTTACCTTTCAAACCCTTACGTTCACTAGATGAATATATTGCCTACTTTCTATTTGAGTGAGACCACTTGATTCCGTGTACTATGTGAGATCTGAGCGCTTCCGTTCTCC
Source organism: Closterium sp. NIES-65 (assembly GCA_948144175.1). Classification (NCBI taxonomy): domain Eukaryota; kingdom Viridiplantae; phylum Streptophyta; class Zygnematophyceae; order Desmidiales; family Closteriaceae; genus Closterium; species Closterium sp. NIES-65. The sequence goes on from CANXME010002556.1 coordinate 31,288, forward strand.
CTAGCATTTGCATTTTAAGTTCCGATACTGACCGACCTGGCCAATGCACCATTTTCTCTATACATGTGTGTTGAATACATTTCAAACCTTTTTAGCTGACTAGATTTATATATTTCCCACGTTCTGATTGAGTGAGACCGCTAGATTCCCTCTACTTTTTGAGAAACGAGCGTTTCCGTTCTCCCTGGCCCCACCTGCACTATGAGTGCGAAATGCCGGCCAGACTGGCCGATGCACCATTTTCTCTACACATGTGCGTTAGTTACCTTTCAAACCCTTACGTTCACTAGATGAATATATCTCCTACCTTATATTTGAGTGAGACCACTAGATTCCGTGTATTATGCGAGATCTGAGCGGTTCCGTTCTCCCAGGCATTTGCACTCTAAGTTCCCATACTGACCGACCTGGCCAATGCACCACTTTCCATATACATATGCATTAGATTCCTTCCGAACCTTATTAGCTCACTAGATTTATATATTTCCCACCTTCTGATCAAGTCAGACCGCTAGATTCCCTCTACTTTTTGAGAAATGAGTGTTTTTGTTTTCCTTGGCCCTACTTGCACTATAAGTGCGAAATGCCGGCCAGACTGGCCGATGCACCATTTTCTCTACACATGTGCGTTAGTTACCTTTCAAACCCTTACGTTCACTAGATGAATTTATTTCCTACCTTCTATTTGAGTGAGACCACTAGATTCCGTGTACTATGCGAGATCTGAGCGCTTCCGTTCTCCCTGGCATTTGCACTCTAAGTTCCCATACTGACCGACCTGGCCAATGCACCATTTTCCATATACATATGCATTAGATTCCTTTCGAACCTTATTAGCTCACTAGATTTATATATTTCCCACCTTGTGATCGAGTGAGACCGCTAGATTCCCTCTTCTTTTCGAGAAATGAGCGTTTCCGTTCTCCTTGGCCCTACTTGCACTACAAGTGCGAAATGCCGGCTAGACTGGCCGATGCACCATTTTCTCTACACATGTGCGTTAGTTACCTTTCAAACCCTTACGTTCACTAGATGAATTTATTTCCTACCTTCTATTTGAGTGAGACCACTAGATTTCGTGTACTATGCGAGATCTGAGCGCTTCCGTTCTCCCTGGCATTTGCACTCTAAGTTCCCATACTGACCGACCTGGCCTATGCACCATTTTCCATATACATATGCATTAGATTCCTTTCAAACCTTATTAGCTCACTAGATAAATATATTTCCCACCTTTTGATTGAGTGAGACCGCTAGATTCCCTCTACTTTTTGAGAAATGAGCGTTTCCGTTCTCCTTGGCCCTACTTGCACTATAAGTGCGAAATGCCGGCCAGACTGGCCGATGCACAATTTTCTCTACACATGTGCGTTAGTTACCTTTCAAACCCTTACGTTCACTAGATGAATATATTTCCTACCTTCTATTTGAGTGAGACCACTAGATTCCGTGTACTATGCGAGATCTGAGCGCTTCCGTTCTCCCTGGCATTTGCACTCTAAGTTCCCATACTGACCGACCTGGCCAATGCACCATTTTCCATATACATATGCATTAGATTCCTTTCGAACCTTATTAGCTTACTAGATTTATATATTTCCCACCTTCTGATCAAGTGAGACCGCTAGATTCCCTCTACTTTTCGAGAAATGAGCGTTTCCGTTCTCCTTGGCCCTAGTTGCACTATAAGTGCGAAATGCCGGCCAGACTGGCCGATGCACAATTTTCTCTACACATGTGCGTTAGTTACCTTTCAAACCCTTACGTTCACTAGATGAATTTATTTCCTACTTTCTATTAGAGTGAGACCACTTGATTCCGTGTACTATGCGAGATCTGAGCGCTTCCGTTCTCCCTGGCATTTGCATTTGAAGTTCGGATACTGACCGACCTGGCCAATGCACCATTTTCTTCATACATGTGCGTTGAATACATTTCAAACCTTTTTAGCTGACTAGATTTATATATTTCCCACCTTCTGATCGAGTGAGACCGTTAGATTCCCTCCAGTTTTTGAGAAACGAGCGTTTCCGTTCTCCCTGGCCCCACCTGCACTATGAGTGCGAAATGCCGGCCAGACTGGCCGATGCACCATTTTCTCTTCACATGTGCGTTAGTTACCTTTCAAACCCTTACGTTCACTAGATGAATATATTTCCTATCTTATATTTGAGTGAGACCACTAGATTCCGTGTATTATGCGAGATCTGAGCGGTTCCGTTCTCCCAGGCATTTGCACTCTAAGTTCCCACACTGACCGACCTGGCCAATGCACCACTTTCGATATACATATGCATTAGATTCCTTCAGAACCTTATTAGCTCACTAGATTTATATATTTCCCACCTTCTGATCGAGTGAGACCGCTAGATTCCCTTTACTTTTTGAGAAATGAGCGTTTCCGTTCTCCTTGGCCCTACTTGCACTATAAGTGCGAAATGCCGGCCAGATTGGCCGATGCACCATTTTCTCTACACATGTGCGTTAGTTACCATTCAAACCTTAACGTTCACTAGATGAATTTATTTCCTACCTTCTATTTGAGTGAGACCACTAGATTCCGTGTACTATGCGAGATCTGAGCGCTTCCGTTCTCCCTGGCATTTGCACTCTAAGTTCCCATACTGACCGACCTGGCCAATGCACCATTTTCCATATACATATGCATTAGATTCCTTTCAAACCTTATTAGCTCACTAGATTTATATATTTCCCACCTTCTGATCGAGTGAGACCGCTAGATTCCCTCTACTTTTTGAGAACCGAGCGTTTCCGTTCTCCTTGGCCCTAGTTGCACTATAAGTGCGAAATGCCGGCCAGACTGGCCGATGCACAATTTTCTCTACACATGTGCGTTAGTTACCTTTCAAACCCTTACGTTCACTAGATGAATATATTTCCTACTTTCTATTTGAGTGAGACCACTTGATTCCGTGTACTATGTAAGATCTGAGCGGTTCCGTTCTCCCAGGCATTTGCATTTTAAGTTCCGATACTGACCGACCTGGCCAATGCACCATTTTCTCTATACATGTGCGTTGAATACATTTCAAACCTTTTTAGCTGACTAGATTTTTATATTTCCCACCTTCTGATTGAGTGAGACCGTTAGATTCCCTCTACTTTTTGAGAAATGAGCGTTTCCGTTCTCCCTGGCCCCACCTGCACTATGAGTGCGAAATGCCGGCCAGACTGGCCGATGCACCATTTTCTCTACACATGTGCGTTAGTTACCTTTCAAACCCTTACGTTCACTAGATGAATATATTTCCTACCTTATATTTGAGTGAGACCACTAGATTCCGTGTACTATGCAAGATCTGAGCGCTTCCGTTCTCCCAGGCATTTGCACTCTAAGTTCTCATACTGACCGACCTGGCCAATGCACCACTTTCCATATACATATGCATTAGATTCCTTCCGAACCTTATTAGCTCACTAGATTTATATATTTCCCACCTTCTGATCAAGTCAGACCGCTAGATTCCCTTTACTTTTTGAGAAATGAGTGTTTTTGTTTTCCTTGGCCCTACTTGCACTATAAGTGCGAAATGCCGGCCAGACTGGCCGATGCACCATTTTCTATACACATGTGCGTTAGTTACCTTTCAAACCCTTACGTTCACTAGATGAATTTATTTCCTACCTTCTATTTGAGTGAGACCACTAGATTCCGTGTACTATGCGAGATCTGAGCGCTTCCGTTCTCCCTGGCATTTGCACTCTAAGTTCCCATACTGACCGACCTGGCCAATGCACCATTTTCCAAATACATATGCATTAGATTCCTTTCGAATCTATTAGCTCACTAGATTTATATATTTCCCACCTTGTGATCGAGTGAGACCGCTAGATTCCCTCTTCTTTTCGAGAAATGAGCGTTTCCGTTCTCCTTGGCCCTACTTGCACTACAAGTGCGAAATGCCGGCTAGACTGGCCGATGCACCATTTTCTCTACACATGTGCGTTAGTTACCTTTCAAACCCTTACGTTCACTAGATGAATATATTTCCTACCTTCTATTTGAGTGAGACCACTAGATTTCGTGTACTATGCGAGATCTGAGCGCTTCCGTTCTCCCTGGCATTTGCACTCTAAGTTCCCATACTGACCGACTTGGCCTATGCACCATTTTCCATATACATATGCATTAGATTCCTTTCGAACCTTATTAGCTCACTAGATAAATATATTTCCCACCTTCTGATCGAGTGAGACCGCTAGATTCCCTCTAGTTTTTGAGAAATGAGCGTTTCCGTTCTCCTTGGCCCTACTTGCACTATAAGTGCGAAATGCCGGCCAGACTGGCCGATGCACAATTTTCTCTCCACATGTGCGTTAGTTACCTTTCAAACCTTTTCGTTCACTAGATGAATATATTTCCTACTTTCTATTTGAGTGAGACCACTTGATTCCGTGTACTATGCGAGATCTGAGCGCTTCCGTTCTCCCTGGCATTTGCATTTTAAGTTCCGATACTGACCGACCTGGCCAATGCACCATTTTCTCTATACATGTGCGTTGAATACATTTCAAACCTTTTTAGCTGACTAGATTTATATATTTCCCACCTTCTGATCGAGTCAGACCGTTAGATTCCCTCTACTTTTTTAGAAACGAGCGTTTCCGTTCTCCCTGGCCCCACTTGCACTATGAGTGCGAAATGCCGGCCAGACTGGCCGATGCACCATTTTCTCTACACATGTGCGTTATTTACCTTTCAAACCCTTACGTTCATTAGATGAATATATTTCCTACCTTATATTTGAGTGAGACCACTAGATTCCGTGTATTATGCGAGATCTGAGCGGTTCCGTTCTCCCAGGCATTTGCACTCTAAGTTCCCATACTGACCGACCTGGCCAATGCACCACTTTCCACATACATATGCATTAGATTGTTTCCGAACCTTATTAGCTCACTAGATTTATATATTTCCCACCTTCTGATAACGTGAGACCGTTAGATTCCCTTTACTTTTTGAGAAATGAGCGTTTCCGTTCTCCTTGGCCCTACTTGCACTATGAGTGCGAAATGCCGGCCAGACTGGCCGATGCACCATTTTCTCTACACATGTGCGTTAGTTACCTTTCAAACCCTTACGTTCACTAGATGAATTTATTTCCTACCTTCTATTTGAGTGAGACCACTAGATTCCGTGTACTATGCGAGATCTGAGCGCTTCCGTTCTCCCTTGCATTTGCACTCTAAGTTCCCATACTGACCGACCAGGCCAATGCACCATTTTTCATATACATATGCATTAGATTCCTTTCGAACCTTATTAGCTCACTAGATTTATATATTTCCCACCTTCTGATCGAGTGAGACCACTAGATTCCCTTTACTTTTTGAGAAATGAGCGTTTCCGTTCTCCTTGGCCCTACTTGCACTATAAGTGCGAAATGCCGGCCAGACTGGCCGATGCACCATTTTCTCTACACATGTGCGTTAGTTACCTTTCAAACCCTTACGTTCACTAGATGAATTTATTTCCTACCTTCTATTTGAGTGAGACCACTAGCTTCCGTGTACTATGCGAGATCTGAGCGCTTCCGTTCTCCCTTGCATTTGCACTCCAAGTTCCCATACTGACCGACCTGGCCAATGCACCATTTTCCATATACATATGCATTAGATTCCTTTCGAACCTTATTAGCTCACTAGATTTATATATTTCCCACCTTCTGATCGAGTGAGACCACTAGATTCCCTTTACTTTTTGAGAAATGGGCGTTTCGGTTCTCGTTGGCCCTACTTGCACTATAAGTGCGAAATGCCGGCCAGACAGGCCGATGCACCATTTTCTCTACACATGTGCGTTAGTTACCTTTCAAACCCTTACGTTCACTAGATGAATTTATTTCCTACCTTCTATTTGAGTGAGACCACTAGATTCCGTGTACTATGCAAGATCTGAACGCTTCCGTTCTCCCTGGCATTTGCACTCTAAGTTCCCATACTGACCGACCTGGCCAATGCACCATTTTCCATATACATATGCATTAGATTCCTTTCGAACCTTATTAGCTCACTAGATTTATATATTTCCCACCTTCTGATTGAGTGAGACCGCTAGATTCACTCTACTTTTTGAGAAATGAGCGTTTCCGTTCTCCTTGGCCCTACTTGCACTATAAGTGCGAAATGCCGGCCAGACTGGCCGATGCACCATTTTCTCTACACATGTGCGTCAGTTACCTTTCAAACCCTTACGTTTACTAGATGAATTTATATCCTACCTTCTATTTGAGTGAGACCACTAGATTCCGTGTACTATGCGAGATCTGAGCGCTTCCGTTCTCACTGGCATTTGCACTCTAAGTTCCCATACTGACCGACCTGGCCAATGCACCATTTTCCATATACATATGCATTAGATTCCTTTCGAACCTTATTAGCTCACTAGATTTATATATTTCCCACCTTCTGATCGAGTGAGACCGCTAGATTCCCTATACTTTTTTGAGAAATGAGCGTTTCCGTTCTCCTCGGCCCTACTTGCACTATAAGTGCGAAATGCCGGCCAGACTGGCCGATGCACCATTTTCTCTACACATGTGGGTTAGTTACCTTTCAAACCCTTACGTTCACTAGATGAATATATTTCCTACCTTATATTTGAGTGAGACCACTAGATTCCGTGTCTTATGCGAGATCTGAGCGGTTCCGTTCTCCCAGGCATTTGCACTCTAAGTTCCCATGCTGACCGACCTGGCCAATGCACCACTTTCCATATACATATGCATTAGATTCCTTTCGAACCTTATTAGCTCACTAGATTTATATATTTCCCACCTTCTGATCGATTGAGACCGCTACATTCCCTCTACTTTTTGAGAAATGAGCGTTTCCGTTCTCCTTGGCCCTACTTGCACTATAAGTGCGAAATGCCGGCCAGACTGACCGATGCACCATTTTCTCTACACATGTGCGTTAGTTACCTTTCAAACCCTTACGTTCACTAGATGAATATATTTCCTACTTTCTATTTGAGTGAGACCACTTGATTCCGTGTACTAAGCGAGATCTGAGCGCTTCCGTTCTCCCTGGCATTTGAATTTTAAGTTCCGATACTGACCGACCTGGCCAATGCACCATTTTCTCTATACATGTGCGTTGAATACATTTCAAACCTTTTTTAGCTGACTAGATTTATATATTTCCCACCTTCTGATCGAGTGAGACCGTTAGATTCCCTCTACTTTTTGAGAAACGAGCGTTTCCGTTCTCCCTGGCCCCACCTGCACTATGAGTGCGAAATGCCGGCCAGACTGGCCGATGCACCATTTTCTCTACACATGTGCGTTAGTTACCTTTCAAACCCTTACGTTCACTAGATGAATATATTTCCTACCTTATATTTGAGTGAGACCACTAGATTCCGTGTATTATGCGAGATCTGAGCGGTTCCGTTCTCCCAGGCATTTGCACTCTAAGTTCCCATACTGACCGACCTGGCCAATGCACCATTTTCCATATACATATGCATTAGATTCCTTCCGAACCTTATTAGCTCACTAGATTTATATATTTCCCACCTTCTGATCGAGTGAGACGGTTAGATTCCCTTTATTTTTTGAGAAATGAGCGTTTCCGTTCTCCTTGACCCTACTTGCACTATAAGTGCGAAATGCCGGCCAGACTGGCCGATGCACCATTTTCTCTACAGATGTGCGTTAGTTACCTTTCAAACCCTTACGTTCACTAGATGAATTTATTTCCTACCTTCTATTTGAGTGAGACCACTAGATTCCGTGTGCTATGCGAGATCTGAGCGCTTCCGTTCTCCCTGGCATTTGCACTCTAAGTTCCCATACTGACCGACCTGGCCAATGCACCATTTTCCATATACATATGCATTAGATTCCTTTCGAACCTTATTAGCTCACTAGATTTATATATTTCCCACCTTGTGATCGAGTGAGACCGCTAGATTCCCTTTACTTTTTGAGAGATGAGCGTTTCCGTTCTCCTTGGCCCTACTTGCACTATAAGTGCGAAATGCCGGCCAGACTGGCCGATGCACCATTTTCTCTACACATGTGCGTTAATTACCTTTCAAACCCTTACATTCACTAGATGAATATATTTCCTACCTTATATTTGAGTGAGACCACTAGATTCCGTGTATTATGCGAGATGTGAGCGGTTCCGTTCTCCCAGGCATTTGCACTCTAAGTTCACATACTGACCGACCTGGCCAATGCACCACTTTCCATATACATATGCATTAGATTCCTTCCGAATCTTATTAGCTCACCAGATTTATATATTTCCCACCTTCTGATCGAGTGAGACCGCTAGATTCCCTCTACTTTTTGAGAAATGAGCGTTTCCGTTCTCCTTGGCCCTACTTGCACTATAAGTGCGAAATGCTGGCCAGACTGGCCGATGCACCATTTTCTCTACACATGTGCGTTAGTTACCTTTCAAACCCTTACGTTCACTAGATGAATTTATTTCCTACCTTCTATTTGAGTGAGACCACTAGATTCCATGTACTATGCGACATCTGAGCGCTTCCGTTCTCCCTGGCATTTGCACTCTAAGTTCCCATACTGACCGACCTGGCCAATGCACCATTTTTCATATACATATGCATTAGATTCCTTTCGAACCTTATTAGCTCACTAGATTTATATATTTCCCACCTTGTGATCGAGTGAGACCGCTAGATTCCCTCTACTTTTTGAGAAATGAGCGTTTCCGTTCTCCTTGGCCCTAGTTGCACTATAAGTGCGAAATGCCGGCCAGACTCGCCGATGCACAATTTTCTCTACACATGTGCGTTAGTTACCTTTCAAACCCTTACGTTCACTAGATGAATATATTTCCTACTTTCTATTTGAGTGAGACCACTTGATTCCGTGTACTATGCGAGATCTGAGCGCTTCCGTTCTCCCTGGCATTTGCATTTTAAGTTCCGATACTGACCGACCTGGCCAATGCACCATTTTCTCTATACATGTGCGTTGAATACATTTTAAACCTTTATAGCTGACTAGATTTATATATTTCCCACCTTCTGATCGAGTGAGACCGTTATATTCCCTCTACTTTCTGAGAAACAAGCGTTTCCGTTCTCCCTGGCCCCACATGCACTATGAGTGCGAAATGCTGGCCAGACTGGCCGATGCACCATTTTCTCTACACATGTGCGTTAGTTACCTTTCAAACCCTTACGTTCACTAGATGAATATATTTCCTACCTTATATTTGAGTGAGACCACCAGATTCCGTGTATTATGCGAGATCTGAGCGGTTCCGTTCTCCCAGGCATTTGCAGTCTTAGTTCCCATACTGACCGACCTGGCCAATGCACCACTTTCCATATACATATGCATTAGATTCCTTCCAAACCTTATTAGCTCACTAGATTTATATATTTCCCACCTTCTGATCGAGTGAGACCGCTAGATTCCCTTTACTTTTTGAGAAATGAGCGTTTCCGTTCTCCTTGGCCCTACTTGCACTATAAGTGCGAAATGCCGGCCAGACTGGCCGATGCACCATTTTCTCTACACATGTGCGTTAGTTACCTTTCAAACCCTTATGTTCACTAGATGAATATATTTCCTACCTTCTATTTGAGTGAGACCACTAGATTCTGTGTACTATGCGAGATCTGAGCGCTTCCGTTGTCCCTGGCATTTGCACTCTAAGTTCCCATACTGACCGACCTGGCCAATGCACCATTTTCCATATACATATGCATTAGATTCCTTTCGAACCTTATTAGCTCACTAGATTTATATATTTCCCACCTTCTGATCGAGTGAGACTGTCAGAACATATCTATAGCTTATACTATTGTGTAGGCTGTAGTGGGGTATCCCATAGGGGGTACAACCCAGTTAGGGTTTCATATTTGTACTGCCTTCATTCATAGTTCACACATTCCTGTTCGCTTATTCTCACATGGTATAGAGCGGGTCCTTCTACGGACCTGTTTTTTTTTGGGCCCACCGAAGCGCCTCCCGAGGCGCGATCCTTTTTTTTTAGCGACCCCTCGGGTCGCCATTTCCCCTGCGGCCCCGCCGCCTTCACTGACGCGGCCCCGCCGCCCTCTTTGACGGGGCCCCGCCGCCGGCCTTTACGCGGCCCCGCCGCCTGCTCTCACGCGGCCCCGCCCCGGCTCCTTCGCGGCCCCGCCGCCTGCTCTCGCGCGGCCCCGCCCCGGCCTTTACGCGGCCCCGCCGCCTGCTCTCACGCGGCCCCGCCCCGGCTCCTTCGCGGCCCCGCCGCCTGCTCTCGTGCGGCCCCGCCCCGGCTTCTACGCGGCCCCGCCCCGGCTTTCACGCGGCCCCGCCAACGGCTTTGTCGCGGCCCCGCCCAGGCCCTTACGCGGCCCCGCCGCCTGCTCTCACGCGGCCCCGCCCCGGCTCCTTCGCGGCCCCGCCGCCTGCTCTCGCGCGGCCCCGCCCCGGCTTCTACGCGGCCCCGCCCCGGCTTTCACGCGGCCCCGCCGACGGCTTTGTCGCGGCCCCGCCCAGGCCCTTACGCGGCCCCGCCGCCTGCTCTCGCGCGGCCCCGCCCCGGCTTCTACGCGGCCCCGCCCCGGCTTTCACGCGGCCCCGCCGACGGCTCTGTTGCGGCCCCGCCCAGGCCCTTACGCGGCCCCGCCGCCTGCCCCCGTCGAGGCCCGGTCACCTCCTGACGGCCCCGCCGTCCTTTCGTGACGGCCCCGCCGTCCCTTCCTGACGGCCCCGCCGTCCCCTCCTGACGGCTCCTGCCGTCCCCTTCTACCGGCCCCGCAACTGCACCTGCTGGCCCCGCCGCTGCACCTACCGGCCCCCACCACCCACCCCCCCCTTTTCCCGTCGCCTGTCGAGGCGACCTGAGGGGTGGCAGGTGTGTGGCCTCCCCTGCTTCTCCTCCTCCTTCATCTCCCACTGCAGCAGCCGAGCCTCTCACCTGCAGCAGCCGAGCCGCCCCACCGCCGAGCCGCCCTGCACCCGAGCCGCCCAGCAGCCGAGCCGCCCTGCCGCCGAGCCGCCGGGTCGCTGAGCTGCTGAGCTGCAGTTGCTGCCGAGCCGCCCTGCCGCCGAGCCGCCGAGTCACCGAGCTGCTGAGCTGCAGTTGCTGCCGAGCCGCCTTGCCGCCGAGCCGCCCGAGTCGCCCGAGCCGCCGAGCCGCCGAGCTGCCGAGCCGCTGAGTCGCCAAGCCTACTCTTCCCACCACTGGTGAGCTCTTGCCCTGCTAGCACGCTGCGCGTCGCCTGCTTGCCTGCCTGCCTGCCTTTTGGCTTGCCTGGCTGCCTGCCTCCCTGCTGCTAGTCCTGCTCCTGCTTCTACTTGCGGAGCCAAATGCAGCCCCAGCGACGCCGGCGTGAGTCCCTCACGCCCCAGCAGCTGCGTGAGTGGTACGCTGGTTGGGGCTGTAGGGGTGGCGACGCTACTCCTACTACCACTCCTGCTGCTTCTACTTGTGGTGGCGGCCAGATGCAGCTCCCGCGACCCTCTCGCGTGTCTCTCACGCCTCGCCAGCTTCGTGAGTGGTACGCTCAGAATGGAGGGTCTCTCAGTGCTGTTCGCTGCTCTTACGTGATTCGCACTGGTACTTGGACTGGTCAGCCTTGTGGGACACGTAGTCATACACCGTCCCGCTGCTTCGCCCGTCTGAGCGACGCCTGGCGTACCGTGTTTGGCGACGAGGCTGAGCTTCCCGACTGGGTGGAGTTGCTTAGGCAGAGGGTAGATATATATGCTCTTGACTATGATGCTATTCTCACTGCCATGTATGCATTGCCTACTAGTGCTGACCGTGCCGGTCACATGTGCGTCCCGCCTGACCCAGGTATAGGACCTGCTGCTCTAGCTACTGGTGAGGCTGCTGCTCTGGGTGCTAGTGACTCTCCTGCTCCAGGTACAGGTGCGGCTGCTGCTCTAGGTGCTAGTGAGTCTGCTTCCTCAGGTGCGGGTGAGGCTGCGCTCTCAGGTACCGCGTTGGCTTCGGCCTCCCTCACCTTTACACTTGACTCTGGGGCTTCTCGCTCCTTCTTTCGGGACCGCACCACACTCACGCCGCTTGGTCGGCCGGTTGCGGTCTCCCTGGCTGACCCCTCTGGGGGTCCTGTCCTCGCTCACTTCTCCACTGTCCTCCCGTGTCCGGCTGCCCCCTCGGGCACCCTGTCTGGCCTGTACCTCCCCTCGTTCTCGACGAACTTGGTGAGTGGTGCAGACCTACAGGATGCGGGGGTTCACCAGTTCACTCCTGCGAGTCAGCGGGTGACCCACTGCACGGACGCCCGCACAGGCCGGCACCTGGCCACGTTCTCGCGTCGGCCGGGGTCGAGCCTCTACACCCTGACCACTGAGTCTCCTCCTGTCCCCGCGTCCGGTCAGGTAGCAGCGTCGGGTCAGGTGTGTGCTGCTGCGTCCAGGTCTGGTCCTGAGTCTGCCCCCTGTTCGTGTCGCCTCCTGTCTCACGAGACTCTTCTGTGGCACCACCGTCTAGGCCACCCCTCCTTGCCCCGTCTTCGGGGCATGGCTTCCCGTGTCCTTGTCTCTGGTCTTCCCCAGTCTCTCCCTCCCCTTCCTTCGGGACCAGGACCTTCCTGTGTCCCCTGTGTCGAGGGGCGCCTCAGGGCTGCTCCTCACTCCTCCCAGTTTCCCCCGACAGAGGCTCCTCTGCAGACGCTTCACATGGACGTGTGGGGCCCGGCCCCCGTCCGTGGGCAGGGTCACGAGCGCTACTTCCTGTTGGTGGTTGACGACTACTCGCGTTACACCTCAGTCTTCCCCTTGCGCAGCAAGGGTGCTGTCACTGAGGTGCTGATCGACTGGATCCGCGAGGCTCGTCTCCAGCTCAGGAGGAGCTTCGGCTCGGACTTTCCTGTTCTGCGTCTGCACTCTGACCGAGGTGGGGAGTTCTCCTCTCGCCTTCTGCGAGACTACTGTCGTGCACAGGGGATCCGCCAGACCTTTACGCTTCCGGACTCTCCACAGCAAAATGGGATTGCTGAGCGCCGCATTGGCATGGTCATGGATGTCGCTCGTACGTCCATGATGCATGCGGCTGCCCCCCATTTTCTGTGGCCGTTTGCGGTTCGGTACGCGGCGCATCAGCTCAACCTTCACCCCAGGGTCTCTCGGCCCGCGATGTCCCCAGTGTTACTGTGGACGGGGAAGGTCGGCGATGCGTCTGCGTTCCGTGTCTGGGGATCTCGGGCGTTTGTCCGCGACTTGTCTGCGGACAAGCTGTCCCCCCGTGCTGCTCCCTGTGTCTTCCTTGGCTTCCCCCCTGACGCTCCAGGGTGGCAGTTCTACCACCCCTCCTCTCGTCGTGTTCTGTCCTCCCAGGACGTCACGTTCGACGAGTCAGTCCCCTTCTACCGCCTCTTCCCCTACCGTACTCCTTCCCTTCCCCCCCCACCGGACTTCCTGGTACCAGTTCCCCCCCCGGTAGACCCCCTCCCCCCTCAGGTTCCTGCCCCTTCAGGTGTGTCCCAGGTAGACACGGTCGAGCCAGTCGAGGTTGCTGCTGAGTCTGGTCCTGCTGCGGGTGCTGAGCCTGGGGGTGCTGCTGCTGGGGGTGCTGAGCCTGGGGGTGCGAGGCCGGGGGGTGCTGAGTCTGGGGGTGCTGAGCCGGGGGGTGCTGAGCCGGAGGGTGCTACGTCAGGAGCTGCTGAGCCTGGGGGTGCTGGGCCTGGAGGTGCGGAGCCTGCGCCTGCTGGACCTGGGGGCTCTCCGGTTCTTCCGTCTCGGCGGGAGCCGCTCTCTCCACAGGAGCTGCGCGAGTGGTTTGCTCGCCGCTGGAGGCGTGCTGCTGGAGCTGGAGCTTCTTCGCCTGCTGAGGGTGCTGCCGGTCCCGGAGCTGCTGGGCCTGCGGGTCCTACTGGAGCTGGAGCTACTGAGTCTGGGGGTGCTGAGTCTGGAACTGCTGAGCCTGGAGGTGCTGAGTCTGGAGCGGCTGTGCCTGGGGGTGCTGAGTCTGGAGCTGCTGAGCCTGGGGTTTCTCTTGCTGCTGCGTCTCGCCGGGAGCCCCTCTCTCCACAGGAGCTGAGTGAGTGGTTTGCTCGCCGCTGGAGGAGTGCTGCTGGAGCTGGAGCTTCGTCGACCGTCGAGGGTGCTGGTGCTGCCGGTCCCGGAGCTGCTGGGCCTGCGGGTCCTACTGGAGCTGGAGCTGCTGAGGGTATTGGTGCTGAGACTACTGCTGTCTGTCCTGGCGGTGGTTCTGCTGCTGGTGCTGCTGGAGGTCCTGCCGCTGGAGGTGTTGGTGGCGCTGGTGCTGTCGCTGAGGGTGCTGGTGCTGTCCCTGCTGAGTCTGGAGCTGCCGCGCGACCTCGGCCGTACTTCGTTCCGCTCCTACAGCAGGTTCTTGGTCTTTCTCCTTCGGTAGAGTGTCCACAGCCTGTCCAGTCGCAGTCACTATTGGAGCCTTCCTCTCCTCTGCCTGCTCCCTCTCCTTACACTGGTCCTACTGGAGGTCTTGCTGAGCGTCGTGAGCCTGCGTCTCGTCCCGCGTCGCCTGTTTGTGCTGCTCGCGCTAGTGGTCGCGGTTCGCGTCAGCGTCCTCCTCCTGTCCCTGGCACGCACCGGATGTCTCTGCGTCCGTCCACTGCTCCTCTGCGTGCCCCTTTGCCTTCTCCTTCTGAGTCCTCTCTTCCTGCGCTTGCCGACCCTGAGTCGGACTCTCTTCGCGCTGCCAGTCCTACTGTCACGCGTCTGCTTGCTACTGTCGTCACTGACCCCTCTTTTGAGTCCACTGCTGCGTCTGCTCTAGTCGCTGAGCTCGTTGACTTTGCTGCTCGCTGTCGTCTCGACTACGCTGCTGGTCTTGTTGCTGAGTCTGCGTCTGTCTGTCCTCCGTCCGTCGGGGGTGAGTGTGCTCTTGGCACGGACGTCCTAGAGGACAGACAGGAGGAGTTACAGTGTCTAGCGGCTGCTTCACCTGATCTCGCGTCTGTACTGCTTGCCCCTGAGGGAGACCCGGATGCACTAGACATCCCGACTCCGCGTTCTTACGCGGAGGCCGTAGAGGGTCCCTACTCCTCTCAGTGGCAGGCAGCTATGGATGCAGAGATGGCTTCCTGGAAGTCCACAGGCACCTACGTTGACGCGGTTCCCCCTCCTGGGGCGAACATCGTCAGTGGCATGTGGATCTTCAGGGTGAAGCGGCCGCCGGGCTCTCCACCTGTCTTCAAGGCACGGTACGTTGCTCGTGGCTTCAGTCAGCGGCAGGGAGTTGACTACTTTCAGACCTTCTCTCCCACCCCGAAGATGACCACTCTTCGGGTGCTGCTGCACATAGCCGCTCAGCGCGACTACGAGCTTCACTCTCTCGACTTCAGCACTGCGTTCCTGCAGGGTAACCTGCACGAGGAGATCTGGCTGCGCCGTCCACCTGGCTTCACTGGGACTTTCCCTCCTGGCACCCAGTGGAGCCTCCGACGGCCAGTCTACGGTCTCCGCCAGGCACCGCGTGAGTGGCACGACACACTGAGGACTACGCTTGCGGCTCTTGGGTTTGCTCCTTCTACTGCTGACCCGTCGCTGTTTCTGCGCACCGACACTTCACTGCCGCCGTTCTACATCCTCGTGTACGTCGACGACTTGGTCTTTGCCACAGCGGACACTGCTGGACTCGCCTACGTGAAGTCCGAACTGCTGAAGAGACACACGTGCACAGACCTGGGTGAACTGCGCAGCTACCTTGGCTTGCAGATCACTCGGGACAGAGCACGCCGCACCATTACCTTGACTCAGTCACACATGGTGCAGCAGGTCCTTCAGCGCTTTGGCTTCACGTACTCCTCGCCTCAGGCCACTCCTCTGCCTACCCGCCACTCACTCTCAGCTCTGCCTTCGGATGAGTCCGTAGAGTCGAGTGGTCCGTATGCAGAGCTTGTTGGCTGCCTCATGTACCTGATGACCTGCACACGACCTGACCTTGCATACCCTCTGAGCATTCTTGCACGCTATGTTGCTCCAGGGAGACACAGACCAGAGCACATGGCTGCAGCGAAGAGGGTATTGCGCTACCTGTGCAGTACGTCGGGCATGGGGCTAGTGCTTGGAGGGCGGAGTCCAGTGGTCCTTACCGGCCACGCGGACGCTTCTTGGGCTGACGACCAGGCTACGCAGCGGTCGTCACAGGGTTACACCTTCAGCCTTGGTTCCGGCTCTGTCTCGTGGCGGTCTACTCGCTCGTCTTCGGTTCTCGGCTCCAGTTGTGAGGCTGAGATCTACGCCGGGGCCATGGCTGCACAGGAGCTTCGCTGGCTCACCTACCTGCTGACTGACCTTGGAGAGCCACCTCGTTCTCCTCCAGTGCTGTACGTAGACAACAAGGCCATGCTGGCCTTGTGTCGAGAGCAGCGCTTGGAGCACAGAACGAAGCACATTGCTCTCCGCTACTTCCTTGCTCGTGAGCTGCAGCAGCGTGGTCAGTTGCGACTTGCGTACGTGGCCTCTGAGGCCAACACTGCTGATGTGTTCACCAAGGCACTCGCGCCTTGTGACCATCAGCGCTTTTGCACCCAGCTGGGTCTTGTGCCTGTCTTGCCTCACTTGCTCTCCTCTTGACTTCACTTGTACTGTGACATATATATATACCTGTTCTTGCTTGTCTAGTTTTATATATATGTCTGTACTCCTGCATGTGAACTGGCCTCTGGCCCTGCTCTTGTGCTCGGACTGTGTGGTGACTTTGTGATCCACCCCGAGCTTGCTTTGCTTTGCTTTGCTTTGCTTGACTGGTCTTGTGACCCTTTGTTCTCCCCCACTTTGCCTATGGGGGTGTGTCAGAACATATCTATAGCTTATACTATTGTGTAGGCTGTAGTGGGGTATCCCATAGGGGGTACAACCCAGTTAGGGTTTCATATTTGTACTGCCTTCATTCATAGTTCACACATTCCTGTTCGCTTATTTTCACAGAGACTGCTAGATTCCCTCTACTTTTTGAGAAATCAGCGTTTCCGTTCTCCTTGGCCCTAGTTGCACTATAAGTGCGAAATGCCGGCCAGACTGGCCGATGCACAATTTTCTCTACACATGTGCGTTAGTTACCTTTCTAACCCTTTCCTACTTTCTATTTGAGTGAGACCACTTGATTCCGTGTACTATGCGAGATCTGAGCGCTTCCGTTCTCCCTGGCATTTGCATTTTAAGTTCCGATACTGACCGACCTGGCCAATGCACCATTTTCTCTATACATGTGCAATGAATATATTTCAAACCTTTTTAGCTGACTAGATTTATATATTTCCCACCTTCTGATCGAGTGAGACCGTAAGATTCCCTCTACTTTTTGAGAAACGAGCGTTTCCGTTCTCCCTGGCCCCACCTGCACTATGAGTGCGAAATGCCGGCCAGACTGGCCGATGCACCATTTTCTCTACACATGTGCGTTAGTTACCTTTTCAAACCCTTACGTTCACTAGATGAATATATTTCCTACCTTATATTTGAGTGAGACCACTAGATTCCATGTGTTATGCGAGATCTGAGCGCTTCCGTTCTCCCTGGCATTTGCACTCTAAGTTCCCATACTGACCGACCTGGCCAATGCACCATTTTCTCTATACATTTGCGTTGAATACATTTCAAACCTTTTTAGCTGACTAGATTTATATATTTCCCACCTTCTGATCAAGTGAGACCGTTAGATTCCCTCTACTTTTTGAGAAACGAGCGTTTCCGTTCTCCCTGGCCCCACCTGCACTATGAGTGCGAAATGCCGGCCAGACAGGCCGATGCACCATTTTCTCTACACATGTGCGTTAGTTACCTTTTCAAACCCTTACGTTCACTAGATGAATATATTTCCTACCTTATATTTGAGTGAGACCACTAGATTCCATGTGTTATGCGAGATCTGAGCGCTTCCGTTCTCCCTGGCATTTGCACTCTAAGTTCCCATACTGACCGACCTGGCCAATGCACCATTTTCTCTATACATTTGCGTTGAATACATTTCAAACCTTTTTAGCTGACTAGATTTATATATTTCCCACCTTCTGATCAAGTGAGGCCGTTAGATTCTCTCTACTTTTTGAGAAACGAGCGTTTCCGTTCTCCCTGGCCCCACCTGCATTATGAGTGCGAAATGCCGGCTAGACTGGCCGATGCACCATTTTCTCTACACATGTGCGTTAGTTACCTTTCAAACCCTTACGTTCACTAGATGAATATATTTTCTACTTTCTATTTGAGTGAGACCACTTGATTCCGTGTACTATGCGAGATCTGAGCGCTTCCGTTCTCCCTGGCATTTGGATTTTTAAGTTCCGATACTGACCGACCTGGCCAATGCACCATTTTCTCTATACATGTGCGTTGAATACATTTCAAACCTTTTTAGCTGACTAGATTTATATATTTCCCACCTTCTGATGGAGTGAGACCGTTAGATTCCCTCTACTTTTTGAGAAATGAGCGTTTCCGTTCTTCCTGGCCCCACCTGCACTATGAGTGCGAAATGCCGGCCAGACTGGCCAATGCACCATTTTCTCTACACATGTGCGTTAGTTACCTTTCAAACCCTTACGTTCACTAGATGAATATATTTCCTACCTTCTATTTGAGTGAGACCACTAGATTCCGTGTACTGTGCGAGATCTGAGCGCTTCCGTTCTCCCTGGCATTTGCACTCTAAGTTCCCCTACTGACCGACCTGGCCAATGCACCATTTTCCATAAACATATGCATTAGATTCCTTTCGAACCTTATTAGCTCACTAGATTTATATATTTCCCACCTTGTGATCGAGTGAGACCGCTAGATTCCCTTTACTTTTTGAGAAATGAGCGTTTCCGTTCTCCTTGGCCCTACTTGCACTATAAGTGCGAAATGCCGGCCAGACTGGCCGATGCACCATTTTCTCTACACATGTGCGTTAGTTACCTTTCAAACCCTTACGTTCACTAGATGAATTTATTTCCTACCTTCTATTTGAGTGAGACAACTAGATTCCGTGTACTATGCGAGATCTGAGCGCTTCCGTTCTCCCTGGCATTTGCACTCTAAGTTCCAATACTGCTCGACCTGGCCAATGCACCATTTTCCATATACATATGCATTAGATTCCTTTCAAACCTTATTAGCTCACTAGATTTATATATTTCCCACCTTGTGATCGAGTGAGACTGCTAGATTCCCTCTACTTTTTGAGAAATGAGCGTTTCCATTCTCCTTGGCTCTAGTTGCTCTATAAGTGCGAAATGCCGGCCAGACTGGCCGATGCACAATTTTCTCTACACATGTGCGTTAGTTACCTTTCAAACCCTTACGTTCACTAGATGAATATATTTCCTACCTTATATTTGAGTGAGACCACTTGATTCCGTGTACTATGCGAGATCTGAGCGCTTCTGTTCTCCCTTGCATTTGCATTTTAAGTTCCGATACTGACCGACCTGGCCAATGCACCATTTTCTCTATACATGTGCGTTGAATACATTTCAAACCTTTTTAGCTGACTAGAATTATATATTTCCCACCTTCTGATCGAGTGAGACCGTTAGATTCCCTCTACTTTTTGAGAAACGAGCGTTTCCGTTCTCCCTGGCCCCACCTGCACTATGAGTGCGAAATGCCGGCCAGACTGGCCGATGCACCATTTTCTCTACACATGTGCGTTAGTTACCTTTCAAACCCTTATGTTCACTAGATGAATTTATTTCCTACCTTCTATGTGAGTGAGACCACTAGATTCCGTGTACTATGCGAGATCTGAGCGCTTCTGTTCTCCCTGGCATTTGCACTCTAAGTTCCCATACTGACCGACCTGGCCAATGCACCATTTTCCATATACATATGCATTAGATTCCTTTCGAACCTTATTAGCTCACTAGATTTATATATTTCCCACCTTCTGATCGGGTGAGACCGCAAGATTCTCTCTACTTTTTGAGAAATGAGCGTTTCCGTTCTCCTTGGCCCTAGTTGCACTATAAGTGCGAAATGCCGGCCAGACTGGCCGATGCACAATTTTCTCTACACATGTGCGTTAGTTACCTTTCAAACCCTTACGTTCACTAGATGAATATATTTCCTACTTTCTTTTTGAGTGAGACCACTAGATTCCGTGTACTATGCGAGATCTGAGCGCTTCCGTTCTCCCTGGCATTTGCATTTTAAGTTCCGATACTGACCGACCTGGCCAATGCACCATTTTCTCTATACATGTGCGTTGAATACATTTCAAACCTTTTTAGCTGACTAGATTTAGATATTTCCCACTGTCTGATCGAGTGAGACCGTTAGATTCCCTCTACTTTTTGAGAAACGAGCGTTTCCGTTCTCCCTAGCCCCACCTGCACTATGAGTGCGAAATGCCGGCCAGACTGGCCGATGCACCATTTTCTCTACACATGTGCGTTAGTTACCTTTCAAACCCTTACGTTCACTAGATGAATTTATTTCCTACCTTCTATTTGAGTGAGACCACTAGATTCCGCGTACTATGCCAGATCTGAGCGCTTCCGTTCTCCCTGGCATTTGCATTTTAAGTTCCGATACTGACCGACCTGGCCAATGCACCATTTTCTCTATACATGTGCGTTGAATACATTTCAAACCTTTTTAGCTGACTAGATTTAGATATTTCCCACCGTCTGATCGAGTGAGACCGTTAGATTCCCTCTACTTTTTGAGAAACGAGCGTTTCCGTTCTCCCTGGCCCCACCTGCACTATGAGTGCGAAATGCCGGCCAGACTGGCCGATGCACCATTTTCTCTACACATGTGCGTTAGTTACCTTTCAAACCCTTACGTTCACTACATGAATTTATTTCCTACCTTCTATTTGAGTGAGACCACTAGATTCCGTGTATTATGCGAGATCTCAGTGGTTCCGTTCTTCCAGGCATTTGCACTCTAAGTTCCCATACTGACCGACCTGGCCAATGCACCACTTTCCATATACATATGCATTAGATTCCTTCCAAACCTTATTAGCTCACTAGATTTATATATTTCCCACCTTCTGATTGAGTGAGACCGCTAGATTCCCTTTACTTTTTGAGAAATGGGCGTTTCCGTTCTCCCTGGCCCCACCTGCACTATAACTGCGAAATGCTGGCCAGACTCGCCGAAGCACCATTTTCTATACACATGTGCGTTAGTTACCTTTCAAACCCTTACGTTCACTAGATGAATTTATTTCCTACCTTATATTTGAGTGAGACCACTAGATCCCGTGTACTATGCGAGATCTGAGCGCTTCCGTTCTCCCAGGCATTTGCACTCTAAGTTCCCATACTGACCGACCTGGCCAATGCACCACCTTCCATATACATATGCCTTAGATTCCTTCCGAACCTTATTAGCTCACTAGATTTATATATTTCCCACCTTCTGATCGAGTGAGACCGCTAGATTCCCTTTACTTTTTGAGAAATGAGCGTTTCCGTTCTCCTTGGCCCTACTTGCACTATAAGTGCGAAATGCCGGCCAGACTGGCCGATGCACCATTTTCTCTACACATGTGCGTTAGTTACCTTTCAAACCCTTACATTCACTAGATGAATTTATTTCCTACCTTCTATTTGAGTGAGACCACTAGATTCCGTGTACTATGCGAGATCTGAGCGCTTCCATTCTCCCTGGCATTTGCACTCTAAGTTCCCATACTGACCGACCTGGCCAATGCACCATTTTCCATATACATATGCATTAGATTCCTTTCGAACCTTATTAGCTCACTAGATTTATATATTTCCCACCTTCTGATTGAATAAGACCGCTAGATTCCCTCTACTTTTTGAGAAATGAGCGTTTCCGTTCTCCTTGGCCCTACTTGCACTATAAGTGCGAAATGCCGGCCAGACTGGCCGATGCACCATTTTCTCTACACATGTGCGTTAGTTACCTTTCAAACCCTTGCGTTCACTAGATGAATATATTTCCTACCTTCTATTTGAGTGAGACCACTAGATTCCGTGTACTATGCGAGATCTGAGCGCTTCCGTTCTCCCTGACATTTGCACTCTAAGTTCCCATACTGACCGACCTGGCCAATGCACCATTTTCCATATACATATGCATTAGATTCCTTTCGAACCTTATTAGCTCACTAGATTTATATATTTCCCACCTTCTGATCGAGTGAGACCGCTAGATTCCCTCTACTTTTTAAGAAATGAGCGTTTCCGTTCTCCTTGGCCCTAGTTGCACTATAAGTGCGAAATGCCGGCCAGACTGGCCGATGCACAATTTTCTCTACACATGTGCGTTAGTTACCTTTCAAACCCTTACGTTCACTAGATGAATATATTTCCTACTTTCTATTTGAGTGAGACCACTTGATTCCGTGTACTATGCGAGATCTGAGCGCTTCCGTTCTCCCTGGCATTTGCATTTTAAGTTCCGATACCGACCGACCTGGCCAATACACCATTTTCTCTATACATGTGCGTTGAATACATTTCAAACCTTTTTAGCTAACTAGATGTATATATTTCCCACCTTCTGATCGAGTGAGACCGTTAGATTCCCTCTACTTTTTGAGAAACGAGCGTTTCCGTTCTCCCTGGCCCCACCTGCACTATGAGTGCGAAATGCCGGCCAGACTGGCCGATGCACCATTTTCTCTACACATGTGCGTTAGTTACCTTTCAAACCCTTACGTTCACTAGATTAATATATTTCCTACCTTATATTTGAGTGAGACCACTAGATTTTGTGTATTATGCGAAATCTGAGCGGTTCCGTTCTCCCAGGCATTTGCACTCTAAGTTGCCATACTGACCGACCTGGCCAATGCCCCACTTTCCATATACATATGCATTAGATTCCTTTCCAACCTTTTTAGCTCACTAGATTTATATATTTCCCACCTTCTGATCGAGTGAGACCGCTAGATTCCCTCTACTTTTTGAGAAATGAGCGTTTCCGTTCTCCTTGGCCCTACTTGCACTATAAGTGCGAAATGCCGACCAGACTGGCCGATGCACCATTTTCTCTACACATGTGCGTTAGTTACCTTTCAAACCCTTACGTTCACTAGATGAATATATTTCCGACTTCTACTTGAGTGAAACCACTTGATTCCGTGTACTATGCGAGATTAGAGCGCTTCCGTTTTCCGTGGCATTTGCATTTTAAGTTCCGATACTGACCGACCTGGCCAATGCACCATTTTCTCTATACGTGTGCGTTGAATACATTTCAAACCTTTTTAGCTGACTAGATTTATATATTTCCCACCTTCTGATCGAGTGAGACCGTTAGATTCCCTTTACTTTTTGAGAAATGAGCGTTTCCGTTCTCCTTGGCCCTACTTGCACTATAAGTGCGAAATGCCGGCCAGACTGGCCGATGCACCATTTTCTCTACACATGTGCGTTAGTTACCTTTCAAATGGTTACGTTCTTTAGATGAATTTATTTCCTACCTTATATTTGAGTGAGACCACTAGATTCCGTGTACTATGCGAGATCTGAGCGCTTCCGTACTCCCTGGCATTTGCACTCTAAGTTCCCATACTGACCGACCTGGCCAATGCACCATTTTCCATATACATATGCATTAGATTCCTTTCGAACCTTATTAGCTCACTAGATTTATATATTTCCCACCTTCTGATCGAGTGAGAGCGCTAGATTCCCTTTACTTTTTGAGAAATTAGCGTTTCCGTTCTCCTTGGCCCTACTTGCACCATAAGTGCGAAATGCCGGCCAGACTGGCCGATGCACCATTTTCTCTACATATGTGCGTTAGTTACCTTTCAAACCCTTATGTTCACTAGATGAATTGATTTTCTACCTTCTATTTGAGTGAGACCACTAGATTCCGTGTACTATGCGAGATCTGAGCGCTTCCGTTCTCCCTGGCATTTGCACTCTAAGTTCCCATACTGACCGACCTGGCCAATGCACCATTTTCCATATACATATGCATTAGATTCCTTTCAAACCTTATTAGCTCACTAGATTTATATATTTCCCACCTTCAGATCGAGTGAGACCGCTAGATTCCCTCTACTTTTTGAGAAATGAGCATTTGCGTTCTCCTTGGCCCTAGTTGCACTATAAGTGCGAAATGCCGGCTAGACTGGCCGATGCACAATTTTCTCTACACATGTGCGTTAGTTACCTTTCAAACCCTTACGTTCACTAGATGAATATATTTCCTACTTTCTATTTGAGTGAGACCACTTGATTCCGTGTACTATGCGAGATCTGAGCGCTTCCGTTCTCCCTGGCATTTGCATTTTAAGTTCTGATACTGACCGACCTGGCCAATGCACCATTTTCTCTATACATGTGCATTGAATACATTCCAAACCTTTTTAGCTGACTAGATTTATATATTTTCCACCTTCTGATCGAGTGAGACCGTTAGATTCCCTCTACTTTTTGAGAAACGAGCGTTTCCGTTCTCCCTGGCCCCACCTGCACTATGAGTGCGAAATGCCGGCGAGACTGGCCGATGCACCATATTCTCTACACATGTGCGTTAGTTACCTTTCAAAACCTTACGTTCACTAGATGAATATATTTCCTACCTTATATTTGAGTGAGACCACTAGATTTCGTGTATTATGCGAGATCTGAGCGGTTCCGTTCTCCCAGGCATTTGCACTGTAAGTTCCCATACTGACCGACCTGGCCAATGCACCACTTTCCATATACATATGCATTAGACTCCTTCCGAACCTTATTACCTCACTAGAATTATATATTTCCCACCTTCTGATCGAGTGAGACCGCTAGATTCTCTTTACTTTTTGAGAAATGAGCGTTTCCGTTCTCCTTGGCCCTACTTGCACTATAAGTGCGAAATGCCGGCCAGACTGGCCGATGCACCATTTTCTCTACACATGTGCGTTAGTTACCTTTCAAACCCTTACGTTCACTAGATGAATTTATTTCCTACCTTCTATTTGAGTGAGACCACTAGATTCCGTGTACTATGCGAGATCTGAGCACTTCCGTTCTCCGTGGCATTTGCACTGTAAGTTCCCATACTGACCGACCTGGCCAATGCACCATTTTCCATATACATATGCATTAGATTCCTTTCGAACCTTATTAGCTCACTAGATTGATATATTTCCCACTTTCTGATCGAGTGAGACCGCTAGATTCCCTCTACTTTTTGAGAAATGAGCGTTTCCGTTCTCCTTGGCCCTAGTTGCACTATAAGTGCGAAATGCCGGCCAGACTGGCCGATGCACAATTTTCTCTACACATGTACGTTAGTTACCTTTCAAACCCTTATGTTCACTATATGAATATATTTCCTACTTTCTATTTGAATGAGACCACTTGATTCTGTGTACTATGCGAGATCTGAGTGCTTCCGTTCTCCCTGGCATTTGCATTTTAAGTTCCGATACTGACCGACCTGTCCAATGCACCATTTTCTCTGTACATGTGAGTTGAATACATTTCAAACCTTTTTAGCTGACTAGATTTATATATTTCCCACCTTCTGATCGAGTGAGACCGTTAGATTCCCTCTACTTTTTGAGAAATGAGCGCTTCCGTTCTCCTTGGCCCTAGTTGCACTATAAGTGCGAAATGCCAGCCAGACTGCCCGATGCACCATTTTCTCTACACATGTGCGTTAGTTACCTTTCAAACCCTTACGTTCACTAGATGAATATATTTCCTACTTTCTATTTGAGTGAGACCACTTGATTCCGTGTACTATGCGAGATCTGAGCGCTTCCGTTCTCCCTGGCATTTGCATTTTAAGTTCCGATACTGACCGACCTGGCCAATGCACCATTTTTTCTATACATGTGCGTTGAATACATTTCAAACCTTTTTAGCTGACTAGATTTATATATTTCCCACCTTCTGATCGAGTGAGACCGTTAGATTCCCTCTACTTTTTGAGAAACGAGCGTTTCCGTTCTCGCTGGTCCCACCTGCACTATGAGTGCGAAATGCCGGCCAGACTGGCCGATGCGCCATTTTCTCTACACATGTGCATTAGTTACCTTTCAAACCCTTACGTTCACTAGATGAATATATTTCCTACCTTATATTTGAGTGAGACCACTAGATTCCGTGTATTATGCGAGATCTGAGCGGTTCCGTTCTCCCAGGCATTTGCACTCTAAGTTCCCATACTGACCGACCTGGCCAATGCACCACTTTCCATATACATATGCATTAGATTCCTTCCGAACCTTATTAGCTCACTAGATTTATATATTTCCCACCTTTTGATTGAGTGACACCGCTAGATTCCCTTCACTTTTTGAGAAATGAGGGTTTCCGTTCTCCTTGGCCCTACTTGCACTATAAGTGCGAAATGCCGGCCAGACTGGCCGATGCACCATTTTCTCTACACATGTGCGTTAGTTACCTTTCGAACCCTTACGTTCACTAGATGAATATATTTCCTACTTTCTATTTGAGTGAGACCACTTGATTCTGTGTACTATGCGAGATCTGAGCGCTTCCGTTCTCCCTAGCATTTGCATTTTTGGTTCCGATACTGGCCGACCTGGCCAATGCACCATTTTCTCTATACATCTATATGGAAAATGGTGCATTGGCGAGGTCGGTCAGTATGGGAACTTAAAGTGCAAATGCTTGAGAGAACAGAACCGCTCAGATCTCGCATAGTACATAGAATCTAGTGGTCTCACTCAAATATAAGGTAGGAAATATATTAATCGAGTGAACGTAAGGGTTTGAAAGGTAACTAACGCACATGTGTAGAGAAAATGGTGCATCGGCCAGTCTGGCCGGCATTTCGCACTTATAGTGCAAGTAGGGCCAAGGAGGACGGAAACGCTCATTTCTCAAAAAGTAAAGGGAATCTAGCGGTCTCACTCGATCAAAAGGTGGGAACTATATAAATCTAGTGAGCTAATAAGGTTCGGAAGGAATCTAATGCATGTGAATATGGAAAGTGGTGCATTGGCCAGGTCGGTCAGTATGGGAACTTAGAGTGCAAATGCCTGGGAGAACGGAACCGCTCAGATCTCGCATAATACACGGAATCTAGTGGTCTCACTCAAATATAAGGTAGGAAATAAATTCATCTAGTGAACGTAAGGGTTTGAAAGGTAACTAATGGACATGTGTAGAGAAAATGGTGCATTGGCCAGTCTGGCCGGCATTTCGTACTTATGGTGCAAGTAGGGCCAAGGAGAACGGAAACGCTCATTTCTCAAAAAGTAAAGGGAATCTAGCGGTCTCACTCGATCAGAAGGTGGGAAATATATAAATCTAGTGAGCTAATAAGGTTGGAAAGGAATCTAATGCATATGTATATGGAAAATGGTGCATTGGCCAGGTCGGTCAGTATGAGAACTTAGAGTGCAAATGCCTGGGAGAACGGAACCGCTCAGATCTTGCATAGTACACGGAATCTAGTGGTCTCACACAAATAGAAGGTAGGAAATAAATTCATCTAGTGAACGTAAGGATTTGAAAGGTAACTAACGCACATGTGTAGAGAAAATGGTGCATCGGCCAGTCTGGCCGGCATTTCGCACTTATTGTGCAAGTAGGGCCAAGGAGAACGGAAACGCTCATTTCTCAAAAAGTAAAGGGAATCTAGCGGTCTCACTCAATCAAAAGGTGGGAAATATATAAATCTAGTGAGCTAATAAGGTTCGGAAGGAATCTTATGCATATGTATATGGAAAGTGGTGCATTGGCCAGGTCGGTTAGTATGGGAACTTAGAGTGCAAATGCCTGGGAGAACGGAACCGCTCAGATCTCGCATAATACACGGAATCTAGTGGTCTCACTCAAATATAAGGTAGGAAATATATTCATCTAGTGAACGTAAGGGTTTGAAAGGTAACTAATACACATGTGTAGAGAAAATGGTGCATCGGCCAGTCTGGCCGGCATTTCGCACTTTTAGTGCAACTAGGGCCAAGGAGTACGGAAACGCTCATTTCTCAAAAAGTAGAGGGAATGTAGCGGTCTCACTCGATCAGAAGGTGGGAAATATATAAATCTAGTGAGCTAATAAGGTTCGGAAGGAATCTAATGCATATGTATATGGAAAGTGGTGCATTGGCCAGGTCGGTCAGTATGGGAACCTATAGTGCAAATGCCTGGGAGAACGGAACCGCTCAGATCTCGCATAATACACGGAATCTAGTGGTCTCACTCAAATGTAAGGTAGGAAATATATTCATCTAGTGAACGTAAGGGTTTGAAAGGTAACTAACGCACATGTGTAGAGAAAATGGTGCATCGGCCAGTCTGGCCGGCATTTCGCACTCACAGTGCAGGTGGGGCCAGGGAGAACGGAAACGCTCATTTCTCAAGAAGTAGAGGGAATCTAACGGTCTCACTCGATCAAAAGGTGGGAAATATATAAATCTAGTGAGCTAATAAGGTTCGGAAGGTATCTAATGCATATGTATATGGAAAGTGGTGCATTGGCCAGGTCGGTCAGTATGGGAACTTAAAATGCAAATGCCTGGGAGAACGGAACCGCTCATATCTTGCATAATACACGGAATCTAACGGTCTCACTCAAATATAAGGTAGGAAATATATTCATCTAGTGAACGTAAGGGTTCGAAAGGTAACTAACGCACATGTGTATAGAAAATGGTGCATCGGCCAGTCTGGCCGGCATTTCGCACTCATAGTGCAGGTTGGGCCAGGGAGAACGGAAACGCTCATTTCTCAAAAAGTAGAGGGAATCTAACGGTCTCACTCGATCAGAAGGTGGGAAATATATAAATCTAGTCAGCTAAACAGGTTTGAAATGTATTCATCGCACATGTATAGAGAAAATGGTGCATTGGCCAGGTCGGTCAGTATCGGAACTTAAAATGCAAATGCCAGGGAGAACGGAAGCGCTCAGATCTCGCATAGTACACGGAATCAAGTGGTCTCACTCAAATAGAAAGTAGGAAATATATTCATCTAGTGAACGTAAGGGTTTGAAAGGTAACTAACGCACATGTGTAGAGAAAATGGTGCATCGGCCAGTCTGGCCGGCATTTCGCACTTATAGTGCAAGTAGGGCCAAGGAGAACGGAAACGCTCATTTCTCAAAAAGTAGAGGGAATCTAGCGGTCTCACTCGATCAGAAGGTGGGAAATATATAAATCTAGTGAGCTAATAAGGTTCGAAAGAAATCTAATGCATATGTATATGGAAAATGGTGCATTGGCCAGGTCGGTCAGTATGGGAACTTGAGTGCAAATGCCAGGGAGAACGGAAGCGCTCAGATCTCGCATAGTACACGAAATCTAGTGGTCTCACTCAAATAGAAGGTAGGAAATAAATTCATCTAGTCAACGTAAGGGTTTGAAAGGTAACTAACGCAGATGTGTAGAGAAAATAGTGCATCGGCCAGTCTGGCCGGCATTTCGCACTTATGGTGCAAGTAGGGCCAAGGAGAACGGAAACGCTCATTTCACAAAAAGTAAAGGGAATCTAGCGGTCTCACTCGATCAAAAGGTGGGAAATATATATATCTAGTGAGCTAATAAGGTTCGAAAGGAATCTAATGCATATGTATATGGAAAATGGTGCATTGGCCAGGTCCGTCAGTATGGGAACTTAGAGTGCAAATGCCAGGGAGAACGGAAGCGCTCAGATCCCGCATAGTACACGGAATCTAGTGGTCTCACTCAAATAGAAGGTAGGAAATAAATTCATCTAGTCAACGTAAGGGTTTGAAAGGTAACTAACGCACATGTGTAGAGAAAATGGTGCATCGGCCAGTCTGGCCGGCATTTCGCACTTATAGTGCAAGTAGGGCCAAGGAGAACGGAAACGCTCATTTCTCAAAAACTAAAGGGAATCTAGCGGTCTCACTCGATCAGAAGGTGGGAAATATATAAATCTAGTGAACTAATAAGGTTCGGAAGGAATCTATTGCATATGTATATGGAAAGTGGTGCATTGGCCAGGTCGGTCAGTATGGGAACTTAGAGTGCAAATGCCTGGGAGAACGGAACCGCTCAGATCTCGCATAATACACGGAATCTAGTGGTCTCACTCAAATATAAGGTAGGAAATATATTCATCTAGTGAACGTAAGGGTTTGAAAGGTAACTAGCGCACATGTGTAGAGAAAATGGTGCATCGGCCAGTCTGGCCGGCATTTCGCACTCATAGTGCAGGTGGGGCCAGGGAGAACGGAAACGCTCGTTTCTCAAAAAGTAGAGGGAATCTAACGGTCTCACTCAATCAGAAGGTGGGAAATATATAAATCTAGTCAGCTAAACAGGTTTGAAATGTATTCAACGCACATGTATAGAGAAAATGGTGCATTGGCCAGGTCGGTCAGTATCGGAACTTAAAATGCAAATGCCAGGGAGAACGGAAGCGCTCAGATCTCGCATAGTACGCAGAATCAAGTGGTCTCACTCAAATAGAAAGTAGGAAATATATTCATCTAGTGAACGTTAGGGTTTGAAAGGTAACTAACGCACATGTGTAGAGAAAATGGTGCATCGGCCAGTCTGGCCGGCATTTCGCACTTATAGTGCAAGTAGGGCCAAGGAGAACGGAAACGCTCATTTCTCAAAACGTAGAGGGAATCTAGCGGTCTCACTCGATCAGAAGGTGGGAAATATATAAATCTAGTGAGCTAATAAGGTTCGAAAGATATCTAATGCATATGTATATGGAAAATGGTGCATTGGCCAGGTCGGTCAGTATGGGAACTTAGAGTGCAAATGCCAGGGAGAACGGAAGCGCTCAGATCTCGCATAGTACACGGAATCTAGTGGTCTCACTCAAATAGAAGGTAGGAAATAGATTCATCTAGTGAACGTAAGGGTTTGAAAGGTAACTATTGCACATGTGTAGAGAAAATGGTGCATCGGCCAGTCTGGCCGGCATTTCGCACTTATGGTGCAAGTAGGGCCAAGGAGAACGGGAACGCTCATTTCACAAAAACTAAAGGGAATCTAGCGGTCTCACTCGATCAGAAGGTGGGAAATATATAAATCTAGTGAGCTAATGAGGTTCCAAAGGAATATAATGCATATGTATATGGAAAATGGTGCATTGGTCAGGTCGGTCAGTATGGGAACTTAGAGTGCAAATGCCAGGGAGAACGGAAGCGCTCAGATCTCGCATAGTACACGGAATCTAGTGGTCTCACTCAAATAGAAGGTAGGAAATAAATTCATCTAGTGAACGTAAGGGTTTGAAAGGTAACTAACGCACATGTGTAGAGAAAATGGTGCATCGGCCAGTCTGGCCGGCATTTCGCACTTATAGTGCAAGTAGGGCCAAGGAGAACGGAAACACTCATTTCTCAAAGAGTAAAGGGAATCTAGCGGTCTCACTCAATCAGAACGTGGGAAATATAAAAATCTAGTGAGCTAATAAGGTTTGGAAGGAATCTAATGCATATATATATGGAAAGTGGTGCATTGGCCAGGTCGGTCAGTATGGGAACTTAGAGTGCAAATGCCTGGGAGAACGGAACCGCTCAGATCTCGCATAATACACGGAATCTAGTGGTCTCACTCAAATATAAGGTAGGAAATATATTAATCTAATGAACGTAAGGGTTTGAAAGGTAACTAACGCACATGTGTAGAGAAAATGGTGCATCGGTCAGTCTGGCCGGCATTTCGCACTCATAGTGCAGGTGGGGCCAGGGAGAACGGAAACGCTCGTTTCTCAAAAAGTAGAGGGAATCTAACGATCTCACTCGATCAAAAGGTGGGAAATATATATCTCTAGTAAGCTAAAAAGGCTTGAAATGTATTCAACGCACATGTATAGAGAAAATGGTGCATTGGCCAGGTCGGTCAGTATCGGAAATTAGAATGCAAATGCCAGGGAGAACGGAAGCGCTCAGATCTCGCAAAGTACACGGAATCAAGTGGTCTCACTCAAATAGAAAGTAGGAAATATATTCATCTAGTGAACCTAAGGGTTTGAAAGGTAACTAACGCACCTATGTAGAGAAAATTGTGCATCGGCCAGTCTGGCCGGCATTTCGCACTTATAGTGCAACTAGGGCCAAGGAGAACGGAAACGCTCATTTCTCAAAAAGTAGAGGGAATCTAGCGGTCTCACTCAATCAGAAGGTGGGAACTATACAAATCTAGTGAGCTAATAAGGTTCGAAGGAATCTAATGCATATGTATATGGAAAATGGTGCATTGGCCAGGTTGGTCAGTATGGGAACTTAGAGTGCAAATGCCAGGGAGAACGGAAGCGCTCAGATCTCGCATAGTACACGGAATCTAGTGGTCTCTCTCAAATAGAAGGTGGGAAATCAATTCATCTAGTGAACGTAAGGGTTTGAAAGGGAACTAACGCACAAGTGTAGAGAAAATGGTGCATCGGCCAGTCTGGCCGGCATTTCGCACTTATAGTGCAAGTAGGGCCAAGGAGAACGGAAACGCTCATTTCTCAAAAAGTAAAGGGAATCTAGCAGTCTCACTCGATCAGAAGGTGGGAAATATATAAATCTAGTGAGCTAATAAGGTTCAGAAGGAATCTAAGGCATATGTATATGGAAAGTGGTGCATTGGCCAGTTCGGTCAGTATGGGAACTTAGAGTGCAAATGCCTGGGAGAACGGAAGCGCTCAGATCTCGCATAGTACACGGAATCTAGTGGTCTCACTCAAATATAAGGTAGGAAATAAATTCATCTTGTGAACGTAAGGGTTTGAAAGGTAACTAACGCACATGTGTAGAGAAAATGGTGCATCGGCCAGTCTAGCCGGCATTTCGCACTTATAGTGCAGGTGGGGCCACGGAGAACGGAAACGCCCATTTCTCAAAAAGTAAAGGGGATCTAGCGGTCTCACTCGATCAGAAGGTGGGAAATATATAAATCTAGTGAGCTAATAAGGTTCCGAAGGAATCTAATGCATATGTATATGGAAAGTGGTGCATTGGCCAGGTCGGTCAGTATGGGAACTTAGAGTGCAAATGCCTGGGAGAACGGAACCGCTCAGATCTCGCATAATACATGGAATCTAGTGGTCTCACTCAAATATAAGGGAGGAAATATATTCATCTAGTGAACGTAAGGGTTTGAAAGGTAACTAACGCACATGTGTAGAGAAAATTGTGCATCGGCCAGTCTGGCCGGCATTTCGCACTTATAGTGCAACTAGGGCCAAGAAGAACGGAAACGCTCATTTCTCAAAAAGTAGAGGGAATCTAGCGGTCTCACTCGATCTGAAGGTGGGAAATATATAAATCTAGTGAGCTAATAAGGTTTGAAAGGAATCTAATGCATATGTATATGGAAAATGGTGCATTGGCCAGGTCGGTCAGTATGGGAACTTAGAGTGCAAATGCCAGGGAGAACGGAAGCGCTCAGATCTCGCATAGTACACGGAATCTAGTGGTCTCACTCAAATAGAAGGTAGGAAATAAACTCATCTAGTGAACGTAAGGGTTTGAAAGGTAACTAACGCACATGTGTAGAGAAAATGGTGCATCGGCCAGTCTGGCCGGCATTTCGCACTTATAGTGCAAGTAGGGCCAAGGAGAACGGAAACGCCCATTTCTCAAAAAGTAAAGGGAATCTAGCGATCTCACTCGATCAGAAGGTGGGAAATATATAAATCTAGTGAGCTAATAAGGTTCGAAAGGAATCTAATGCATATGTATATGGAAAATGGTGCATTGGCCAGGTCGGTCAGTATGGGAACTTAGAGTGCAAATGCCAGGGAGAACGGAAGCGCTCAAATCTTGCATAGTACACGGAATCTAGTGGTCTCACTCAAATATAAGGTAGGAAATATATTCATCTAGTGAACGTAAGGGTTTGAAAGGTAACTAACGCACATGTGTAGAGAAAATGGTGCATCGGCCAGTCTGGCCGGCATTTCGCACTTATAATGCAAGTAGGGCCAAGGAGAACGGAAACGCCCATTTCTCAAAAAGTAAAGGGAATCTAGCGATCTCACTCGATCAGAAGGTGGGAAATATATAAATCTAATGAGCTAATAAGGTTCGAAAGGAATCTAATGCATATGTATATGGAAAATGGTGCATTGGCCAGGTCGGTCAGTATGGGAACTTAGAGTGCAAATGCCAGGGAGAACGGAAGCGCTCAAATCTTGCATAGTACACGGAATCTAGTGGTCTCACTCAAATATAAGGTAGGAAATATATTCATCTAGTGAACGTAAGAGTTTGAAAGGTAACTAACGCACATGTGTAGAGAAAATGGTGCATCGGCCAGTCTGGCCGGCATTTCGCACTCATAGTGCAGGTGGGGCCAGGGAGAACGGAAACGCTCGTTTCTCAAAAAGTAGAGGGAATCTAACGGTCTCACTCGATCAGAAGGTGGGAAATATATAAATCTAGTCAGCTAAACAGGTTTGAAATGTATTCATCGCACATGTATAGAGAAAATGGTGCATTGGCCAGGTCGGTCAGTATCGGAACTTAAAATGCAAATGCCAGGGAGAACGGAAGCGCTCAGATCTCGCATAGTACACGGAATCAAGTGGTCTCACTCAAATAGAAAGTAGGAAATATATTCATCTAGTGAACGTAAGGGTTTGAAAGGTAACTAACGCACATGTGTAGAGAAAATGGTGCATCGGCCAGTCTGGCCGGCATTTCGCACTTATAGTGCAAGTAGGGCCAAGGAGAACGGAAACGCTCATTTCTCAAAAAGTAGAGGGAATCTAGCGGTCTCACTCGATCAGAAGGTGGGAAATATATAAATCTAGTGAGATCATAAGGTTTGAAAGAAATCTAATGCATATGTATATGGAAAATGGTGCATTGGCCAGGTCGGTCAGTATGGGAACTTGAGTGCAAATGCCAGGGAGAACGGAAGCGCTCAGATCTCGCATAGTACACGAAATCTAGTGGTCTCACTCAAATAGAAGGTAGGAAATAAATTCATCTAGTGAACGTAAGGGTTTGAAAGGTAACTAACGCACATGTGTAGAGAAAATGGTGCATCGGCCAGTCTGGCCGGCATTTTGCACTTATGGTGCAAGTAGGGCCAAGGAGAACGGAAACGCTCATTTCACAAAAAGTAAAGGGAATCTAGCGGTCTCACTCAATCAGAAGGTGGGAAATATATAAATCTAGTGAGCTAATAAGGTTCGAAAGGAATCTAATGCATATGTATATGGAAAATGGTGCATTGGCCAGGTCGGTCAGTATGGGAACTTAGAGTGCAAATGCCAGGGAGAACGGAAGCGCTCAGATCTCGCATAGTACACGAAATCTAGTGGTCTCACTCAAATAGAAGGTAGGAAATA
The DNA here is from genome assembly GCA_948144175.1 of Closterium sp. NIES-65. NCBI lineage: Eukaryota > Viridiplantae > Streptophyta > Zygnematophyceae > Desmidiales > Closteriaceae > Closterium > Closterium sp. NIES-65. The sequence goes on from CANXME010002556.1 coordinate 66,395, forward strand.
AATTCATCTAGTGAACGTAAGGGTTTGAAAGGTAACTAACGCACATGTGTAGAGAAAATGGTGCATCGGCCAGTCTGGCCGGCATTTCGCACTTATAGTGCAAGTAGGGCCAAGGAGAACGGAAACGCTCATTTCTCAAAAAGTAGAGGGAATCTAGCGGTCTTATTCGATCAGAAGGTGGGAAATATATAAATCTAGTGAGCTAATAAGGTTCGAAAGGAATCTAATGCATATGTATATGGAAAATGGTGCATTGGCCAGGTCGGTCAGTATGGGAACTTAGAGTGCAAATGCCAGGGAGAACGGAAGCGCTCAGATCTCGCATAGTACACGGAATCTAGTGGTCTCACTCAAATAGAAGGTAGGAAATAAATTCATCTAGTCAACGTAAGGGTTTGAAAGGTAACTAACGCACATGTGTAGAGAAAATGGTGCATCGGCCAGTCTGGCCGGCATTTCGCACTTATAGTGCAAGTAGGGCCAAGGAGAACGGAAACGCTCATTTCTCAAAAAGTAAATGGAATCTAGCAGTCTCAGTCAATCAGAAGGTGGGAAATATATAAATCTAGTGAACTAATAAGGTTCGGAAGGAATCTAATGCATATGTATATGGAAAGTGGTGCATTGGCCAGGTCGGTCAGTATGGGAACTTAGAGTGCAAATGCCTGGGAGAACGGAACCGCTCAAATCTCGCATAATACACGGAATCTAGTGGTCTCACTCAAATATAAGGTAGGAAATATATTCATCTAGTGAACGTAAGAGTTTGAAAGGTAACTAACGCACATGTGTAGAGAAAATGGTGCATCGGCCAGTCTGGCCGGCATTTCGCACTCATAGTGCAGGTGGGGCCAGGGAGAACAGAAACGCTCGTTTCTCAAAAAGTAGAGGGAATCTAACGGTCTCACTCGATCAAAAGATGGGAAATATATAAATCTAGTCAGCTAAACAGGTTTGAAATGTATTCAACGCACATGTATAGAGAAAATGGTGCATTGGCCGGGTCGGTCAGTATCGGAAGTTAAAATGCAAATGCCAGGGAGAACGGAAGCGCTCAGATCTCGCATAGTACGCGGAATCAAGTGGTCTCACTCAAATAGAAAGTAGGAAATATATTCATCTAGTGAACGTTAGGGTTTGAAAGGTAACTAACGCACATGTGTAGAGAAAATGGTGCATCGGCCAGTCTGGCCGGCATTTCGCACTTATAGTGCAAGTACGGCCAAGGAGAACGGAAACGCTCATTTCTCAAAAAGTCTCGGGAATCTAGCGGTCTCACTCGATCAGAAGGTGGGAAATATATAAATCTAGTGAGCTAATAAGGTTTGGAAGGAATCTAAGGCATATGTATATGGAAAGTGGTGCATTGGCCAGGTCGGTCAGTATGGGAACTTAGAGTGCAAATGCCTGGGAGAACGGAAGCGCTCAGATCTCGCATAGTACACGGAATCTAGTGGTCTCACTCAAATATAAGGTAGGAAATAAATTCATCTAGTGAACGTAAGGGTTTGAAAGGTAACTAACGCACATGTGTAGAGAGAATGGTGCATCAGCCAGTCTGGCCGGCATTTCGCACTTACAGTGCAGGTGGGGCCAGGGAGAACGGAAACGCCCATTTCTCAAAAAGTAAAGGGGATCTAGCGGTCTCACTTGATCAGAAGGTGGGAAATATATAAATCTAGTGAGCTAATAAGGTTCGGAAGGAATCTAATGCATATGTATATGGAAAGTGGTGCATTGGCCAGGTCGGTCAGTATGGGAACTTAGAGTGCAAATGCCTGGGAGAACGGAACCGCTCAGATCTCGCATAATACACGGAATCTAGTGGTCTCACTCAAATATAAGGGAGGAAATATATTCATCTAGTGAACGTAAGGGTTTGAAAGGTAACTAACGCACATGTGTAGAGAAAATTGTGCATCGGCCAGTCTGGCCGGCATTTCGCACTTATGGTGCAACTAGGGCCAAGAAGAACGGAAACGCTCATTTCTCAAAAAGTAGAAGGGATCTAGCGGTCTCACTCGATCTGAAGGTGGGAAATATATAAATCTAGTGAGCTAATAAGGTTTGAAAGGAATCTAAGGCATATGTATATGGAAAGTGGTGCATTGGCCAGGTCGGTCAGTATGGGAACTTAGAGTGCAAATGCCTGGGAGAACGGAAGCGCTCAGATCTCGCATAGTACACGGAATCTACTGGTCTCACTCAAATATAAGGTAGGAAATAAACTCATCTAGTGAACGTAAGGGTTTGAAAGGTAACTAACGCACATGTGTAGAGAAAATGGTGCATCGGCCAGTCTCGCCGCATTTCGCACTTATAGTGCAAGTAGGGCCAAGGAGAACGGAAACGCTCATTTCTCAAAAAGTAAAGGGAATCTAGCGGTCTCACTCGATCAGAAGGTGGGAAATATATAAATCTAGTGAGCTAATAAGGTTTGAAAGGAATCTAAGGCATATGTATATGGAAAGTGGTGCATTGGCCAGGTCGGTCAGTATGGGAACTTAGAGTGCAAATGCCTGGGAGAACGGAAGCGCTCAGATCTCGCATAGTACACGGAATCTACTGGTCTCACTCAAATATAAGGTAGGAAATAAACTCATCTAGTGAACGTAAGGGTTTGAAAGGTAACTAACGCACATGTGTAGAGAAAATGGTGCATCGGCCAGTCTCGCCGCATTTCGCACTTATAGTGCAAGTAGGGCCAAGGAGAACGGAAACGCTCATTTCTCAAAAAGTAAAGGGAATCTAGCGGTCTCACTCGATCAGAAGGTGGGAAATATATAAATCTAGTGAGCTAATAAGGTTTGAAAGGAATCTAATGCATATGTATATGGAAAATGGTGCATTGGCCAGGTCGGTCAGTATGGGAACTTAGAGAGCTATTGCCAGGGAGAACGGAAGCGCTCAGATCTCGCATAGTACACGGAATCTAGTGGTCTCACTCAAATATAAGGTAGAAAATATATTCATCTAGTGAACGTTAGGGTTTGAAAGGTAACTAACGCACATGTGTAGAGAAAATGGTGCATCGGCCAGTCTGGCCGGCATTTCGCACTTATAGTGCAAGTACGGCCAAGGAGAACGGAAACGCTCATTTCTCAAAAAGTAGAGGGAATCTAGCAGTCTCACTCGATCAAAAGGTGGGAAATATATAAATCTAGTGAGCTAATAAGGTTCGAAAGAAATCTAATGCATATGTATATGGAAAATGGTGCATTGGCCGGGGCCGGTCAGTATGGGAACTTAGAGTGCAAATACCAGGGAGAACGGAAGCGCTCAGATCTCGCATAGTACACGGAATCTAGTGGTCTCACTCAAATAGAAGGTAGGAAATAGATTCATCTAGTGAACGTAAGGGTTTGAAAGGTAACTAACGCACATGTGTAGAGAAAATGGTGCATCAGCCAGTCTGGCCGGCATTTCGCACTTATGGTGCAAGTAGGGCCAAGGAGAACGGAAACGCTCATTTCACAAAAAGTAAAGGGAATCTAGCGGTCTCACTCGATCAGAAGGTGGGAAATATATAAATCTAGTGAGCTAATAAGGTTCGAAAGGAATCTAATGCATATGTATATGGAAAATGGTGCATTGGCCAGGTCGGTTAGTATGGGAACTTAGAGTGCAAATGCCATGGAGAACGGAAGCGCTCGGATCTCGCATAGTACACGGAATCTAGTGGTCTCACTCAAATAGAAAGTAGGAAATAAATTCATCTAGTGAACGTAAGGGTTTGAAAGGTAACTAACGCACATGTGTAGAGAAAATGGTGCATCGGCCAGTCTGGCCGGCATTTCGCACTTATAGTGCAAGTAGGGCCAAGGAGAACGGAAACACTCATTTCTCAAAGAGTAAAGGGAATCTAGCGGTCTCACTCAATCAGAAGGTGGGAAATATATAAATCTAGTGAGCTAATAAGGTTCGGAAGGAATCTAATGCATATATATATAGAAAGTGGTGCATTGGCCAGGTCGGTCAGTATGGGAGCTTAGAGTGCAAATGCCTGGGAGAACGGAACCGCTCAGATCTCGCATAATACACGGAATCTAGTGGTCTCACTCAAATATAAGGTAGGAAATATATTCATCTAATGAACGTAGAGTTTGAAAGGTAACTAACGCACATGTGTAGAGAAAATTGTGCATCGGCCAGTCTGGCCGGCATTTCGCACTCATAGAGCAGGTGGGGCCAGGGAGAACGGAAACGCTCGTTTCTCAAAAAGTAGAGGGAATCTAACGGTCTCACTCGATCAGAAGGTGGGAAATATATATCTCTAGTCAGCTAAAAAGGCTTGAAATGTATTCAACGCACATGTATAGAGAAAATGGTGCATTGGCCAGGTCGGTCAGTATCGGAAATTAGAATGCAAATGCCAGGGAGAACGGAAGCGCTCAGATCTCGCACAGTACACGGAATCAAGTGGTCTCACTCAAATAGAAAGTAGGAAATATATTCATCTAGTGAACTTAAGGGTTTGAAAGGTAACTAACGCACCTATGTAGAGAAAATTGTGCATCGGCCAGTCTGGCCGGCATTTCGCACTTATAGTGCAACTAGGGCCAAGGAGAACGGAAACGCTCATTTCTCAAAATGTAGAGGGAATCTAGCGGTCTCACTCGATCAGAAGGTGGGAAATATTTGAATCTAGTGAGCTAATAAGGTTCGAAGGAATCTAATGCATATGTATATGGAAAATGGTGCATTGGCCAGGTTGGTCAGTATGGGAACTTAGAGTGCAAATGCCAGGGAGAACGGAAGCGCTCAGATCTCGCATAGTACACGGAATCTAGTGGTCTCACTCAAATAGAAGGTAGGAAATCAATTCATCTAGTGAACGTAAGGGTTTGAAAGGTAACTAACGCACAAGTGTAGAGAAAATGGTGCATCGGCCAGTCTGGCCGGCATTTCGCACTTATAGTGCAAGTAGGGCCAAGGAGAACGGAAACGCTCATTTCTCAAAAAGTAAAGGGAATCTAGCGGTCTCACTCGATCAGAAGGTGGGAAATATATGAATCTAGTGAGCTAATAAGGTTCGAAGGAATCTAAGGCATATGTATATGGAAAGTGGTGCATTGGCCAGGTCGGTCAGTATGGGAACTTAGAGTGCAAATGTCTGGGAGAACGGAAGCGCTCAGATCTCGCATAGTACACGGAATCTAGTGGTCTCACTCAAATAAAAGGTAGGAAATAAATTCATCTAGTGAACGTAAGGGTTTGAAAGGTAACTAACGCACATGTGTAGAGAAAATGGTGCATCAGCCAGTCTGGCCGGCATTTCGCACTTACAGTGCAGGTGGGGCCAGGGAGAACGGAAACGCCCATTTCTCAAAAAGTAAAGGGGATCTAGCGGTCTCACTTGATCAGAAGGTGGGAAATATATAAATCTAGTGAGCTAATAAGGTTCGGAAGGAATCTAATGCATATGTATATGGAAAGTGGTGCATTGGCCAGGTCGGTCAGTATGGGAACTTAGAGTGCAAATGCCTGGGAGAACGGAACCGCTCAGATCTCGCATAATACACGGAATCTAGTGGTCTCACTCAAATATAAGGGAGGAAATATATTCATCTAGTGAACGTAAGGGTTTGAAAGGTAACTAACGCACATGTGTAGAGAAAATTGTGCATCGGCCAGTCTGGCCGGCATTTCGCACTTATGGTGCAACTAGGGCCAAGAAGAACGGAAACGCTCATTTCTCAAAAAGTAGAAGGGATCTAGCGGTCTCACTCGATCTGAAGGTGGGAAATATATAAATCTAGTGAGCTAATAAGGTTTGAAAGGAATCTAAGGCATATGTATATGGAAAGTGGTGCATTGGCCAGGTCGGTCAGTATGGGAACTTAGAGTGCAAATGCCTGGGAGAACGGAAGCGCTCAGATCTCGCATAGTACACGGAATCTACTGGTCTCACTCAAATATAAGGTAGGAAATAAACTCATCTAGTGAACGTAAGGGTTTGAAAGGTAACTAACGCACATGTGTAGAGAAAATGGTGCATCGGCCAGTCTCGCCGCATTTCGCACTTATAGTGCAAGTAGGGCCAAGGAGAACGGAAACGCTCATTTCTCAAAAAGTAAAGGGAATCTAGCGGTCTCACTCGATCAGAAGGTGGGAAATATATAAATCTAGTGAGCTAATAAGGTTTGAAAGGAATCTAATGCATATGTATATGGAAAGTGGTGCATTGGCCAGGTCGGTCAGTATGGGAACTTAGAGTGCAAATGTCTGGGAGAACGGAAGCGCTCAGATCTCGCATAGTACACGGAATCTAGTGGTCTCACTCAAATATAAGGTAGGAAATAAATTCATCTAGTGAACGTAAGGGTTTGAAAGGTAACTAACGCACATGTGTAGAGAAAATGGTGCATCAGCCAGTCTGGCCGGCATTTCGCACTTACAGTGCAGGTGGGGCCAGGGAGAACGGAAACGCCCATTTCTCAAAAAGTAAAGGGGATCTAGCGGTCTCACTTGATCAGAAGGTGGGAAATATATAAATCTAGTGAGCTAATAAGGTTCGGAAGGAATCTAATGCATATGTATATGGAAAGTGGTGCATTGGCCAGGTCGGTCAGTATGGGAACTTAGAGTGCAAATGCCTGGGAGAACGGAACCGCTCAGATCTCGCATAATACACGGAATCTAGTGGTCTCACTCAAATATAAGGGAGGAAATATATTCATCTAGTGAACGTAAGGGTTTGAAAGGTAACTAACGCACATGTGTAGAGAAAATTGTGCATCGGCCAGTCTGGCCGGCATTTCGCACTTATGGTGCAACTAGGGCCAAGAAGAACGGAAACGCTCATTTCTCAAAAAGTAGAAGGGATCTAGCGGTCTCACTCGATCTGAAGGTGGGAAATATATAAATCTAGTGAGCTAATAAGGTTTGAAAGGAATCTAAGGCATATGTATATGGAAAGTGGTGCATTGGCCAGGTCGGTCAGTATGGGAACTTAGAGTGCAAATGCCTGGGAGAACGGAAGCGCTCAGATCTCGCATAGTACACGGAATCTACTGGTCTCACTCAAATATAAGGTAGGAAATAAACTCATCTAGTGAACGTAAGGGTTTGAAAGGTAACTAACGCACATGTGTAGAGAAAATGGTGCATCGGCCAGTCTCGCCGCATTTCGCACTTATAGTGCAAGTAGGGCCAAGGAGAACGGAAACGCTCATTTCTCAAAAAGTAAAGGGAATCTAGCGGTCTCACTCGATCAGAAGGTGGGAAATATATAAATCTAGTGAGCTAATAAGGTTTGAAAGGAATCTAATGCATATGTATATGGAAAATGGTGCATTGGCCAGGTCGGTCAGTATGGGAACTTAGAGAGCTATTGCCAGGGAGAACGGAAGCGCTCAGATCTCGCATAGTACACGGAATCTAGTGGTCTCACTCAAATATAAGGTAGAAAATATATTCATCTAGTGAACGTAAGGGTTTGAAAGGTAACTAACGCACATGTGTAGAGAAAATGGTGCATCGGCCAGTCTGGCCGGCATTTCGCACTTATAGTGCAAGTAGGGCCAAGGAGAACGGAAACGCTCATTTCTAAAAAAGTAAAGGGAATCTAGCGGTCTCACTCGATCAGAAGGTGGGAAATATATAAATCTAGTGAGCTAATAAGGTTCGGAAGGAATCTAATGCATATGTATATGGAAAGTGGTGCATTGGCCAGGTCGGTCAGTATGGAAACTTAGAGTGCAAATGCCAGGGAGAACGGAAGCGCTCAGATCTCGCATAGTACATGGAATCTAGTGGTCTCATTCAAATAGAAGGTAGGAAATAAATTCATCTAGTGAACGTAAGGGTTTGAAAGGTAACTAACGCACATGTGTGGAGGAAATGGTGCATCGGCCAGTCTGGCCGGCATTTCGCACTTATAGTGCAAGTAGGGCCAAGGAGAACGGAAACGCTCATTTCTCAAAAAGTAAAGGGAATCTAGCGGTCTCACTCGATCAAAAGGTGGGAAATATATAAATCTAGTGAGCTAATAAGGTGCGAAAGGAATCTAATGCATATGTATATGGAAAGTGGTGCATTGGCCAGGTCGGTCAGTATGGGAACTTAGAATGCAAATGCCAGGGAGAACGGAAGCGCTCAGATCTCGCATAGTACACGGAATCAAGTGGTCTCACTCAAATAGAAAGTAGGAAATATATTTATCTAGTGAACGTAAGGGTTTGAAAGGTAACTAACGCACATGTGTAGAGAAAATGGTGCATCGGCCAGTCTGGCCGGCATTTCGCACTCATAGTGCAGGTGGGGCCAGGGAGAACGGAAACGCTCGTTTCTCAAAAAGTAGAGGGAATCTAACGGTCTCACTCGATCAGAAGGTGGGAAATATATAAATCTAGTCAGCTAAAAAGGTTTGAAATGTATTCAACGCACATGTATAGAGAAAATGGCGCACTGGCCAGGTTGGTCAGTATCGGAACTTAAAATGCAAATGCCAGGGAGAACGGAAGCGCTCAGATCTCGCATAGTACACGGAATCAAGTGGTCTCACTCAAATAGAAAGTAGGAAATATATTCATCTAGTGAACGTAAGGGTTTGAAAGGTAACTAACGCACATGTGTAGAGAAAATTGTGCATCGGCCAGTCTGGCCGGCATTTCGCACTTATAGTGCAACTAGGGCCAAGGAGAACGAAAACGCTCATTTCTCAAAAAGTAGAGGGAATCTAGCGGTCTCACTCGATCAGAAGGTGGGAAATATATAAATCTAGTGAGCTAATAAGGTTCGAAAGGAATCTAATGCATATGTAAATGGAAAATGGTGCATTGGCCAGGTCGGTCAGTATGGGAACTTAGAGTGCAAATGCCAAGGAGAACGGAAGCGCTCAGATCTCGCATAGTACACGGAATCTAGTGGTCTCACTCAAATAGAAGGTAGGAAATAAATTCATCTAGTGAACGTAAGGGTTTGAAAGGTAACTAACGCACATGTGTAGAGAAAATTGTGCATCGGCCAGTCTGGCCGGCATTTCGCACTCATAGTGCAGGTGGGGCCAGGGAGAACGGAAACGCTCGTTTCTCAAAAAGTAGAGGGAATCTAACGGTCTCACTCGATCAGAAGGTGGGAAATATATAAATCTAGTCAGCTAAAAAGGTTTGAAATGTATTCAACGCACATGTATAGAGAAAATGGTGCACTAGCCAGGTTGGTCAGTATCGGAACTTAAAATGCAAATGCCAGGGAGAACGGAAGCGCTCAGATCTCGCATAGTACACGGAATCAAGTGGTTTCACTCAAATAGAAAGTAGGAAATATATTCATCTAGTGAACGTAAGGGTTTAAAAGGTAACTAACGCACATGTGTAGAGAAAATTGTGCATCGGCCAGTCTGGCCGGCATTTCGCACTTATAGTGCAACTAGGGCCAAGGAGAACGAAAACGCTCATTTCTCAAAACGTAGAGGGAATCTAGCGGTCTCACTCGATCAGAAGGTGGGAAATATATAAATCTAGTGAGCTAATAAGGTTCGAAAGGAATCTAATGCATATGTATATGGAAAATGGTGCATTGGCCAGGTCGGTCAGTATGGGAACTTAGAGTGCAAATGCCAGGGAGAACGGAAGCGCTCAGATCTCGCATAGTACACGGAATCTAGTGGTCTCACTCAAATAGAAGGTAGGAAATAAATTCATCTAGTGAACGTAAGGGTTTGAAAGGTAACTAACGCACATGTGTAGAGAAAATTGTGCATCGGCCAGTCTGGCCGGCATTTCGCACTTATAGTGCAAGTAGGGCCAAGGAGAACGGAAACGCTCATTTCTCAAAAAGTAGAGGGAATCTAGCGGTCTCACTTGATCAGAAGGTGGGAAATATATAAATCTAGTGAGCTAATAAGGTTCGAAAGGAATCTAATGCATATGTATATGGAAAATGGTGCATTGGCCAGGTCGGTCAGTATGGGAACTTAGAGTGCAAATGCCAGGGAGAACGGAAGCGCTCAGATCTCGCATAGTACACGGAATCTAGTGGTCTCACTCAAATAGAAGGTAGGAAATAAATTCATCTAGTGAACGTAAGGGTTTGAAAGGTAACTAACGCACATGTGTAGAGAAAATTGTGCATCGGCCAGTCTGGCCGGCATTTCGCACTTATAGTGCAACTAGGGCCAAGGAGAACGGAAACGCTCATTTCTCAAAAAGTAGAGGGAATCTAGCGGTCTCACTGGATCAGAAGGTGGGAAATATATAAATCTAGTGAGCTAATAAGGTTTGAAAGGAATCTAATGCATATGTATATGGAAAATGGTGCATTGGCTAGGACGGTCAGTATGGGAACTTAGAGTGCAAATGCCAGGGAGAACTGAAGCGCTCAGATCTCGCATAGTACACGGAATCTAGTGGTCTCACTCAAATAGAAGGTAGGAAATAAATTCATCTAGTGAACGTAAGGGTTTGAAAGGTAAATAACGCACATGTGTAGAGAAAATTGTGCATCGGCCAGTCTGGCCGGCATTTCGCACTTATAGTGCAACTAAGGCCAAGGAGAACGGAAACGCTCATTTCTCAAAAAGTAGAGGGAATCTAGCGGTCTGACTCGATCAGAAGGTGGGAAATATATAAATCTAGTGAGCTAATAAGGTTCAAAAGGAATCTAATGCATATGTATATGGAAAATGGTGCATTGGCCAGGTCGGTCAGTATGGGAAATTAGAGTGCAAATGCCAAGGAGAACGGAAGCGCTCAGATCTCGCATAGTACACGGAATCTAGTGGTCTCACTCAAAAAGAAGGTAGGAAATAAATTCATCTAGTGAACGTAAGGGTTTGAAAGGTAACTAACGCACATGTGTATAGAAAATGATGCATCGGCCAGTCTGGCCGGCATTTCGCACTTATAGTGCAAGTAGGGCCAAGGAGAATGGAAACACTCATTTCTCAAAAAGTAAAGGGAATCTAGTGGTCTCACTCGATCAGAAGGTGGGAAATATATAAATCTAGTGAGCTAATAAGGTTCGGAAGGAGTCTAATGCATATGTATATGGAAAGTGGTGCATTGGCCAGGTCGGTCAGTATGGGAACTTGAGTGCAAATGCCTGGGAGAACGGAACCGCTCAGATCTCGCATAATACACGGAATCTAGTGGTCTCACTCAAATATAAGGTAGGAAATATATTCATCTAGTGAACGTAAGGGTTTGAAAGGTAACTAACGCACATGTATAGAGAAAATGTGCATCGGCCAGTCTGGCCGGCATTTCGCACTCATAGTGCAGGTGGGGCCAGGGAGAACGGAAACGCTCGTTTCTCAAAAAGTAGAGGGAATCTAACGGTCTCACTCGATCAGAAGGTGGGAAATATATATATCTAGTCAGCTAAAAAGGTTTGAAATGTATTCAACGCACATGTATAGAGAAAATGGTGCATTGGCCAGGTCGGTCAATATCGGAACTTAAAATGCAAATGCCAGGGAGAACGGAAGCGCTCAGATCTCCCATAGTACACGGAATCAAGTGGTCTCACTCAAATAGAAAGTAGGAAATATATTCATCTAGTGAACGTAAGGGTTTGAAAGGTAACTAACGCACATGTGTAGAGAAAATGGTGCATCGGCCAGTCTGGCCGGCATTTCGCACTTATAGTGCAACTAGGGCCAAGGAGAACGGAAACGCTCATTTCTCAAAAAGTAGAGGGAATCTAGCGGTCTCACTCGATCAAAAGGTGGGAAATATATAAATCTAGTGAGCTAATAAGGTTTGAAAGGAATCTAATGCATATGTATATGGAAAATGGTGCATTGGCCAGGTCGGTCAGTATGGGAACTTAGAGTGCAAATGCCAGGGAGAACGGAAGCGCTCAGATCTCGCACAGTACACGGAATCTAGTGGTCTCACTCAAATAGAAGGTAGGAAATATATTCATCTAGTGAACGTAAGGGTTTGAAAGTTAACTAACGCACATGTGTAGAGAAAATGGTGCATCGGCCAGTCTGGCCAGCATTTCGCACTCATAGTGCAGGTGGGGCCAGGGAGAACGGAAACGCTCGTTTCTCAAAAAGTAGAGGGAATCTAACGGTCTCACTCGATCAAAAGGTGGGAAATATATAAATCTAGTCAGCTAAAAAGGTTTGAAATGTATTCAACGCACATGTATAGAGAAAATAATGCATTGGCCAGGTCGGTCAGTATCGGAACTTAAAATGCAAATGCCAGGGAGAACGGAAGCGCTCAGATCTCGCATAGTACACGGAATCAAGTGGTCTCACTCAAATAGAAAGTAGGAAATATATTCATCTAGTGATCGTAAGGGTTTGAAAGGTAACTAACGCACATGTGTAGAGAAAATTGTGCATCGGCCAGTCTGGCCGGCATTTCGCATTCATAGTGCAGGTGGGGCCAGGGAGAACGGAAACGCTCGTTTCTCAAAAGGTAGAGGGAATCTAAAAGTCTCACTCAATCAGAAGGTGGGAAATATATAAATCTAGTCAGCTAAAAAGGTTTGAAATGTATTCAACGCACATGTATAGAGAAAATGGTGCATTGGCCAGGTCGGTCAGTATCGGAACTTAAAATGCAAATGCCAGGGAGAACGGAAGCGCTCAGATCTCGCATAGTACACGGAATCAAGTGGTCTCACTCAAATAGAAAGTAGGAAATATATTCATCTAGTGAACGTAAGGGTTTGAAAGGTAACTAACGCACATGTGTAGAGAAAATTGTGCATCGGCCAGTCTGGCCGGCATTTCGCACTTATAGTGCAACTAGGGCCAAGGAGAACGGAAACGCTCATTTCTAAAAAAGTAGAGGGAATCTAGCGGTCTCACTCGATCAGAAGGTGGGAAATATATAAATCTAGTGAGCTAATAAGTTTTGAAAGGAATCTAATGCATATGTATATGAAAAATGGTGCATTGGCCAGGTCTGTCAGTATGGGAACTTAGAGTGCAAATGCCTGGGAGAACGGAAGCGCTCAGATCTCGCATAGTACACGGAATCTAGTGGTCTCACTCAAATAGAAGGTAGGAAATAAATTCATCTAGTGAACGTAAGGGTTTGAAAGGTAACTAACGCACATGTGTAGAGAAAATGGTGCATCGGCCAGTCTGGCCGGCATTTCGCATTCATAGTGCAGGTGGGGCCAGGGAGAACGGAAACGCTCGTTTCTCAAAAGGTAGAGGGAATCTAAAAGTCTCACTCAATCAGAAGGTGGGAAATATATAAATCTAGTCAGCTAAAAAGGTTTGAAATGTATTCAACGCACATGTATAGAGAAAATGGTGCATTGGCCAGGTCGGTCAGTATCGGAACTTAAAATGCAAATGCCAGGGAGAACGGAAGCGCTCAGATCTCGCATAGTACACGGAATCAAGTGGTCTCACTCAAATAGAAAGTAGGAAATATATTCATCTAGTGAACGTAAGGGTTTGAAAGGTAACTAACGCACATGTGTAGAGAAAATTGTGCATCGGCCAGTCTGGCCGGCATTTCGCACTTATAGTGCAACTAGGGCCAAGGAGAACGGAAACGCTCATTTCTCAAAACGTAGAGGGAATCTAGCGGTCTCACTGGATCAGAAGGTGGGAAATATATAAATCTAGTGAGCTAATAAGGTTTGAAAGGAATCTAATGCATATGTATATGAAAAATGGTGCATTGGCCAGGTCTGTCAGTATGGGAACTTAGAGTGCAAATGCCAGGAAGAACGGAAGCGCTCAGATCTCGCATAGTACACGGAATCTAGTCGTCTCATTCAAATAGAAGGTAGGAAATAAATTCATCTAGTGAACGTAAGGGTTTGAAAGGTAACTAGCGCACATGTGTAGAGAAAATGGTGCATCGGCCAGTCTGGCCGGCATTTCGCACTTATAGTGCAAGTAGGGCCAAGGAGAACGGAAACGCTCATTTTTCAAATAGTCAAGGGAATCTAGCGGTCTCACTCGATCAGAAGGTGGGAAATATATAAATCTAGTGAGCAAATAAGGTTCGAAAGGAATCTAATGCATATGTATATGGAAAATGGTGCATTGGCCAGGTCGGTCAGTGTGGGAACTTAGAGTGCAAATGCCAGGGAGAACGGAAGCGCTCAGATCTCGAACAGTACACGGAATCTAGTGGTCTCACTCAAATAGAAGGTAGGAAATAAATTCATCTAGTGAACGTAAGGGTTTGAAAGGTAACTAACGCACATGTGTAGAGAAAATGGTGCATCGGCCAGTCTGGCCGGCATTTCGCACTCATAATGCAACTAGGGCCAAGGAGAACGGAAACGCTCATTTCTCAAAAAGTAGAGGGAATCTAGCGGCCTCACTCGATCAGAAGGTGGGAAATATATAAATCTAGTGAGCTAATAAGGTTTGAAAGGAATCTAATGCATATGTATATGGAAAATGGTGCATTGGCCAGGTCGGTCAGTATGGGAACTTAGACTGCAAATGCCACGGAGAACGGAAGCGCTCAGATCTCGCATAGTATACGGAATCTAGTGGTCTCACTCAAATAGAAGTTAGGAAATAAATTCATCTAGTGAACGTAAGGGTTTGAAAGGTAACTAACGCACATGTGTAAAGAAAATGGTGCATCGGCCAGTCTGGCCGGCATTTCGCACTTATAGTGCAAGTAGGGCCAAGGAGAGCGGAAACGCTCATTTCTCAAAAAGTAAAGGGAATCTAGCGGTCTCACTCGATCAGAAGGTGGGAAATATATAAATCTAGTCAGCTAATAAGGTTCAAAAGGAATCTAATGCATATGTATATGGAAAATGGTGCATTGGCCAGGTCGGTCAGTATGGGAACTTAGAGTGCAAATGCCAGGGAGAACAGAAGCGCTCAGATCTCGCATAGTACACGGAATCTAGTGGTCTCACTCAAATAGAAGGTAGGAAATAAATTCATCTAGTGAACGTAAGGGTTTGAAAGGTAACTAACGCACATGTGTAGAGAAAATGGTGCATCGGCCAGTCTGGCCGGCATTTCGCACTTATAGTGCAAGTAGGGCCAAGGAGAACGGAAACGCTCATTTCTCAAAAAGTAGAGGGAATCTAGCTGTCTCACTCGATCAGAAGGTGAGAAATAAATCTAGTGAGCTAATAAGGTTCGGAAGGAATCTAATGCATATGTATATGGAAAATGGTGCATTGGCCAGGTCGGTCAGTATGGGAACTTAGAGTGCAAATGCCTGGGAGAACGGAACCGCTCAGATCTCGCATAATACACGGAATCTAGTGGTCTCACTCAAATATAAGGTAGGAAATATATTCATCTAGTGAACGTAAGGGTTTGAAAGGTAACTAACGCACATGTGTAGAGAAAATGGTGCATCGGCCAGTCTGGCCGGCATTTCGCACTCATAGTGCAGGTGGGGCCAGGGAGAACGGAAACGCTCGTTTCTCAAAAAGTAGAGGGAATATAACGGTCTCACTCGATCAGAAGGTGGGAAATATATAACTCTAGTCAGCTAAAAAGGTTTGAAACGTATTCAACGCACATGTATAGAGAAAATGGTGCATTGGCCAGGTCGGTCAGTATCGGAACTTAAAATGCAAATGCCAGGGAGAACGGAAGCGCTCAGATCTCGCATAGTACACGGAATCAAATGGTCTTACTCAAATAGAAAGTAGGAAATATATTCATCTAGTGAACGTAAGGGTTTGAAAGGTAACTAACGCACATGTGTAGAGAAAATGGTGCATCGGCCAGTCTGGCCGGCATTTCGCACTCATAGTGCAGGTGGGGCTAGGGAGAACCGAAACGCTCGGTTCTCAAGAAGTAGAGAGAATCTAGCGGTCTCACTCGATCAGAAGGTGGGAAATATATAAATCTAGTCAGCTCAAAAGGTTTGAAATGTATTCAACGCACATGTACGGAGAAAATGGTGCATTGGCCAGGTCGGTCAGTATCGGAACTTAAAATGCAAATGCCAAGGAGAACGGAAGCGCTCAGATCTCGCATAGTACACGGAATCAAGTGGTCTCACTCAAATAGAATCTAGGAAATATATTCATCTAGTGAGACCGCTAGATTCCCTTTACTTTTTGAGAAATGAGCGTTTCTGTTCTCCTTGGCCCTACTTGCACTATAAGTGCGAAATGCCAGCCAGACTGGCCGATGCACCATTTTCTCTACACATGTGCGTTAGTTACCTTTCAAACCTTTACGTTCACTAGATAAATTTATTTCATACCTTCTATTTGAGTGAGACCACTAGATTCCGTGTACTATGCGAGATCTGAGCGCTTCCGTTCTCCCTGGCATTTGCACTCTAAGTTCCCATACTGACCGACCTGGCCAATGCACCATTTTCCATATACATATGCATTAGATTCCTTTCAAACCTTATTAGCTCACTAGATTTATATATTTCCCACCTTCTGATCGAGTGAGGCCGCTAGATTCCCTCTACTTTTTGAGAAATGAGCGTTTCCGTTCTCCTTGGCCCTAGTTGCATTATAAGTGCGAAATGCCGGCCAGACTGGCCGATGCACAATTTTCTCTACACATGTGCGTTAGTTACCTTTCAAACCCTTACTTTCACTAGATGAATATATTTCCTACCTTATATTTGAGTGAGACCACTAGATTCCGTGTATTATGCGAGATCTCAGCGGTTCCGTTCTCGCAGGGATTTGCACTCTAAGTTCCCATACTGACCGACCTGGCCAATGCACCACTTTCCATATACATATGCATTGGATTCCTTCCGAAGCTTAATAGCTCACTAGATTTATATATTTCCCACCTTCTGATCGAGTGAGACTGCTAGATTCCCTTTACTTTTTGAGAAATGAGTGTTTCCGTTCTCCTTGGCCCTACTTGCACCATAAGTGCGAAATGCCGGCCAGACTAGCCGATGCACCATTTTCTCTACACATGTGCGTTAGTTACCTTTCAAACCCTCACGTTCACTAGATGAATTTATTTCCTACCTTATATTTGAGTGAGACCACTAGATTCCGTGTACTATGCGAGATCTGAGCGCTTCCGTTCTCCCTGGCATTTGCACTCTAAGTTCCTATACTGACTGACCTGGCCAATGCACCATTTTCAATATACATATGTATTAGATTCCTTTCAAACTTTATTAGCTCACTAGATTTATATATTTCCCACCTTGAAACCGCTAGATTCCCTCTACTTTTTGAGAAATGAGTGTTTCCGTTCTCCTTGGCCCTAGTTGCACTATAAGTGCGAAATGCCGGCCAGACTGGCCGATGCACAATTTTCTCTACACATGTGCGTTAGTTACCTTTCAAACCCTTACGTTCACTAGATGAATATATTTCCTACTTTCTATTTGAGTGAGACCACTTCATTCTGTGTACTATGCAAAATTAGAGCGCTTCCGTTCTCCCTGGCATTTGCATTTTAAGTTTCGATAATGATCGACCTGGCCAATGCACCATTTTCTCTATACATGTGCGTTGAATAGATTTCAAACCTTTTTAGCTGACTAGATTTATATATTTCCCACCTTCTGATCGAGTGAGACCGTTAGATTCCCTCTACTTTTTGAGAAACGAGCGTTTCCGTTCTCCCTGGCCCCACCTGCACTATGAGTGCGAAATGCCGGCCAGACTGGCCGATGCACCATTTTCTCTACACATGTGCGTTAGTTACCTTTCAAACCCTTACGTTCACTAGATGAATATATTTCCTACCTTCTATTTGAGTGAGACCACTAGATTCCGTGTACTATGCGAGATCTGAGCGCTTCCGTTCTCCCTGACATTTGCACTCTAAGTTCCCATACTGACCGACCTGGCCAATGCACCATTTTCCATATACATATGCATTAGATTCCTTTCAAACCTTATTAGCTCACTAGATTTATATATTTCCCACCTTTTGATCGAGTGAGACCGCTAGATTCCCTCTACTTTTTGAGAAATGAGCGTTTCCGTTCTCCTTGGCCCTAATTGCACTATAAGTGCGAAATGCCGGCCAGACTGGCCGATGCACAATTTTCTCTACACATGTGCGTTAGTTACCTTTCAAACCCTCACGTTCACTAGATGAATTTATTTCCTACCTTATATTTGAGTGAGACCACTAGATTCCGTGTACTATGCGAGATCTGAGCGCTTCCGTTCTCCCTGGCATTTGCACTCTAAGTTCCTATACTGACTGACCTGGCCAATGCACCATTTTCAATATACATATGTATTAGATTCCTTTCGAACTTTATTAGCTCACTAGATTTATATATTTCCCACCTTGAAACCGCTAGATTCCCTCTACTTTTTGAGAAATGAGTGTTTCCGTTCTCCTTGGCCCTAGTTGCACTATAAGTGCGAAATGCCGGCCAGACTGGCCGATGCACAATTTTCTCTACACATGTGCGTTAGTTACCTTTCAAACCCTTACGTTCACTAGATTAATATATTTCCCACTTTCTATTTGAGTGAGACCACTTGATTCCGTGTACTATGCGAGATCTGAGCGCTTCCGTTCTCCCTGGCATTTGCATTTTAAGTTCCGATACTGACCGACCTGGCCAATGCACCATTTTCTCTATACATGTGCGTTGAATAAATTTCAAACCTTTTTAGCTGACTAGATTTATATATTTCCCACTTTCTGATTGAGTGAGACCGTTAGATTCCCTCTACTTTTTGAGAGACGAGTGTTTTTGTTTTCTTCCTGGCCCCACCTACACTATGAGTGCGAAATGCCACCCAGACTGGCCGATGCACCATTATCTCTTCACATGTGCGTTAGTTATCTTTCAAACCCTTACGTTCACTAGATGAATATATTTCCTACCTTATATTTGAGTAAGACCACTAGATTCCATGTATTATGCGAGATCTGAGCGGTTCCGTTCTCCCAGGCATTTGCACTCTAAGTTCCCATACTGATCGACCTGGCCAATGCACCACTTTCCATATACATATGCATTAGATTCCTTCCGAACCTTATTAGCTCACTAGATTTATATATTTCCCACCTTCTGATCGAGTGAGACCACTACATTCCCGTTACTTTTTGAGAAATGAGCGTTTCCGTTCTCCTTGGCCCTACTTGCACTATAAGTGCGAAATGCCGGCCAGACTGGCCGATGCACCATTTTCTCTACACATGTGCGTTAGTTACCTTTCAAATTCTTACGTTCACTAGATGAATTTATTTCCTACTTTCTATTTGAGTGAGACCACTAGATTCCGTGTACTATGCAAGATCTGAGCGCTTCCGTTCTCCCTGACATTTGCACTCTAAGTTCCCATACTGACCGACCTGGCCAATGCACCACTTTCCATATACATATGCATTAGATTCCTTTCGAACCTTATTAGCTCACTAGATTTATATATTTCCCACCTTCTGAACGAGTGAGACCGCTAGATTCCCTTTACTTTTTGAGAAATGAGCGTTTCCGTTCTCCTTGGCCCTACTTGCACTATCAGTGCGAAATGCCGGCCAGACTGGCCGATGCACCGTTTTCTCTACACATGTGCGTTAGTTACCTTTCAAACCCTTACGTTCACTAGATGAATTTATTTCCTACCTTCTTTTTGAGTGAGACCACTAGATTCCGTGTACTATGCGAGATCTGAGCGGTTCCATTCTCCCAGGCATTTGCACTCTAAGTTACCATACTGAACGACCTGGCCAATGCACCATTTTCCATATACATATGCATTAGATTCCTTTCGAACCTTATTAGCTCACTAGATTTATATATTTCCCACCTTCTGATCGAGTGAGACCGCTAGATTCCCTTTACTTTTTGAGAAATTAGCGTTTCCATTCTCCTTGGCCGTACTTGCACCATAAGTGCGAAATGCCAGCCAGACTGGCCGATGCACCATTTTCTCTACACATGTGCGTTAGTTACCTTTCAAACCCTTACGTTCACTAGATGAATATATTTCCTACTTTCTATTTGAGTGAGACCACTTGATTCTGTGTACTATGCGAAATTAGAGCGCTTCCGTTCTCCCTGGCATTTGCATTTTAAGTTTCGATAATGACCGACCTGGCCAATGCACCATTTTCTCTATACATGTGCATTGAATACATTTCAAACCTTTTTAGCTGACTAGATTTATATATTTCCCACCTTCTGATCGAGTGAGACCGTTAGATTCCCTCTACTTTTTGAGAAACGAGCGTTTCCGTTCTCCCTGGCCCCACCTCCACTATGAGTGCGAAATGCCGGCCAGACTGGCCGATGCACCATTTTCTCTACACATGTGCGTTAGTTATCTTTCAAACCCTTACGTTCACTAGATGAATATATTTCCTACCTTATATTTGAGTGAGACCACTAGATTCCGTGTATTATGCGAGATCTGAGCGGTTCCGTTCTCCCAGGCATTTGCACTATAAGTTCCCATACTGACCGACCTGGCCAATGCACCACTTTCCATATACATATGCATTAGATTCCTTCCGAACCTTATTAGCTCACTAGATTTATATATTTCCCACCTTCTGATCGAGTGAGACCGCTACATTCCCTCTACTTTTTGAGAAATAAGCGTCTCCGTTCTCCTTGGCCCTAGTTGCACTATAAGTGCGAAATGCCGGCCAGACTGGCCGATGCACAATTTTCTCTATACATGTGCGTTAGTTACCTTTCAAAACCTTACGTTCACTAGATGAATATATTTCCTACTTTCTGTTTGAGTGAGACCACTAGATTCCGTGTAATATGCGAGATCTGAGCGCTTCCGTTCTCCCTGGCATTTGCATTTTTAGTTCCGATACTGACCGACTTGGCCAATGCACCATTTTCTCTATACATGTGCGTTGAATACATTTCAAACCTTTTTAGCTGACTAGATTTATATATTGCCCACCTTCTGATTGAGTGAGACTGTTAGATTCCCTCTACTTTTTGAGAAACGAGCGTTTCCGTTCTCCCTGGCCCCACCTGCACTATGAGTGCGAAATGCCGGCCAGACTGGCCGATGCACCATTTTCTCTACACATGTGCGTTAGTTACCTTTCAAACCCTTACGTTCACTAGATGAATTTATTTCCTACCTTCTATTTGAGTGAGACCACTAGATTCCGTGTACTATGCGAGATCTGAGCGCTTCCGTTCTCCCTGGCATTTGCACTCTAAGTTCCCATACTGACAGACCTGGCCAATGCACCATTTTTCATATACATATGCATTAGATTCCTTTCAAACCTTATTAGCTCACTAGATTTATATATTTCCCACCTTCTGATCGAGTGAGACCGCTAGATTCCCTCTACTTTTTGAGAAATGAGCGTTTCCGTTCTCCTTGGCCCTAGTTGCACTATCAGTGCGAAATGCCGGCCAGACTGGCCGATGCACAATTTTCTCTATACATGTGCGTTAGTTACCTTTCAAACCCTTACGTTCACTAGATGAATATATTTCCTACCTTCTGTTTGAGTGAGACCACTTCATTCCGTGTACTATGCGAGATCTGAGCGCTTCCGTTCTCCCTGGCATTTGCATTTTTAGTTCCGATACTGACCGACTTGGCCAATGCACCATTTTCTCTATACATGTGCGTTGAATACATTTCAAACCTTTTTAGCTGACTAGATTTATATATTTCCCACCTTCTGGTCGAGTGAGACCGTTAGATTCCCTCTACTTTTTGAGAAACGAGCGTTTCCGTTCTCCCTGGCCCCACCTGCACTATGAGTGCGAAATGCCGGCCAGACTGGCCGATGCACAATTTTCTCTACACATGTGCGTTAGTTACCTTTCAAACCCTTACGTTCACTAGATGAATATATTTCCTACTTTCTATTTGAGTGAGACCACTTGATTCCGTGAACTATGCGAGATCTGAGCGCTTCGGTTCTCCCTGGCATTTGCATTTTAAATTCCGATACTGACCGACCTGGCCAATGCACCATTTTCTCTATACATATGCGTTGAATACATTTCAAACCTTTTTAGCTGACTAGATTTATATATTTCCCACCTTCTGATCGAGTGAGACCGCTAGATTCCCTTTACTTTTTGAGAAATGAGCGTTTCCGTTCTCCCTGGCCCCACCTGCACTATGAGTGCGAAATGCCGGCCAGACAGGCCGATGCACCATATTCTCTACACATGTGCGTTAGTTACCTTTCAAACCCTTACGTTCACTAGATGAATATATTTCCAACTTTCTATTTGAGTGAGACCACTTGATTCCGTGTACTATGCGAGATCTGAGCGCTTCCGTTCTCCCTGGCATTTGCATTTTAAGTTCCGATACTGACCGACCTGGCCAATGCACCATTTTCTCTATACATGTGCGTTCAATACATTTCAAACCTTTTTAGCTGACTAGATTTATATATTTCCCACCTTCTGATCGAGTGAGACCGTTAGATTCCCTCTACTTTTTGAGAAACGAGCGTTTCCGTTCTCCCTAGCCCCACCTGCACTATGAGTGCGAAATGCCGGCCAGACTGGCCGATGCACCATTTTCTCTACACAGGTGCGTTAGTTACCTTTCAAACCCTTACGTTCACCAGATGAATATATTTCCTACCTTATATTTGAGTGAGACCACTAGATTCCGTGTATTATGCGAGATCTGAGCGGTTCCGTTCTCCCTGGCATTTGCACTCTAAGTTCCCATACTGACCGACCTGGCCAATGCACCACTTCCCATATACATATGCATTAGATTCCTTCGGAACCTTATTAGCTCACTAGATTTATATATTTCCCACCTTCTGATCGAGTGAGACCGCTAGATTCCCTTTACTTTTTGAGAAATGAGCGTTTCCGTTCTCCTTGGCCCTACTTGCACTATAGGTGCGAAATGCCGGCCCGACTGGCCGATGCACCATTTTCTCTACACATGTGCGTTAGTTACCTTTCAAATCCTTACGTTCACTAGATAAATTTATTTCCTACCTTCTATTTGAGTGAGACCACTAGATTCCATGTACTATGCAAGATCTGAGCGCTTCTGTTCTCCATGGCATTTGCACTCTAAGTTCCCATACTGACCGACCTGGCCAATGCACCATTTTCCATATACATATGCATTACATTGCCTTCGAACCTTATTAGCTCACTAGATTTATATATTTCCCACCTTCTGATCGAGTGAGACCCCTAGATTCCCTTTACTTTTTGAGAAATGAGCGTTTCCGTTCTCCCTGGCCCCACCTGCACTATGAGTGCGAAATGCCGGCCAAACTGGCCGATGCACCATTTTCTCTACACATGTGCGTTAGTTACCTTTCAAACCCTTACGTTCACTAGATGAATATATTTCTTACCTTATATTTGAGTGAGACCACTAGATTCAGTGTATTATGCGAGATCTGAGCGGTTCCGTTCTCCCTGGCATTTGCACTCTAAGTTCCCATACTGACCGACCTGGCCAATGCACCACTTTCCATATACATATGCATTAGATTCCTTCCGAACCTTATTAGCTCACTAGATTTATATATTTCCCACCTTCTGATCGAGTGAGATCGCTAGATTCCCTTTACTTTTTGAGAAATGAGCGTTTCCGTTCTCCTTGACCCTACTTGCACCATTAGTGCGAAATGCCGGCCAAACTGGCCGATGCACCATTTTCTCTACACATGTGCGTTAGTTACCTTTCCAACCCTTACGTTCACTAGATGAATTTATTTCCTACCTTCTATTTGAGTGAGACCACTAGATTCCGTGTACTATGCGAGATCTGAGCGCTTCCGTTCTCCCTGGCATTTGCACTCTAAGTTCCCATACTGACCGACCTGGCCAATGCACCATTTTCCGTATACATATGCATTAGATTCCTTTCGAACCTTATTAGCTCACTAGATTTATACATTTCCCACCTTCTGATCGAGTGAGACCGCTAGATTCCCTCTACTTTTTGAGAAATGAGCGTTTCCGTTCTCCTTGGCCCTAGTTGCACTATAAGTGCGAAATGCCGGCCAGACTGGCCGATGCACAATTTTCTCTACACATGTGCGTTAGTTACCTTTCAAACCCTTACGTTCACTAGATGAATATATTTCCTACTTTCTATTTGAGTGAGACCACTTGATTCCGTGTACTATACGAGATCTGAGCGCTTTCGTCTCCCTGGCATTTGCATTGTAAGTTCCGATACTAACCGACCTGGCCAATGCACCATTTTCTCTATACATGTGCGTTGAATACATTTCAAACCTTTTTAGCTGACTAGATTTATATATTTCCCACCTTCTGATCGAGTGAGACCGTTAGATTCCCTCTACTTTTTGAGAAACGAGCGTTTTCGTTCTCCCTGGCCCCACCTGCACTATGAGTGCGAAATGACGGCCAGACTGGCCAATGCACCATTTTCTCTACACATGTGCATTAGTTACCTTTCAAACCCTTACGTTCACTAGATGAATATATTTCCTACCTTTTATTTGAGTGAGACCACTAGATTCCGTGTATTATGCGAGATCTGAGCGGTTCCATCCTCCCAGGCATTTGCACTCTAAGCTCCCATACTGACCGACCTGGCCAATGCACCACTTTCCATATACATATGCATTAGATTCCTTCCGAACCTTATTTGCTCACTAGATTTATATATTTCCCACCTTTTGATCGAGTGAGACCGCTAGATTCCCTTCACTTTTTGAGAAATGAGCGTTTCCGTTCTCCTTGGCCCTACTTGCACTATAAGTGCGAAATGTCGGCCAGACTGGCCGATGCACCATTTTCTCTACACGTGTGCGTTAGTTACCTTTCAAACCTTTACGTTCACTAGATGAATTTATTTCCTACCTTCTATTTGAGTGAGACCACTAGATTCCGTGTACTATGCGAGATCTGAGCGCTTCCGTTCTCCCTGGCATTTGCACTCTAAGTTCCCATACTAACCGACCTGGCCAATGCACCATTTTCCATATACATATGCATTAGATTCCTTTCGAACCTTATTAGCTCACTAGATTTATATATTTCCCACCTTCTGATTGAGTGAGACCGCTAGATTCCCTTTACTTTTTGAGAAATGAGCTTTCCGTTCTCCTTGGCCCTACTTGCACCATAAGTGCGAAATGCCGGCCAGACTGGCCGTTGCACCATTTTCTCTACACATGTCCATTAGTTACCTTTCAAACCCTTACGTTCACTAGATGAATATATTTCCTACCTTATATTTGAGTGAGACCACTAGATTCCGTGTATTATGCGAGATCTGAGCGGTTCCATCCTCCCAGGCATTTGCACTCTAAGTTCCCATACTGACCGACCTGGCCAATGCACCACTTTCCATATACATATGCATTAGATTCCTTTCGAACCTTATTAGCTCACTAGATTTTTATATTTCCCACCTTCTGATCGAGTGAGACCGCTAGATTCCCTCTACTTTTTGAGAAATGAGTGTTTCCGTTCTCCTTGGCCCTAGTTGCACTATAAGTGCGAAATGCCGGCCAGACTGGCCGATGCACAATTTTCTCTACACATGTGCGTTAGTTACCTTTCAAACCCTTACGTTCACTAGATGAATATATTTCCTACTTTCTATTTCAGTGAGACCACTTGATTCCGTGTACTATACGAGATCTGAGCGCTTCCGTTCTCCCTGGCATTTGCATTTTAAGTTCCGATACTAACCGACCTGGCCAATGCACCATTTTCTCTATACATGTGCGTTGAATACATTTCAAACCTTTTTAGCTGACTAGATTTATATATTTCCCACCTTCTGATCGAGTGAGACCGTTAGATTCCCTCTACTTTTTGAGAAACGAGCGTTTCCGTTCTCCCTGGCCCCACCTGCACTATGAGTGCGAAATGCCGGCCAGACTGGCCGATGCACCATTTTCTCTACACATGTGCATTAGTTACCTTTCAAACCCTTAAGTTCACTAGATGAATATATTTCCTACCTTATATTTGAGTGAGACCACTAGATTCCGTGTATTATACGAGATCTGAGCGGTTCCATCCTCCCAGGCATTTGCACTCTAAGTTCCCATACTGACCGACCTGGCCAATGCACCACTTTCGATATACATATGCATTAGATTCCTTCCAAACCTTATTAGCTCACTAGATTTATATATTTCCCACCTTCTGATCGAGTGAGACCACTAGATTCCCTCTACGTTTTGAGAAATGAGCGTTTCCGTTCTCCTTGGCCCTAGTTGCACTAGTAAAATATATAAGGAAAACGTAGAGGGAAATATAGCGGTCTCACTCGATCAAAAGGTGGGAAATATATAAATCTAGTGAGCTAATAAGGTTCGGAAGGAATCTAATGCATATGTATATCGAAAGTGGTGCATTGGCCAGGTCGGTCAGTATGGGAACTTAGAGTGCAAATGCCTGGGAGGATGGAACCGCTCAGATCTCGCATAATAGACGGAATCTAGTGGCCTCACTCAAATATAAGGTAAGAAATATATTCATCTAGTGAACGTAAGGGTTTGAAAGGTAACTAATGCACATGTGTAGAGAAAATGGTGCATCGGCCAGTCTGGCCGGCATTTCGCACTCATAGTGCAGGTGGGGCCAGGGAGAACGGAAACGCTCGTTTCTCAAAAAGTAAAGGGAATCTAGCGGTCTCACTCGATCAGAAGGTGGGAAATATATAAATCTAGTGAGCTAATAAGGTTTGAAAGGAATCTAATGCATATGTATATGGAAAATGGTGCATTGGCCAGGTCGGTCAGTATGGGAACTTAGAGTGCAAATGCCAGGGAGAACGGAAGCGCTCATATCTTGCATAGTACACGGAATCTAGTGGTCTCACTCAAATAGAAGGTAGGAAATAAATTCATCTAGTGAACATAAGGGTTTGAAAGGTAACTAACGCACATGTGTAGAGAAAATGGTGCATCGGCCAGTCTGGCCGGCATTTCGCACTTATAGTGCAACTAGGGCCAAGGAGAACGGAAACGCTAATTTCTCAAAAAGTAAAGGGAATCTAGCGGTCTCACTCTATCAGAAGGTGGGAAATATATAAATCTAGTGAGCTAATAAGGTTTGAAAGGAATCTAATGCATATGTATATGGAAAATGGTGCATTGGCCAGGTCGGTCGGTATGGGAACTTAGAGTGCAAATGCCAGGGAGAACGGCAGCGCTCATATCTTGCATAGTACACGGAATCTAGTGGTCTCACTCAAATAGAAGGTAGGAAATAAATTCATCTAGTGAATGTAAGGATTTGAAAGGTAACTAACGCACATGTGTAGAGAAAATGGTGCATCGGCCAGTCTGGCCGGCATTTCGCACTTATAGTGCAAGTAGGGCCAAGGAGAACGGAAACGCTCATTTCTCAAAAATTACAGGGTATCTAGCGGGCTCACTCGATCAGAAGGTTGGAAATATATATCTCTAGTGAGCTAATAAGGTTCAGAAGGAATCTAATGCATATGCATATCGAAAGTGGTGCATTGGCCAGGTCGGTCAGTATGGGAACTTAGAGTGCAAATGCGTGGGCGAACGAAACCGCTCAAATCTCGCATAGTACACAGAATCTAGTGGTCTCACTCAAATATAAGGTAGGAAATATATTAATCGAGTAAACGTAAGGGTTTGAAAGGTAACTTATGCACATGTATATGGAAAATGGTGCATTGGCGAGGTCGGTCAGTATGGGAACTTAAAGTGCAAATGCCTGTGAGAACAGAACCGCTGAGATCTCGCATAGTACACAGAATCTAGTGGTCTCACTCAAATAGGAAATATATTAATCGAGTGAACGTAATGGTTTGAAAGGTAACTAACGCACATGTGTAGAGAAAATGGTGCATCGGCCAGTCTGGCCGGCATTTCGCACTTATAGTGCAAGTAGGGCCAAGGAGAACGGAAACGCTCATTTCTCAAAAAGTAAAGGGAATATAGCGGTCTCACTCGACAAAAAGGTGGGAAATATATAAATCTAGTGAGCTAATAAGGTTCGGAAGGAATCTAATGCATATGTATATGGAAAGTGGTGCATTGGCCAGGTCGGTCAGTATGGGAACTTAGAGTGCAAATTCCTAGGAGAACGGAACCGCTCAGATCTCGCATAATATACGGAATCTAGTGGTCTCACTCAAATATAAGGTAGGAAATATATTCATCTAGTGAACTTAAGGGTTTGAAAGGTAACTAACGCACATGTGTAGAGAAAATGGTGCATCGGCCAGTCTGGCCGGCATTTCGCACTTATAGTGCAAGTAGGGCCAAGGAGAACGGAAACGCTCATTTCTCAAAAAGTAATGGGGATCTAGCGGTCTCACTCAATCAGAAGGTGGGAAATATATAAATCTAGTGAGCTAATAAGGTTCGGAAGGAATCTAATGCATATGTATATGAAAAGTGGTGCATTGGCCAAGTCGGTCAGTATGGGAACCTAAAGTGCAAATGCCTGGGAGAACGGAACCGCTCAGACCTCGCATAATGCACAGAATCTAGTGGTCTCACTCAAATATAAGGTAGGAAATATATTCATCTAGTGAACATAAGGGTTTGAAAGGTAACTAACGCACATGTGTAGAGAAAATGGTGCATCGGTCAGTCTGGCTGGCATTTCGCACTCATAGTGCAGGTGGGGCCACGGAGAACGGAAACGCTCGTTTCTCAAAAAGTAGAGGGAATCTAACGGTCTCACTCGATCTGAAGGTGGGAAACATATAAATCTAGTCAGCTAAAAAGTTTTGAAATGTATTCAACGCATATGTATCGAGAAAATGGTGCATTGGCCAGGTCGGTCAGTATCGGAACTAAAAATGCAAATGCCAGGTAGAACGGAAGCGCTCAGATCTCGCATAGTACACGGAATCAAGTGGTCTCACTCAAACAGAAAGTATGAAATATATTCATCTAGTGGACATAAGGGTTTGAAAGGTAACTAACGCACATGTGTAGAGAAAATTGTGCATCGGCCAGTCTGGCCGGCATTTCGCACTTATAGTGCAACTAGGGCCAAGGAGAACGGAAACGCTCATTTCTCAAAAAGTAGAGGGAATCTTGCGGTCTCAATCGATCAAAAGGTGGGAGATATACAAATCTAGTGAGCAAATAAGGTTCGAAAGGAATCTAATGCAAATGTATATGGAAAATGGTGCATTGGCCAGGTCGGTCAGTATGTGAACTTAGAGTGCAAATGCCAGGGAGAACAAAAGCGCTCAGATCTCGCATAGTACACGGAATCTAGTGGTCTCACTCAAATAGAAGGTAGGAAATAAATTCATCTAGTGAACGTAAGGGTTTGAAAGGTAACTAACGCACATGTGTAGAGAAAATGGTGCATCGGCCAGTCTGGCCGGCATCTCGCACATATAGTGTAAGTAGGGCCAGGGAGAACGGAAACGCCTATTTCTCAAAAAGTAAAGGGAATCTAGCGGTCTCACTCAATCAGAAGGTGGGAAATATATAGGTCTAGTAAGCTAACAAGGTTTGAAAGGAATCTAATGCATATGTATATGAAAAATGGTGCATTGGCCAGGTCGGTCAGTATGGGAACTTAGAGTGCAAATGCCAGGGAGAACGGAAGCGCTCAGATCTCGCATATTACACGGAATCTAGTGGTCTCACTCAAATAGAAGGTGGGAAATAAATTCATCTAGTGAACGTAAGGGTTTGAAAGGTAACTAACGCACATGTGTAGAGAAAATGGTGCATCGGCCAGTGTGGCCGGCATTTCGCACTTATAGTGCAAGTAGGGCCAAGGAGAACGGAAACGCTCATTTCTCAAAAAGTAAAGGGAATCTAGCGGTCTCACTCGATCAGAAGGTGGGAAATATATAAATCTAGTGAGCTAATAAGGTTCGGAAGGAATCTAATGCATATGTATATGGAAAGTGGTGCATTGGCCAGGTCAGTTAGTATGGGAACTTAGAGTGCAAATGCCAGGGAGAACGGAAGCGCTCAGATCTCGCATAATACACAGAATTTAGTGGTCTCACTCAAATATAAGGTAGGAAATATATTCATCTAGTGAACGTAAGGGTTTGAAAGGTAACTAACGCACACGTGTAGAGAAAATGGTGCATTGGCCAGTCTGGCCGTCATTTCGCACTCATAGTGCACGTGGGGCCAGGGAGAACGGAAACGCTCGTTTCTCAAAAAGTAGAGGGAATCTAACGGTCTCACTCGATCAGAAGGTGGGAAATATAGAAATCTAGTCAGCTAGAAAGGTTTGAAATGTGTTCAACGCACATGTATAGAGAAAATGGTGCATTGGCCAGGTCGGTGAGTATGGGAACTTAGAGTGTAAATGCCAGGGAGAACGGAAGCGCTCAGATCTCGCATAGTACACGGAATCAAGTGGTCTCACTCAAATAGAAAGTAGGAAATATATTCATCTAGTGAACATAAGGGTTTGAAAGGTAACCAACGCACATGTGTAGAGAAAATTGTGCATCGGCCAGTCTGGCCGGCATTTCGCACTTATAGTGCAACTAGGGCCAAGGAGAACGGAAACGCTAATTTCTCAAAAAGTAAAGGAAATCTAGTGGTCCCACTCGATCAGAAGGTGGGAAATATATAAATCTAGTGAGCTAATAAGGTTTGAAAGGAATCTAATGCATATGTATATGGAAAATGGTGCATTGGCCAGGACGGTCAGTATGGGAACTTAGAGTGCAAATGCCAGGGAGAACAGAAGCGCTCAGATCTCGCATAGTACACGGAATCTAGTGGTCTCACTCAAATAGAAGGTAGGAAATAAATTCATCTAGTGAACGTAAGGGTTTGAAAGGTAACTAACGCACATGTGTAGAGAAAATGGTGCATCGGCCAGTCTGGCCGGCATTTCACACTTATAGTGCAAGTAGGGCCAAGGAGAACGGAAACGCTCATTTCTCAAAAAGTAATGGGAATCTAGCAGTCTCACTCGATCAGAAGGTGGGAAATATATAAATCTAGTGAGCTAATAGCGTTTGGAAGGAATCTAATGCATATGTATATGGAAAGTGGTGCATTGGCCAGGTCGGTCAGTATGGGAGCTTAGAGTGCAAATGCCTGGGAGAACGGAACCGCTCAGATCTCGCATAATACACGGAATCTAGTGGTCTCACTCAAATATAAGGTAGGAAATATATTTATCTAGTGAACGTAAGGGTTTGAAAGGTAACTAACGCACATGTGTAGAGAAAATGGTGCATCGGCCAGTCTGGCCGGCATTTCGCACTT
Organism: Closterium sp. NIES-65; assembly: GCA_948144175.1. Classification (NCBI taxonomy): domain Eukaryota; kingdom Viridiplantae; phylum Streptophyta; class Zygnematophyceae; order Desmidiales; family Closteriaceae; genus Closterium; species Closterium sp. NIES-65. Next base: position 97,386 of record CANXME010002556.1, read on the forward strand.
ATAGTGCAAGTAGGGCCAAGGAGAACGGAAACCCTCATTTCTCAAAAAGTAAAGGGAATCTAGCGGTCTCACTCGATCAGAAGGTGGGAAATATATAAATCTAGTGAGCTAATAAGGTTCGGAAGGAATCTAATGCATATGTATATGGAAAGTGGTGCATTGGCCAAGTCGGTCAGTATGGGAACTTAGAGTGCAAATGCCTGGGAGAACGGAACCGCTCAGATCTCGCATAATACACGGAATCTAGTGGTCTCACTCAAATATAAGGTAGGAAATAAGTTCATCTAGTAAACGTAAGGGTTTGAAAGGTAACTAACGCACATGTGTAGAGAAAATGGTGCATCGGCCAGTTTGGCCGGCATTTCGCACTCATAGTGCAGGTGGGGCCAGGGAGAACGGAAACGCTCGTTTCTCAAAAAGTAGAGGGAATCTAACGGTCTCACTCGATCGAAAGGTGGGAAATATATAAATCTAGTCAGCTAAAAAGGCTTGAAATGTATTCAACGCACATGTATAGAGAAAATGGTGCATTGGCCAGGTCGGTCAGTATCGGAACTTAGAATGCAAATGCCAGGGAGAATGGAAGCGCTCAGATCTCGCACAGTACACGGAATCAAGTGGTCTCACTCAAATAGAAAGTAGGAAATATATTCATCTAGTGAACGTAAGGGTTTGAAAGGTAACTAACGCACATGTGTAGAGAAAATTGTGCATCGGCCAGTCTGGCCGGCATTTCGCATTTATAGTGCAACTAGGGCCAAGGAGAACGAAAACACTCATTTCTCAAAAAGTAGAGGGAATCTAGCGGTCTCACTCGATCAGAAGGTGGGAAATATATAAATCTAGTGAGCTAATAAGGTTCGAAGCAATCTAATGTCAGAGGTCCACTGGTGATCCCCGATCGATCCTAGGGAAGGGTTACAGGCACATTTGCCTGGGGGGTTATGGGCGCACTAACCTGCTACTGAAACAAGCCCTTTTATCCCAATGGTCTAGTGGTTGGGATTCTGAGATGGTATCCAGAGCGAAGGTTTCGGGTTCGAATCCCGGTGTATGCACTTCGGGCATCCCAGTGCGGGGGGTCGTCAGAGGTCCACTGGTGATCCCCGATTGATCCTAGGGAAGGGTTACAGGCACATTTGCCTGGGGGGTTATGGGCGCACTAACCCGCTACTGAAACAAGCCCTTTTATCCCAATGGTCTAGTGGTTAGGATTCTGAGATCTAATGCATATGTATATGGAAAATGGTGCATTGGCCAGGTTGGTCAGTATGGGAACTTAGAGTGCAAATGCCAGGGAGAACGGAAGCGCTCAGATCTCACATAGTACACGGAATCTAGTGGTCTCACTCAAATATAAGGTAGGAAATATATTCATCTAGTGAACGTAAGGGTTTGAAAGGTAACTAACGCACATGTGTAGAGAAAATGGTGCATCGGCCAGTCTGGCCGGCATTTCGCACTTATAGTGCAAGTAGGGCCAAGGAGAACGGAAACGCTCATTTCTCAAAAAGTAAAGGGAATCTAGCGGTCTCACTCGATCAAAAGGTGGGAAATATATAAATCTAGTGAGCTAATAAGGTTCGAAAGGAATCTAATGCATATGTATATGGAAAATGGTGCATTGGCCAGGTCGGTCAGAATGGGAACTTAGAGTGCAAATGCCAGGGAGAACGGAAGCGCTCAGATCTCGCGTAATACACGGAATCTAGTGGTGTCATTCAAATAGAAGGTAGGAAATAAATTCATCTAGTGAACGTAAGGGTTTGAAAGGTAACTAACGCACATGTGTAGAGAAAATGGTGCATCGGCCAGTCTGGCCGGCATTTCGCACATATAGTGCAAGTAGGGCCAAGGAGAACGGAAACGCTAATTTCTCAAAAAGTAAGAGGAATCTAGCGGTCTCACTCGATCAGAAGGTGGGAAATATATATAAATCTAGTGAGCTAATAAGGTTCGAAAGGAATCTAATGCATATGTATATGGAAAATGGTGCATTGGCCAGGTCGGTCAGTATGGGAACTTAGAGTGCAAATGCCAGGGAGAACAGAAGCGCTCAGATCTCGCATAGTACACGGAATCTAGTGGTCTCACTCAAATAGAAGGTAGGAAATAAACTCATCTAGTGAACGTAAGGTTTTGAAAGGTAACTAACGCACATGTGTAGAGAAAATGGTGCATCGGCCAGTCTGGCCGGCATTTCGCACTTATAGTGCAAGTAGGGCCAAGGAGAACGGAAACGCTCATTTCTCAAAACGTAAAGGGAATCTAGCGGTCTCACTCGATCAGAAGGTGGGAAATATATAAATCTATTGAGCAAATAAGGTTCGAAAGGAATCTAATGCATATGTACATGGAAAATGGTGCATTGGCCAGGTCGGTCAGTATGGGAACTTAGAGTGCAAATGCCAGGGAGAACGGAAGCGCTCAGATCTCGCATAGTACACGCAATCTAGTGGTCTCACTCAAATAGAAGGTAGGAAATAAATTCATCTAGTGAACGTAAGGGTTTGAAAGGTAACTAACGCACATGTGTAGAGAAAATGGTGCATCGGCCAGTCTGGCCGGCATTTCGCACTTATAGTGCAACTAGGGCCAAGGAGAATGGAAACGCTCATTTCTCAAAAAGTAGAGGGAATCTAGCGGTCTCACTCGATCAGAAGGTGGGAAATATATAAATCTAGTGAGCTAATAAGGTTCGAAAGGAATCTAATGCATATGTATATGGAAAATGGTGCATTGGCCAGGTCGGTCAGTATGGGAACTTAGAGTGCAAATGCCAGGGAGAACGGAAGCGCTCAGATCTCGCATAGTACACGCAATCTAGTGGTCTCACTCAAATAGAAGGTAGGAAATAAATTCATCTAGTGAACGTAAGGGTTTGAAAGGTAACTAACGCACATGTGTAGAGAAAATGGTGCATCGGCCAGTCTGGCCGGCATTTCGCACTTATAGTGCAAGTAGGGCCAAGGAGAACGGAAACGCTCATTTCTCAAAAAGTAAAGGGAATCTAGCGGTCTCACTCGATCAGAAGGTGGGAAATATATAAATCTAGTGAGCTAATAAGATTCGAAAGGAATCTAATGCATATGTATATGGAAAATGGTGCATTGGCCAGGTCGGTTAGTATGGGAACTTAGAGTGCAAATGCCAGGGAGAACGGAAGCGCTCAGATCTCGCATAGTACACGGAATTTAGTGGTCTCACTCAAATAGAAGGTAGGAAATAAATTCATCTAGTGAACGGTAAGGGTTTGAAAGGTAACTAACGCACATGTGTAGAGAAAATGGTGCATCGGCCAGTCTGGCCGGCATTTCGCACTTATAGTGCAAGTAGGGCCAAGGAGAACGGAAACGCTCATTTCTCAAAAAGTAAAGGGAATCTAGCGGTCTCACTCGATCAAAAGGTGGGAAATATATAATTCTAGTGAGCTAATAAGGTTCGAAAGGAATCTAATGCATATGTATATGGAAAATGGTGCATTGGCCAGGTCGGTCAGTATGGGAACTTAGAGTGCAAATGCAAGGGAGAACGGAAGCGCTCAGATCTCGCATAGTACACGGAATCTAGTGGTCTCACTCAAATAGAAGGTAGGAAATAAATTCATCTAGTGAACGTAAGGGTTTGAAAGGTAACTAACGCACATGTGTAGAGAAAATGGTGCATCGGCCAGTGTGGCCGGCATTTCGCACTTATAGTGCAACTAGGGCCAAGGAGAACGGAAACGCTCATTTCTCAAAAAGTAAAGGGAATCTAGTGGTCTCACTCGATCAGAAGGTGGGAAATATATAAATCTAGTGAGCTAATAAGGTTCGAAAGGAATCTAATGCATATGTACATGGAAAATGGTGCATTGGCCAGGTCGGTCAGTATGGGAACTTAGAGTGCAAATGCCAGGGAGAACGGAAGCGCTCCGATCTCGCATAGTACACGAAATCTAGTGGTCTCACTCAAATATAAGGTAGGAAATATATTCATCTAGTGAACGTAAGGGTTTGAAAGGTAACTAACGCACATGTGTAGAGAAAATGGTGCATCGGCCAGTCTGGCCGGCATTTCGCACTTATAGTGCAAGTAGGGCCAAGGAGAACGGAAACGCTCATTTCTCAAAAAGTAAAGGGAATCTAGCGGTCTCACTCGATCAGAAGGTGGGAAATATATAAATCTAGTCAGCTAAAAACGTTTGAAATGTATTCAACGCACATGTATAGAGAAAATGGTGCATTGGCCAGGTCGGTCAGTATGGGAACTTAGAGTGCAAATGCCAGGGAGAACGGAAGCGCTCCGATCTCGCATAGTACACGAAATCTAGTGGACTCACTCAAATATAAGGTAGGAAATATATTCATCTAGTGAACGTAAGGGTTTGAAAGGTAACTAACGCACATGTGTAGAGAAAATGGTGCATCGGCCAGTCTGGCCGGCATTTCGCACTTATAGTGCAGATGCGGCCTGGGAGAACGGAAACGCCCATTTCTCAAAAAGTAAAGGGAATCTAGCGGTCTCACTCGATCAGAAGGTGGGAAATATATAAATCTAGTGAGCTAATAAGGTTCGGAAGGAATCCAATGCATATGTATATGGAAAATGGTGCATTGGCCAGGTCGGTCAGTATGGGAACTTAGAGTGCCAATGCCAGGGAGAACGGAAGCGCTCAGATCTCGCATAGTACATGGAATCTAGTGGTCTCACTCAAATAGAAGGTATGAAATATATTCATCTAGTGAACGTAAGGGTTTAAAGGGTAACTAACGCACATGTGTAGAGAAAATGGTGCATCGGCCAGTCTGGCCGGCATTTCGCACTTATAGTGCAAGTAGGGCCAAGGAGAACGGAAACGCTAATTTCTCAAAAAGTAATGGGAATCTAGCAGTCTCACTCGATCAGAAGGTGGGAAATATATAAATCTAGTGAGCTAATAGGGTTTGAAAGGAATCTAATGCATATGTATATGGAAAATGGTGCATTGGCCAGGTCGGTCAGTATGGGAACTTAGAGTGCAAATGCCAGGGAGAACGTAAGCGCTCAGATCTCGCATAGTACACGAAATCTAGTGGTCTCACTCAAACAGAAGGTAGGAAATAAATTCATCTAGTGAACGTAAGGGTTTGAAAGGTAACTAACGCACATGTGTAGAGAAAATGGTGCATCGGCCAGTCTGGCCGGCATTTCGCACTTATAGTGCAAGTAGGGCCAAGGAGAACGGAAACGCTCATTTCTCAAAAAGTAAAGGGAATCTAGCGGTCTCACTCGATCAGAAGGTGGGAAATATATATAAATCTAGTGAGCTAATAAGGTTCGAAAGGAATCTAATGCATATGTATATGGAAAATGGTGCATTGGCCAGGTCGGTCAGTATGGGAACTTAGAGTGCAAATGCCAGGGAGAACAGAAGCGCTCAGATCTCGCATAGTACACGCAATCTAGTGGTCTCACTCAAATAGAAGGTAGGAAATAAACTCATCTAGTGAACGTAAGGTTTTGAAAGGTAACTAACGCACATGTGTAGAGAAAATGGTGCATCGGCCAGTCTGGCCGGCATTTCGCACTTATAGTGCAAGTAGGGCCAAGGAGAACGGAAACGCTCATTTCTCAAAAAGTAAAGGGAATCTAGTGGTCTCACTCGATCAGAAGGTGGGAAATATATAAATCTAGTGAGCAAATAAGGTTCAAAAGGAATCTAATGCATATGTACATGGAAAATGGTGCATTGGCCATGTCGGTCAGTATGGGAACTTAGAGTGCAAATGCCAGCGAGAACGGAAGCGCTCAGATCTCGCATAGTACACGCAATATAGTGGTCTCACTCAAATAGAAGGTAGGAAATAAATTCATCTAGTGAACGTAAGGGTTTGAAAGGTAACTAACGCACATGTGTAGAGAAAATGGTGCATCGGCCAGTCTGGCCGGCATTTCGCACTTATAGTGCAACTAGGGCCAAGGAGAATGGAAACGCTCATTTCTCAAAAAGTAGAGGGAATCTAGCGGTCTCACTCGATCAGAAGGTGGGAAATATATAAATCTAGTGAGCTTATAATGTTCGAAAGGAATCTAATGCATATGTATATGGAAAATGGTGCATTGGCCAGGTCGGTCAGTATGGGAACTTAGAGTGCAAATGCCAGGGAGAACGTAAGCGCTCAGATCTCGCATAGTACACGAAATCTAGTGGTCTCACTCAAACAGAAGGTAGGAAATAAATTCATCTAGTGAACGTAAGGGTTTGAAAGGTAACTAACGCACATGTGTAGAGAAAATGGTGCATCGGCCAGTCTGGCCGGCATTTCGCACTTATAGTGCAAGTAGGGCCAAGGAGAACGGAAACGCTCATTTCTCAAAAAGTAAAGGGAATCTAGCGGTCTCACTCAATCAGAAGGTGGGAAATATATAAATCTAGTGAGCTAATAAGATTTGAAAGGAATCTAATGCATATGTATATGGAAAATGGTGCATTGGCCAGGTCGGTTAGTATGGGAACTTAGAGTGCAAATGCCAGGGAGAACGGAAGCGCTCAGATCTCGCATAGTACACGGAATTTAGTGGTCTCACTCAAATAGAAGGTAGGAAATAAATTCATCTAGTGAACGGTAAGGGTTTGAAAGGTTACTAACGCACATGTGTAGAGAAAATGGTGCATCGGCCAGTCTGGCCGGCATTTCGCACTTATAGTGCAAGTAGGGCCAAGGAGAACGGAAACGCTCATTTCTCAAAAAGTAAAGGGAATCTAGCGGTCTCACTCGATCAAAAGGTGGGAAATATATAATTCTAGTGAGCTAATAAGGTTCGAAAGGAATCTAATGCATATGTATATGGAAAATGGTGCATTGGCCAGGTCGGTCAGTATGGGAACTTAGAGTGCAAATGCAAGGGAGAACGGAAGCGCTCAGATCTCGCATAGTACACGGAATCTAGTGGTCTCACTCAAATAGAAGGTAGGAAATAAATTCATCTAGTGAACGTAAGGGTTTGAAAGGTAACTAACGCACACGTGTAGAGAAAATGGTGCATCGGCCAGTGTGGCCGGCATTTCGCACTTATAGTGCAACTAGGGCCAAGGAGAACGGAAACGCTCATTTCTCAAAAAGTAAAGGGAATCTAGTGGTCTCACTCGATCAGAAGGTGGGAAATATATAAATCTAGTGAGCTAATAAGGTTCGAAAGGAATCTAATGCATATGTATATGGAAAATGGTGCATTGGCCAGGTCGGTCAGTATGGGAACTTAGAGTGCAAATGCCAGGGAGAACGGAAGCGCTCAGATCTCGCATAGTACACGGAATCTAGTGGTCTCACTCAAATAGAAGGTAGGAAAAAAATTCATCTAGTGAACGTAAGGGTTTGAAAGGTAACTAACGCACATGTGTAGAGAAAATGGTGCATTGGCCAGTCTGGCCGGCATTTCGCACTTATAGTGCAAGTAGGGCCAAGGAGAACGGAAACGCTCATTTCTCAAAAAGTAGAGGGAATCTAGTGGTCTCACTTGATCAGAAGGTGGGAAATATATAAATCTAGTGAGCTAACAAGGTTCGAAAGGAATCTAATGCATATGTATATGGAAAATGGTGCATTGGCCAGGTCGGTCAGTATGGGAACTTTGAGTGCAAATGCAAGGGAGAATGGAAGCGCTCAGATCTCGCATAGTACACGGAATCTAGTGGTCTCACTCAAATAGAAGGTAAGAAATAAATTCATCTAGTGAACGTAAGGGTTTGAAAGGTAACTAACGCACATGTGTATAGAAAATGGTGCATCGGCCAGTCTGGCCGGCATTTCGCACTTATAGTGCAAGTAGGGCCAAGGAGAACGGAAACGCTCATTTCTCAAAAAGTAAAGGGAATCTAGTGGTCTCACTCGATCAGAAGGTGGGAAATATATAAATCTAGTGAGCTAATAAGGTTTGAAAGGAATCTAATGCATATGTATATGGAAAATGGTGCATTGGCCAGGTCGGTCAGTATGGGAACTTAGAGTGCAAATGCAAGGGAGAACGGAAGCGCTCAGATCTCGCATAGTACACGGAATCTAGTGGTCTCACTCAAATAGAAGGTAGGAAATAAATTCATCTAGTGAACGTAAGGGTTTGAAAGGTAACTAACGCACATGTGTAGAGAAAATTGTGCATCGGCTAGTCTGGCCGGCATTTTGCACTTATAGTGCAACTAGGGCCAATGAGAACGGAAACGCTCATTTCTCAAAAAGTAGAGGGAATCTAGCAGTCTCACTCGATCAGAAGGTGGGAAATATATAAATCTAGTGAGCTAATAAGGTTTGAAAGGAATCTAATGCATATTTATATGGAAAATGGTGCATTGGCCAGGTCGGTCAGTATGGGAACTTACAGTGCAAATGCCAGGGAGAACGGAAGCGCTCACATCTCGCATAGTACACGGAATCTAGTGGTCTCACTCAAATAGAAGGTAGGAAATAAATTCATTTAGTGAACGTAAGGGTTTGAAAGGTAACTAACGCACATGTGTAGAGAAAATGGTGCATCGGCCAGTCTGGCCGGCATTTCGCACTTATAGTGCAAGTAGGGCCAAGGAGAACGGAAACGCTCATTTCTCAAAAAGTAAAGGGAATCTAGCGGTCTCACTCGATCAGAAGGTGGGAAATATATAAATCTAATGAGCTAATAAGGTTCAGAAGGAATAGAATGCATATGTATATGGAAAGTGGTGCATTGGCCAGGTCGGTAAGTATGGGAACTTAGAGTGCAAATGCCTGGGAGAACGGAACCGCTCAGATCTCGCATAATACACGGAATCTAGTGGTCTCACTCAAATATAAGGTAGGAAATATATTCATCTAGTGAACGTAAGGGTTTGAAAGGTAACTAAGGCACATGTGTAGAGAAAATGGTGCATCGGCCAATCTGGCCGGCATTTCGCACTTATAGTGCAAGTAGGGCCAAGGAGAACGGAAACGCTCATTTCTCAAAAAGTAAAGGGAATCTAGCAGTCTCACTCAATCTGAAGGTGGGAAATATATAAATCTAGTGAGCGTATAAGGTTCGAAAGGAATCTAATGCATATGTATATGGAAAGTGGTGCATTGGCCAGGTCGGTCAGTATGGGAACTTAGAGTGCAAATGCCTGGGAGAACGGAACCGCTCAGGTCTCGCATAATACACGGAATCTAGTGGTCTCACTCAAATATAAGGTAGGAAATATATTCATCTAGTGAACGTAAGGGATTGAAAAGGTAACTAACGCACATGTGTAGAGAAAATGGTGCATCGGCCAGTCTGGCCGGCATTTCGCACTCATAGTGCAGGTGGGGCCAGGGAGAACGGAAACGCTCGTTTCTCAAAAAGGAGAGGGAATCTAACGGTCTCACTCGATCAGAAGGTGGGAAATATATAAATCTAGTCAGCTCAAAAGGTTTGATAGTATTCAATGCACATGTATATAGAAAATGGTGCATTGGCCAGGTCGGTCAGTATCGGAACTTAAAATGCAAATGCCAGGGAGAACGGAAGCGCTCAGATCTCGCATAGTACACAGAATCAAGTGGTCTCGCTCAAATAGAAAGTAGGAAATATATTTATCTAGTGAACGTAAGGGTTTGAAAGGTAACTAACGCACATGTGTAGAGAAAATTGTGCATCGGCCAGTCTGGCCGGCATTTCGTACTTATAGTGCAACTAGGGCCAAGGAGAACGGAAACGCTCATTTCTCAAAAAGTAGAGGGAATCTAGCGGTCTCACTCGATCAGAAGGTGGGAAATATATAAATCTAGTGAGCTAATAAGGTTCGAAAGGAATCTAATGCATATGTATATGGAAAATGGTGCATTGGCCAGGTCGGTCAGTATGGGAACTTAGAGTGCAAATGCCAGGGAGAACGGAAGCGCTCAGATCTCGCATAGTTCACGGAATCTAGTGGTCTCACTCAAATAGAAGGTAGGAAATAAATTCATCTAGTGAACGTAAGGGTTTGAAAGGTAACTAACGCACATGTGTAGAGAAAATGGTGCATCGGCCAGTCTGGCCGGCATTTCGCACTTATAGTGCAAGTAGGGCCACTGAGAACGAAAACGCTCATTTCTCAAAAAGTAAAGGGAATCTAGCGGTCTCACTCGATCAGAAGGTGGGAAATATATAAATCTAGTGAGCTAATAAGGTTCGAAAGGAATCTAATGCATATGTATATGGAAAATGGTGCATTGGCCAGGTCGGTGAGTATGGGAACTTAGAGTGCAAATGCCAGGGAGAACGGAAGCGCTCAGATCTCGCATAGTACACGGAATCTAGTGGTCTCACTCAAATATAAGGTAGGAAATAAATTCATCTAGTGAACGTAAGGGTTTGAAAGGTAACTAACGCACATGTGTAGAGAAAATGGTGCATCGGCCAGTCTGGCCGGCATTTCGCACTTATAGTGCAAGTAGGGCCAAGGAGAACGGAAACGCTCATTTCTCAAAAAGTAAAGGGAATCTAGCGGTCTCACTCGATCAGAAGGTGGGAAATATATAAATCTAGTGAGCTAATAAGGTTCGAAAGGAATCTAATGCATATGTATATGGAAAGTGGTGCATTGGCCAGGTCGGTCAATATGGGAACTTAGAGTGCAAATGCCAGGGAGAACGAAAGCGCTCAGATCTCGCATAGTACACGGAATCTAGTGGTCTCACTCAAATAGAAGGTAGGAAATAAATTCATCTAGTGAACGTAAGGGTTTGAAAGGTAACTAACGCATATGTGTAGAGAAAATGGTGCATCGGCCAGTCTGGCCGGCATTTCGCACTTATAGTGCAAGTAGGGCCAAGGAGAACGGAAACGCTCATTTCTCAAAAAGTAAGGGAATCTAGCGGTCTCACTCGTTCAGAAGGTGGGAAATATATAAATCTAGTGAGCTAATAAGGTTCAGAAGGAATCTAATGCATATGTATATGGAAAGTGGTGCATTGGCCAGGTCGGTCAGTATGGGAACTTAGAGTGCAAATGCCTGGGAGAACGGAACCGCTCAGATCTCGCATAATACACGGAATCTAGTGGTCTCACTCAAAAAGAAGGTAGGAAATATATTCATCTAGTGAACGTAAGGGTTTGAAAGGTAACTAACGCACATGTGTGGAGAAAATGGTGCATCGGCCAGTCTGGCCAGCATTTCGCACTCATAGTGCAGGTGGGGCCAGGGAGAACGGAAACGCTCGTTTCTCAAAAAGTAGAGGGAATCTAACGGTCTCACTCAATCAGAAGGTGGGAAATATATAAATCTAGTCAGCTAAAAAGGTTTGAAATATATTCACCGCACATGTATAGAGAAAATGGTGCATTGGCCAGGTCGGTCAGTATCGGAACTTAAAATGCAAATGCCATGGAGAACAGAAGCGCTCAGATCTCGCATAGTACACGGAATCAAGTGGTCTCACTCAAATAGAAGGTAGGAAATATATTCATCTAGTGAACCTAAGGGTTTGAAAGGTAACTAACGCACATGTGTAGAGAAAATGGTGCATCGGCCAGTCTGGCCGGCATTTCGCACTTATAGTGCAAGTAGGGCCACGGAGAACGGAAACGCTCATTTCTCAAAAAGTAAAGGGAATCTAGCGGTCTCACTCGATCAGAAGGTGGGAAATATATAAATCTAGTCAGCTAAAAAGGTTTGAAATGTATTCAACGCACATGTATAGAGAAAATGGTGCATTGGCCAGGTCAGTCAGTATGGGAACTTAGAGTGCAAATGCCAGGGAGAACGGAAGCGCTCAGATCTCGCATAGTACACGGAATCTAGTGGTCTCACTTAAATAGAAGGTAGGAAATAAATTCATCTAGTGAACCTAAGGGTTTGAAAGGTAACTAACGCACATGTGTAGAGAAAATGGTGCATCGGCCAGTCTGGCCGGCATTTCGCACTTATAGTGCAAGTAGGGCCACGGAGAACGGAAACGCTCATTTCTCACAAAGTAAAGGGAATCTAGCGGTCTCACTCGATCAGAAGGTGGGAAATATATAAATCTAGTCAGCTAAAAAGGTTTGAAATGTATTCAACGCACATGTATAGAGAAAATGGTGCATTGGCCAGGTCGGTCAGTATGGGAACTTAGAGTGCAAATGCCAGGGAGAACGGAAGCGCTCAGATCTCGCATAGTACACGGAATCTAGTGGTCTCACTCAAATAGAAGGTAGGAAATAAATTCATCTAGTGAACGTAAGGGTTTGAAAGGTAACTAACGCACATGTGTAGAGAAAATGGTGCATCGGCCAGTCTGGCCGGCATTTCGCACTTATAGTGCAAGTAGGGCCAAGGAGAACGGAAACGCTCATTTCTCAAAAAGTAAAGGGAATCTAGCGTGTGAAAGATAAGAAAACAGGAATGAAATGACTAAGGAAAGATTGGGTACAAATACAACCCTGGAAACCCTGTACCCCATATGTGCTACCCCACTATAGCCTACAGCAACTATGTCATATAAATCTGACACACCCCCATAGGCAAAGTGGGGGAGAACAAGGGGTCACAAGACCAGTCAAGCAAAGCAAAGCAAGCTCAGGGTGGATCACAAAGTCACCACACAGTCCGAGCACAAGAGTAAGGCCAGAGGCTAGTTCACATGCAGGAGTACAGACATATATACAAAACTAGACAAGCAAGAGCAGGCATATATATATATCACAGTACAAGTGAAGTCAAGAGGAGAGCAAGTGAGGCAAGACAGGCACAAGACCCAGCTGGGTGCAAAAGCGCTGATGGTCACAAGGCGCGAGTGCCTTGGTGAACACATCAGCAGTGTTGGCCTCAGAGGCCACGTACGCAAGTCGCAACTGACCACGCTGCTGCAGCTCACGAGCAAGGAAGTAGCGGAGAGCAATGTGCTTCGTTCTGTGCTCCAAGCGCTGCTCTCGACACAAGGCCAGCATGGCCTTGTTGTCTACGTACAGCACTGGAGGAGAACGAGGAGGCTCTCCAAGGTCAGTCAGCAGGTAGGTGAGCCAGCGAAGCTCCTGTGCAGCCATGGCCCCGGCGTAGATCTCGGCCTCACAACTGGAGCCGAGAACCGAAGACGAGCGAGTAGACCGCCACGAGACAGAGCCGGAACCAAGGCTGAAGGTGTAACCCTGTGACGACCGCTGCGTAGCCTGGTCGTCAGCCCAAGAAGCGTCCGCGTGGCCGGTAAGGACCACTGGACTCCGCCCTCCAAGCACTAGCCCCATGCTCGACGTACTGCACAGGTAGCGCAATACCCTCTTCGCTGCAGCCATGTGCTCTGGTCTGTGTCTCCCAGGAGCAACATAGCGTGCAAGAATGCTCAGAGGGTATGCAAGGTCAGGTCGTGTGCAGGTCATCAGGTACATGAGGCAGCCAACAAGCTCTGCATACGGACCACTCGACTCTACGGACTCATCCGAAGGCAGAGCTGAGAGTGAGTGGCGAGTAGGCAGAGGAGTGGCCTGAGGCGAGGAGTACGTGAAGCCGAAGCGCTGAAGGACCTGCTGCACCATGTGTGACTGAGTCAAGGTAATGGTGCGGCGTGCTCTGTCTCGAGTGATCTGCAAGCCAAGGTAGCTGCGCAGTTCACCCAGGTCTGTGCACGTGTGTCTCTTCAGCAGCTCGGACTTCACGTAGGCGAGTCCAGCAGTGTCCGCTGTGGCAAAGACCAAGTCGTCGACGTACACGAGGATGTAGAACGGCGGCAGAGAGGTGTCGGTGCGCAGAAACAGCGACGGGTCAGCAGTAGAAGGAGCAAACCCAAGAGCCGCAAGCGTAGTCCTCAGTGTGTCGTGCCACTCACGCGGTGCCTGGCGGAGACCGTAGACTGGCCGTCGGAGGCTCCACTGGGTGCCAGGAGGGAAAGTCCCAGTGAAGCCAGGTGGACGGCGCAGCCAGATCTCCTCGTGCAGGCTACCCTGCAAGAACGCAGTGCTGAAGTCGAGAGAGTGAAGCTCGTAGTCGCGCTGAGCGGCTATGTGCAGCAGCACCCGAAGAGTAGTCATCTTCGGGGTGGGAGAGAAGGTCTGAAAGTAGTCAACTCCCTGCCGCTGACTGAAGCCACGAGCAACGTACCGTGCCTTGAAGACAGGTGGAGAGCCCGGCGGCCGCTTCACCCTGAAGATCCACATGCCACTGACGATGTTCGCCCCAGGAGGGGGAACCGCGTCAACGTAGGTGCCTGTGGACTTCCAGGAAGCCATCTCTGCATCCATAGCTGCCTGCCACTGAGAGGAGTAGGGACCCTCTACGGCCTCCGCGTAAGAACGCGGAGTCGGGATGTCTAGTGCATCCGGGTCTCCCTCAGGGGCAAGCAGTACAGACGCGAGATGAGGTGAAGCAGCCGCTAGACACTGTAACTCCTCCTGCCTGTCCTCTAGGACGTCCGTGCCAAGAGCACACTCACCCCTGACGGACGGAGGACAGACAGACGCAGACTCAGCAACAAGACTAGCAGCGTAGTCGAGACGACAGCGAGCAGCAAAGTCGACGAGCTCAGCGACTAGAGCAGACGCAGCAGTGGACTCAAAAGAGGGGTCAGTGACGACAGTAGCAAGCAGACGCGTGACAGTAGGACTGGCAGCACGAAGAGAGTCCGACTCAGGGTCGGCAAGCGCAGGAAGAGAGGACTCAGGAGGAGAAGGCAAAGGGGCACGCAGAGGAGCAGTGGACGGACGCAAAGACATCCGGTGCGTGCCAGGGACAGGAGGAGGACGCTGACGCGAACTGCGACCACTAGCGCGAGCAGCACGAACAGGCGACGCGGGACGAGACGCAGGCTCACGACGCTCAGCAAGACCTCCAGTAGGACCAGTGTAAGGAGAGGGAGCAGGCAGTGGAGAGGCAGGCTCCAGCAGGGACTGCGACTGGACAGGCGGTGGACCCTCTACCGTAGGAGAAAGACCAAGAACCTGCTGTAGGAGCGGAACGAAGTACGGCCGAGGCCGCGCGGCAGCTCCAGACTCAGCAGGGACAGCACCAGCACCCTCAGCGACAGCACCAGCGCCACCCACACCTCCAGCGGCAGGACAAACAGCAGTAGGCTCAGCACCAACGCCCTCAGCAGCTCCAGCTCCAGGAGGACCCGCAGGTCCAGCAGCTCCGGGACCGGCAGCACCCGCACCCTCGACGGTCGAAGAAGCTCCAGCTCCAGCTCCAGCAGCACCTCCAGACTCAGCAGCACGCCTCCAGCGGCGAGCGAACCACTCGCGCAGCTCCTGTGGAGAGAGGGGCTCCCGGCGAGACGCAGCAGCAGGAGAAACCCCAGGCTCAGCAGCTCCAGACGCAGTACCCCCAGGCTCAGCAGCTCCCGACCCAGCACCCCCAGACCCAGCACCTCCAGGCACAGCACCCCCCGGCTCAGCACCCCCAGGCTCCGCACCCTCCGCAGTAGCACCCTCAGGCCCAGCACCCCCAGCAGTAGCACCCCCAGGCTCAGCACCCCCGCGCACAGCACCCCCAGAGTCAGCACCCCCAGGCTCAGCACCCGCAGCAGCACCAGAGTCACCAGTAACCTCGACCGGGTCAACGGCGTCTACCTGGGACACACCTGAGGGGGCAGGAACCTGAGGGGGGAGGGGGTCTACCGGGGGGGGAACCGGCACAAGGAAGTCCGGAGGAGGGGGGAGGGAAGGAGTGCGGTAGGGGAAGAGACGGTAGAAGGGGACTGACTCGTCGAACGTGACGTCCTGGGAGGACAGAACACGACGAGAGGAGGGGTGGTAAAACTGCCACCCTGGGGCGTCAGTGGGGAAGCCAAGGAAGACACAGGGAGCAGCACGAGGGGACAGCTTGTCCGCAGACAAGTCGCGGACAAACGCCCGAGATCCCCAGACACGGAACACAGACGCATCGCCAACCTTCCCCGTCCACAGCAAGGCTGGGGACATCGCAGGCCGAGAGACCCGGGGGTGAAGGTTGAGCTGATGCGCCGCGTACCTCACCGCAAACGGCCACAGAAAATGGGGGGCAGCCGCATGCATCATGGACGTACGAGCGACATCCATGACCATGCCAATGCGGCGCTCAGCAATCCCATTTTGCTGTGGTGAGTCTGGAAGCGTGAAGGTCTGGCGGATCCCCCGTGCACGACAGTAGTCTCGCAGAAGGCGAGAAGAGAACTCTCCGCCTCTGTCCGAGTGCAGACGCAGAACAGGAAAGTCCGAGCCGAAGCTCTTCCTGAGCTGGAGACGAGCCTCGCGGATCCAGTTGATCAGCACCTCAGTGACCGCACCCTTGCTGCGCAAGGGGAGGACTGTGGTGTAACGCGAGTAGTCGTCAACCACCAACAGGAAGTAGCGCTCGTGACCCTGCCCACGGACGGGGGCTGGGCCCCACACATCCATGTGAAGTGTCTGCAGGGGAGCCTCTGTCGGGGGGAAGTGGGAGGAGTGAGGAGTAGCCCGGAGGCGACCCTCGACACAGGGGACACAGGAAGGTCCTGGCCCGGAGGGGAGAGGAGGGAGAGACTGGGGAAGACCAGAGACAAGGACACGGGAAGCCATGCTCCGAAGACGGGGCAAGGAGGGGTGGCCAAGACGGTGGTGCCACAGGAGAGTCTCGTGAGACAGGAGGCGACAAGAACAGGAGGCAGACTCAGGACCTGACCGGGACGCAGCAGCAAGCACCTGACCTGACGCAGCCACCTGACCAGACGCAGGGACAGGAGGAGACTCAACGGTCAGGGTGTAGAGACTCGACCCCGGCCGACGCGAGAACGTGGCCAGGTGTCGGCCTGTGCGTGCCTCCGTGCAGTGGGTCACCCGCTGACTCGCAGGAGTGAACTGGTGAACCCCCACATCCTGCAGGTCCGCGCCACTCACCAAGTTCGTAGAGAACGAGGGAAGGTACAGACCAGACAGGGTGCCCGAAGGGGCAGCCGGACACGGGAGGACAGTGGAGAAGTGAGACAGGACAGGACCCCCAGAGGGGTCAGCAAGGGAGACTGCAACCGGCCGGCCGAGCGGCGTAAGGGTAGTGCGGTCCCGAAAGAAGGAGCGAGAAGCCCCGGAGTCAAGTGTGAAAGTGAGGGAGGACGAGGACGACGCAGTACCTGAGAGCGCAGTCTCACCAGTACCTGAGAGCGCAGACGCACTGGCACCTAGAGCAGCAGCCTCACAAGCACCTAGCGCAGCAGTACCAATGCCCGGGTCGGGCTGGAAACACCGGTAACTCTCATTCTCCTCACTATAAGTCACAGCATACATAGCAGCAAGGATAGCATCAAAATCAAGATCAAAGATTGCTACACCAGCCCTAAGAAGCTCATCCCAGCGAGGGATCTCACTAGCCCCAGGGATTTTTTTTATTTTTTTTTTTTTTTTTAACAGGAATGAAATGACTAAGGAAAGATTGGGTACAAATACAACCCTGGAAACCCTGTACCCCATATGTGCTACCCCACTATAGCCTACAGCAACTATGTCATATAAATCTGACATAGCGGTCTCACTCGATCAGAAGGTGGGAAATATATAAATCTAGTGAGCTAATAAGGTTCGGAAGGAATCTAATGCATATGTTTATGGAAAGTGGTGCATTGGCCAGGTCGGTCAGTATGGGAACTTAGAGTGCAAATGCCTGGGAGAACGGAACCGCTCAGATCTCGCATAATACACGGAATCTAGTGGTCTCACTCAAATATAAGGTAGGAAATATATTCATCTAGTGAACGTAAGGGTTTGAAAGGTAACTAACGCACATGTGTAGAGAAAATGGTGCATCAGCCAGTCTGGCCGGCATTTCGCACTCATAGTGCAGGTGGGGCCAGGGAGAACAGAAACGCTCGTCTCTCAAAAAGTAGAGGGAATCTAACGGTCTCACTCAATCAGAAGGTGGGAAATATATAAATCTAGTCAGCTAAAAAGGTTTGAAATGTATTCAACGCACATGTATAGAGAAAATGGTGCATTGGCCAGGTCGGTCAGTATCGGAACTTAAAATGCAAAGGCCATGGAGAACGGAAGCGCTCAGATCTTGCATAGTACACGGAATCAAGTGGTCTCACTCAAATAGAAAGTAGGAAATATATTCATCTAGTGAACGTTAGGGTTTGAAAGGTAACTAACGCACATGTGTAGAGAAAATTGTGCATCGGCCAGTCTGGCCTGCATTTCGCACTTATAGTGCAAGTAGGGCCAAGGAGAACGGAAACGCTCATTTCTCAAAAAGTAGAGGGAATCTAGCGGTCTCACTCGATCAGAAGGTGGGAAATATATAAATCTAGTGAGCTAATAAGGTTCGAAAGGAATCTAATGCATATGTATATGGAAAATGGTGCATTGGCCAGGTCGGTCAGTATGGGAACTTAGAGTGCAAATGCCTGGGAGAACGGAAGCGCTCAGATCTCGCATAGTACACGGAATCTAGTGGTCTCACTCAAATAGAAGGTAGGAAATAAATTCATCTAGTGAACGTAAGGGTTTGAAAGGTAACTAACGCACATGTGTAGAGAAAATGGTGCATCGGCCAGTCTGGCCGGCATTTCGCACTTATAGTGCAAGTAGGGCCAAGGAGAACGGAAACGCTCATTTCTCAAAAAGTAGAGGGAATCTAGCGGTCTCACTCGATCAGAAGGTGGGAAATATATAAATCTAGTGAGCTAATAAGGTTCGAAAGGAATCTAATGCATATGTATATGGAAAATGGTGCATTGGCCAGGTCGGTCAGTATGGGAACTTAGAGTGCAAATGCCTGGGAGAACGGAAGCGCTCAGATCTCGCATAGTACACGGAATCTAGTGGTCTCACTCAAATAGAAGGTAGGAAATAAATTCATCTAGTGAACGTAAGGGTTTGAAAGGTAACTAACGCACATGTGTAGAGAAAATGGTGCATCGGCCAGTCTGGCCGGCATTTCGCACTTATAGTGCAAGTAGGGCCAAGGAGAACGGAAACGCTCATTTCTCAAAAAGTAGAGGGAATCTAGCGGTCTCACTCGATCAGAAGGTGGGAAATATATAAATCTAGTGAGCTAATAAGGTTCGAAAGGAATCTAATGCATATGTATATGGAAAATGGTGCATTGGCCAGGTCGGTCAGTATGGGAACTTAGAGTGCAAATGCCAGGGAGAACGGAAGCGCTCAGATCTCGCATAGTACACGGAATCTAGAGGTCTCACTCAAATAGAAGGTAGGAAATAAATTCATCTAGTGAGCGTAAGGGCTTGAAAGGTAACTAACGCACATGTGTAGAGAAAATGGTGCATCGGCCAGTCTGGCCGGCATTTCGCACCTATAGTGCAAGTAGGGCCAAGGAGAACGGAAACGCTTATTTCTCAAAAAGTAAAGGGAATCTAGCGGTCTCACTCGATCAGAAGGTGGGAAATCTATAAATCTAGTGAGCTAATAAGGTTTGAAAGGAATCTAATGCATATGTATATGGAAAATGGTGCATTGGCCAGGTCGGTTAGTATGGGAACTTAGAGTACAAATGCCAAGGAGAACGGAAACTCTCAGATCTCGCATAGTACACGGAATCTAGTGGTCTCAATCAAATAGAAGGTAGGAAATAAATTCATCTAGTGAACGTAAGGGTTTGAAAGGTAACTAACGTACATGTGTAGAGAAAATGGTGCATCGGCCAGTCTGGCCGGCATTTCGCACTTATAGTGCAAGTAGGGCCAAGGAGAACGGAAACGCTCATTTCTCAGAAAGTAAAGGGAATCTAGTGGTCTCACTCGATCAGAAGGTGGGAAATATATAAATCTAGTGAGCTAATAAGGTTTGGAAGGAATCTAATGCATATGTATATGGAAAGTCGTGCATTGGCCAGGTCGGTCAGTATGGGAACTTAGAGTGCAAATGCCAGGGAGAACGGAACCGCTCAGATCTCGCATAATACACGGAATCTAGTGGTCTCACTCAAATATAAGGTAGGAAATATATTCATCTAGTGAACGTAAGGGTTTGAAAGGTAACTAACGCACATGTGTAGAGAAAATGGTGCATCGGCCAGTCTGGCCAGGGAGAACGGAAACGCTCGTTTCTAAAAAAAGTAGAGGGAATCTAACGGTCTCACTCGATCAGAAGGTGGGAAATATATAAATCTAGTCAGCTAAAAAGGTATGAAATGTATTCAACGCACATTTATAGAGAAAATGGTGCATTGGCCAGGTCGGTCAGTATCGGAACTTAAAAAGCAAATGCCAGGGAGAACGGAAGCGCTCAGATCTCCCATAGTACACGGAATCAAGGGGTCTCACTCAAATAGAAAGTAGGAAATATATTCATCTAGTGAATGTAAGGGTTTGAAAGGTAACTAACGCACATGTGTAGAGAAAATTGTGCATCGGCCAGTCTGGCCGGCGTTTCGCACTTATAGTGCAACTAGGGCCAAGGAGAACGGAAACGCTCATTTCTCAAAAAGGAAAGGGAATCTAGCGGTCTCACTCGATCAGAAGGTGGAAAATA
Organism: Closterium sp. NIES-65; assembly: GCA_948144175.1. Lineage (NCBI taxonomy): Eukaryota > Viridiplantae > Streptophyta > Zygnematophyceae > Desmidiales > Closteriaceae > Closterium > Closterium sp. NIES-65. The sequence continues at coordinate 117,726 of CANXME010002556.1, forward strand.
TATAAATCTAGTGAGCTAATAATGTTTGAAAGGAATCTAATGCATATGTATATGGAAAATGGTGCATTGGCCAGGTCGGTCAGTATGGGAACTTAGAGTGCAAATGCCAGGGAGAACGGAAGCGCTCAGATCTCGCATAGTACACGGAATCTAGTGGTCTCACTCAAATAGAAGGTAGGAAATAAATTCATCTAGTGAACGTAAGGGTTTGAAAGGTAACTAACGCACATGTGTAGAGAAAATGGTGCATCGGCCAGTCTGGCCGGCATTTCGCACTTATAGTGCAAGTAGGGCCAAGGAGAACGGAAACGCTCATTTCTCAAAAAGTAAAGGGAATCTAGCGGTTTCACTCGATCAGAAGGTGGGAAATATATAAATCTAGTGAGCTAATAAGGTTCGAAAGGAATCTAATGCATATGTATATCGAAAATGGTGCATTGGCCAGGTCGGTCAGTATGGGAACTTAGAGTGCAAATGCCAGGGAGAACGGAAGCGCTCAGATCTCGCATAGTACACGGAATCAAGTGGTCTCACTCAAATAGAAGGTAGAAAATATATTCATCTAGTGAACGTAAGGGTTTGAAAGGTAACTAACGCACATGTGTAGAGAAAATGGTGCATCGGCCAGTCTGGCCGGCATTTCGCACTTATAGTGCAAGTAGGGCCAAGGAGAACGGAAACGCTCATTTCTCAAAAAGTAAAGGGAATCTAGCGGTCTCACTCGATCAGAAGGTGGGAAATATATAAATCTAGTGAGCTAATAAGGTTTGGAAGGAATCTAATGCATATGTATATGGAAAGTCGTGCATTGGCCAGGTCGGTCAGTATGGGAACTTAGAGTGCAAATGCTAGGGAGAACGGAACCGCTCAGATCTCGCATAATACATGGAATCTAGTGGTTTCACTCAAATATAAGGTAGGAAATATATTCATCTAGTGAACGTAAGGGTTTGAAAAGGTAACTAACGCACAAGTGTAGAGAAAATGGTGCATCGGCCAGTCTGGCCGGCATTTTCACTCATAGTGCAGGTGGAGCCAGGGAGAACGGAAACGGTTGTTTCTCAAAAAGTAGAGGGAATCTAACGGTCTCACTCGATCAGAAGGTGGGAAATATATAAATCTAGTCAGCTCAAAAGGTTTGAAATGTATTCATTGTACATGTATAGAGAAAATGGTGCATTGGCCAGGTCGGTCAGTATCGGAACTTAAAATGCAAATGCCAGGGAGAACGGAAGCGCTCAGATCTCGCATAGTACACGGAATCAAGTGGTCTCGCTCAAATAGAAAGTAGGAAATATATTCATCTAGTGAACGTAAGGGTTTGAAAGGTAACTAACGCACATGTGTAGAGAAAATGGTGCATCGGCCAGTCTGGCCGGCATTTCGCACTTATAGTGCAAGTAGGGCCAAGGAGAACGGAAACGCTCATTTCTCACAACGTAGAGGGAATCTAGCGGTCTCACTCGATCAGAAGGTGGGAAATATATAAATCTAGTGAGCTAATAAGGTTCGGAAGGAATCTAATGCATATGTATATGGAAAGTGGTGCATTGGCCACGTCGGTCAGTATGGGAACTGAGAGTGCAAATGCCTGGGAGAACAGAACCGCTCAGATCTCGCATAATACACGGAATCTAGTGGTCTCACTCAAATATAAGGTAGGAAATATATTCATCTAGTGAACGTAAGGGTTTGAAAGGTAACTAACGCACATGTGTAGAGAAAATGGTGCATCGGCCAGTCTGGCCGGCATTTCGCACTCATAGTGCAGGTGGGGCCAGGGAGAACGGAAACGCTCGTTTCTCAAAAAGTAGAGGGAATCTAACGGTCTCACTCGATCAGAAGGTGGGAAATATATAAATCTAGTCAGCTAAAAAGGTTTGAAATGTATTCAACGCATATGTATAGAGAAAATGGTGCATTGGCCAGGTCGGTCAGTATCGGAACTTAAAATGCAAATGCCAGGGAGAACGGAAGCGCTCAGATCTCGCATAGTACACGGAATCAAGTGGCCTCACTCAAATAGAAAGTAGGAAATATATTCATCTAGTGAACGTAAGGGTGTGAAAGGTAACTAACGCACATGTGTAGAGAAAATGGTGCATCGGCCAGTCCGGCCGGCATTTCGCACTTATAGTGCAAGTAGGGCCAAGGAGAACGGAAACGCTCATTTCTCAAAAAGTAAAGGGAATCTAGCGGTCTCACTAGATCAGAAGGTGGAAAATATATAAATCTAGTGAGCTAGTAAGGTACGGAAGGAATCTAATGCATATGTATATGGAACGTGGTGCATTGGCCAGGTCGGTCAGTATGGGAACTTAGAGTGCAAATGCCTGGGAGAACGGAACCGCTCAGATCTCGCATAATACACGGAATCTAGTGGTCTCACTCAAATATAAGGTAGGAAATATATTCATCTAGTGAACGTAAGGGTTTGAAAGGTAACTAACGCACATGTGTAGAGAAAATGGTGCATCGGCCAGTCTGGCCGGCATTTCGCACTCATAGTGCAGGTGTGGCCAGGGAGAACGGAAACGCTCATTTCTCAAAAAGTAGAGGGAATCTAACGGTCTCACTCGATCAGAAGGTGGGAAATATATAAATCTAGTCAGCTAAAAAGGTTTGAAATGTATTCAACGCACATGTATAGAGAAAATGGTGCATTGGCCAGGTCGGTCAGTATCGGAACTTAAAATGCAAATGCTAAGGAGAACGGAAAGCGCTCGGATCTCGCATAGTACACGGAATCTTGTGGTCTCACTCAAATAGAACGTAGGAAATAAATTCATCTAGTGAACGTAAGGGTTTGAAAGGTAACTAACGCACATGTGTAGAGAAAATGGTGCATCGGCCAGTCTGGCTGGCATTTCGCACTTATAGTGCAAGTAGGGCCAAGGAGAACGGAAACGCTCATTTCTCAAAACTAAAGGGAATCTAGCGGTCTCACTTGATCAGAAGGTGGGAAATATATAAATCTAGTGAGCTAATAAGGTTCGAAAGGAATATAATGCATATGTATATAGAAAATGGTGCATTGGCCAGGTCGGTCAGTATGGGAACTTAGAGTACAAATGCCAGGGAGAACGGAAACGCTCAGATCTCGCATAGTACACGGAATCTAGTGGTCTCACTCAAATAGAAGGTAGTGTCAGATTACTATAGCTGATGCATGTTTATAGGCTATAGTGGGGTAGCACATATGGGGTACAGCTTTCTAGGGTTGTATTTGTACCCAACCTTGACTGGGTACAAGTTGTATTTGTATTTGTATTCATTCATTCCTGTTTTACAAGTTTCACATGGTATAGAGCGGGTTCCCTGTGGGAACTTTGCCTAGGGCCCACCGAGGCGCGCTAGCTTTTTTTTTCCTCTCGCTCGAGCGACCCTCCGTGTCGCCCTTCCCTCGCGGCCCTGCCGCCCCTTCAGACGCGGCCCCGCCGCCCATTTCGATCGCGGCTCCGCCGCCTGCTCAGACGCGGCCCCGCCACCTACTCAACCGCGGCCCCGCCGCCCGCTACGACGCGGCCCCGCCGCCCGCTCAGACGCGGCCCCTGCCGCCCGCTCAGACGCGGCCCCGCCGCCTGCTCAGACGCGGCCCCGCCGCCCGCTACGACGCGGCCCCGCCGCCCGCTTTGACGCGGCCCCGCCGTCTGCTCTGACGCGGCCCCGCCGCCTGCTTTGACGCGGCCCCGCCGCCTGCTTCGACGCGGCCCCGCCGCATGCTTTGACTCGGCCCCGCCGCCCGCTTTGACGCGGCCCCGCCGCCTGCTCAGCCCCGGCCCCGCCGCCCACTACGACGCGGCCCCGCCACCTGCTTTGACGCGGCCCCGCCGCCCGCTTTGATGCGGCCCCGCCGCCTGCTCAGCCCCGGCCCCGCCGCCCACTACTACGCGGCCCCGCCGCCTGCTCAGCCGCGGCCCCGCCGCCCGCTCAGACGTGGCCCCGCCGTCCCCCCTGCCGGCCTTGCTTCGCCGGCCCCGCCGCCCCTGGTCTCACGGCCCCGTCACCCTACCTGCAGCAGCCGAGCCGCCCACCTGCAGCAGCCGAGCAGCGGTGCAGCCGAGCCGCCCTGCCGCCGAGCCGCCCGGGAGCCGAGCCGCCTTGCACCCGAGCCGCCCGACACCGAGCCGCCCGGAAGCCGAGCCGCCCAGCAGCCGAGTCGCTGAGTTGCCGAGCCGCCCTTCTGCTGCGCTGCCCTGCCTGGTGAGCACAGTCCCACTGTCACTGCGTGCTCTTCCCCTACTGCTTGCACTGCTTCGCTGTCGTCGTCATGGCTACCCCTAGTGTCCTAGCTTTAGACGCTGAGGGTCGCGCCATTGACTTTGAGGTCTGGGTCGACGACCTGCAGTTGTTTTTACAGTGCGATAGGGCAGACGGCCTCTCTCTCTTTGACCTCACTTCTGGCGCCTCTCCTGCCCCTGCTGCTGATGCTGATCCCACTGTGCGCTCTCAGGGTTTAGGCCCTTATAAATATAGTGAGCTAATAAGGTTCGGAAGGAATCTAATGTATATGTATATGAAAAGTGGTGCATTGGCCAGGTCGGTCAGTATGGGAACTTAGAGTGCAAATGCCTCAGAGAACGGAACCGCTCATATCTCGCATAATACACGGAATCTAGTGGTCTCACTCAAATATAAGGTAGGAAATATATTCATCTAGTGAACGTAAGGGTTTGAAAGGTAACTAACGCACATGTGTAGAGAAAATGGTGCATCGGCCAGTCTGGCCGGCATTTCGCACTCATAGTGCAGGTGGGGTCAGGGAGAACGGAAACGCTCGTTTCTCAAAAAGTAAAGGGAATCTAACGGTCTCACTCGATCAGAAGGTGGGAAATATATAAATCTAGTGAGCTAAAAAGGTTTGAAATGTATTCAACGCACATGTATAGAGAAAATGGTGCATTGGCCAGGTCGGTCAGTATCGGAACTTAAAATGCAAATGCCAGGGAGAACGGAAGCGCTCAGATCTCGCATAGTACACGGAATCAAGTGGTCTCACTCAAATAGAAAGTAGGAAATATATTCATCTAGTGAACGTAAGGGTTTGAAAGGTAACTAACGTACATGTGTAGAGAAAATTGTGCATCGGCCAGTCATGCCGGCATTTCGCACTTATAGTGCAACTAGGGCCAAGGAGAACGGAAACGCTCATTTCTCAAAAAGTAGAGGGAATCTAGCGGTCTCACTCGATCACAAGGTGGGAAATATATAAATCTAGTGAGCTAATAAGGTTCGAAAGAAATCTAAAGCATATTTATATGGAAAATGGTGCATTGGCCAGGTCGGTCAGTATGGGAACTTAGAGTGCATATGCCTGGGAGAACGGAAGCGCTCAGATCTCGCATAGCACACGGAATCTAGTGGTCTCACTCAAAAAGAAGGAAGGAAATAAATTCATCTAGTGAACGTAAGGGTTTGAAAGGTAACTAACGCAAATATGTAGAGAAAATGGTGGACGTGGACGTGGACATGGACATGGACGTGGACGTGGAGGTGGACGTGGACGTGGAGAACTTGGACGTGGACATAGATGTGGACGTGGACGTGGACGTGGAGGACTTGGACGTGGACATGGACGTGGACGTGGACGAGGACGTGGACATGGACGTGGACGTGGATGTGGACATGGACGTGGACGTGGACATGGACGTGGACGTGGACGTGGACGTGGACGTGGACGTGACGTGGACGTGGACGTAGACGTGGACGTGGACATGGACGTGGACGTAGACCTGGACGTGGACATGGACGTGGACCTGGACGTGGACGTGGACGTGGACGTGGACGTGGACGTGGACGTGGACGTGGACGAAGACATTGTCGTGGACGTGGACGTGGACGTGGAGGTGGACGTGGACATGGACTTAGACGTGGACGTGGACGTGGACGTGGACGTGGACATGGACGTGGACGTGGACGTGGACGTGACGTGGACGTGGACGTGGACGTGGACGTGGACATGGACGTGGACGTAGACCTGGACGTGGACATGGACGTGGACCTGGACGTGGACGTGGACGTGGACGTGGACGTGGACGTGGACGTGGACGTGGACGTGGACGTGGACGAAGACATTGTCGTCGACGTGGACGTGGACGTGGAGGTGGACGTGGACATGGACTTAGACGTGGACGTGGACGTGGACGTGGACGTGGACATGGACGTGGACGTGGACGTGGACGTGGACGTGACGTGGACGTGGACGTGGACGTGGACGTGGACATGGACGTGGACGTAGACCTGGACGTGGACATGGACGTGGACCTGGACGTGGACGTGGACGTGGACGTGGACGTGGAGGTGGACGTGGACGTGGACGTGGAGGTGGACGTGGACATGGACTTAGACGTGGACGTGGACGTGGACGTGGATGTGGACATGGACGTGGACGTGGACGTGGACGTGGACGTGACGTGGACGTGGACGTGGACGTGGACGTGGACATGGACGTGGACGTAGACCTGGACGTGGACATGGACGTGGACCTGGACGTGGACGTGGACGTGGACGTGGACGTGGAGGTGGACGTGGACGTGGACGTGGAGGTGGACGTGGACATGGACTTAGACGTGGACGTGGACGTGGACGTGGACGTGGACGTGGACGTGGTCGTGGACGTGGACGTGGACGTGGTCGTGGACGTGGACTTGGACGTGAACGTGGACGTGGACGTGGACGTGGACGTGGACGTGGACGTGGACCTGGACGTGGACGTGGACGTGGACGTGGACGTGGACGTGGACTTGGACGTGGACGTGGTCGTGGACGTGGACGTGGACGTGGACGTGGACGTGGACCTGGACATGGACGTGGACCTGGACGTGGACGTGGACGTGGACGTGGAAGTGGACGTGGACGTGGACGTGGACGTGGACGTGGACTTGGTCGTGGACGTGGACGCGGACGTGGACGCGGACGTGGACGCGGACGTGGACGCGGACGTGGACGCGGACGTGGACGCGGACGTGGACGCGGACATGGACGTGGACATGGACGTGGACATGGACGTGGACGTGGACGTGGACGTGGACTTGGACGTGGACGTGGACATGGACGTGGACGTGGACGTGGACGTGGACGTGGACATGGACGTGGACGTGGACGTGGACATGGACGTGGACATGGACGTGGACATGGACGTGGACATGGACGTGGACATGGACGTGGACGTGGACATGGGCGTGGACGTGGACGTGGACGTGGACGTGGACGTGGAGATGGACGTGGACATGGACGTGGAGGACTTGGACGTGGAGATAGGCGTGGACGTGGATGTGGACGTGGACATGGACGTGGACATGGACATGGACGTGGACGTGGACGTGGACATGGACGTGGACATGTACGTGGACGTCGACGTGGACGTGGACGTGGACGTGGAGAACTTGGACGTGGACATGGACGTGGACGTGGACGTGGACGAAGACATGGTCGTGGATGTGGACGTGGACGTGGACGTGGACGTGGACATGGACTTAGACGTGGACGTGGACGTGGACGTAGACGTGGACGTGGTCGTGGACGTGGACGTGGACGTGGACGTGGACGTGGACATGGACGTGGACGTGGACGTGGACGTGGACGTGGACATGGACGTGGACGTGGACGTAGACAAGGACGTGGACTTGGACATGGACGTGGACGCTCGTGGACCAGGCAAGCTCCTGGACCAGGCAAGCTCCTTGACCAGGATAGCTCCTGGACTAGGCAAGCTCCTGGACCAGGCACACTCCTGGACCATGCAAGCTCCTAGACCAGGCAAGCTCCTGGACGAGGCAAGCTTCTGGACCAGGCAAACTCGTGGACCACGCACGCTCCTAGACCAGGCAAGCTCCTAGACCAGGCAAGCTCCTAGACCAGGCAAGCTCCTGGACAAGGCAAGCTCCTGGACCACGCAAGCTCTAGGACCAGGCAAGCTCTTGGACCAGGCAAGCTCCTGGACCTGGCAAGCTCCTTGACCAGGCAAGCTCCTCGACCACGCAAGGTCTTGGATAAGTCAAGCTCTTAGACCAGGCACGCTCCTGGACCAGGCAAGATCTTGGACCAGGCAGGCTTTTGGACCAAGCAAGAGATTGGACCATGCAAGCTCCTGGACCAGGCAAGCTCCTGGACCAGGCAAACTCCTGGACTAGGCACGTTCGTGGACCATGCACGCTCCTGGACCAGGGAAGCTCTTGGACCAGGCAGGCTCGTAGACCACGCAAGCTCCTGGACCAGGCAAGCTCCTTGACCAGGCAAGCTCCTTGAGTAGGCAAGCTCCTGAACCAGGATAGCTCCTGGACCAGGCAAGCTCCTGGACCAGGCAAGCTCCTGGACCAGGCAAGCTCCTTGACCAGGCAAGCTCCTGGACCAGGCAAGCTCCTGGACCATGCACGCTCGTGGACCATGCACGCTCTTGGACCAGGAAAGCTCTTGGACCAAGCACGCTCCTGGAACAAGCAAGCTCTTGGACCAGGCAAGCTCCTGGACTAGGCAAGCTCCTGGACCAGGATAGCTCCCGGATCAGGCAAGCTCCTGGACCAGGCACGCTCCTGGACCATGCAAGCTCCTAGACCAGGCAAGCTCCTGGACCACGCAAGCTTCTGGACCAGGCAAACTCGTGGACCAGGCACGCTTCTGGACCAGGCAAGCTCCTGGACCAGGCAAGCTCCTAGACCAGGCAAGCTCATGAACCAGACAAGCTCTTGGACCAGGCAAGTTCCAGGACCAGGCAAGTTCCTTGACCAGGCAAGCTCCTTGACCAGGCAAGTTCCTCGACCAGGCACGCTCGTGGACCATGCTCGCTCTTGGACCAGGCAAGCTCTTGGACCAGGCACGCTCCTCGAACAGGCAAGCTCCTGGACCAGGCAAGCTCCTAGACCAGGCACGCTCCTGGACCATGCAAGCTCCTAGACCAGGCAAGCTCCTAAACCAGGCAAGCTTCTGGACCAGGCAAAGTCGTGGACCAGGCACGCTCCTGGACCAGGCAAGCTCCTGGACCAGGCAAGCTCTTGGACCACGCAAGCTCCTGGACCAGGCAAGCTCCTGGACCAGGCAAGCTCCTAGACCAGGATAGCTCCTGGACCAGGCAAGCTCCTGGAACAGGCAAGCTCCTAGACCAGGCAAGCTCCTGGACCACGCAAGCTCTTGGACCAGGCAAGCTCTTGGACCAGGCAAGCTCCTGGACAAGGCAAGCTCCTGGATTAGGCAAGCTAACGGACCAAGAAAGCTCCTGGACAAGGCAAGCTCTTGGACCACGCAAGCTCCTGGACCAGGCAAGCTCCTAGACCAGGATAGCTCCTGGACCTGGCAAGCTCCTGGAACAGGCAAGCTCCTGGAACAGGCAAGCTCCTTGACCAAGCAAGCTCCTGGACCAGGATAGCTCCTGGACTAGGCAAGCTCCTGGACCAGGCACGCTCCTGGACCATGCAAGCTCCTAGACCAGGCAAGCTCCTGGACCAGGCAAGCTTCAGGACCAGGCAAACTCGTGGACCAGACATGCTTCTGGACCAAGGAAGCTCTTGGACCAGGCAAGCTCCTAGACCAGGCAAGCTCCTGGACCAGGCAAGCTCCTGGACCACGCAAGCTCTTGGACCAGGCAAGCTCTTGGACGAGGCAAGCTCCTGGACTACACAAGCTATTCAACAAGGCACGCTCCTGGACCAGGCAAGTTCGTGGACGAGGCAGGCTTCTGGACCAAGCAAGCTCTTGGACCACGCAAGGTCCTAGACCAGGAAAGCTCCTGGACCAGGCAAGCTCAAAGACCAGACAAGCTCAAAGACCAGGCAAGCTCTCGGACCAAGCAGGCTCGTGGACCAGGCAAGCTCCTGGACCAGGCAAGCTCCAGGACCAGGCAAGCTCCTGGACCAGGCAAGCTCTTGGACCAAGAAAGCTCCTGGACCAGGCAAGCTCCTTGACCAGGCAAGCAAACGGACCAAGAAAGCTCCTCGACAAGGCAAGCTCCTGGACCAGGCATGCTCGTGGAACAGGCAAGCTCCTAGACCAGGCAAGCTCCTGGACCAGGCAAGCTCCTGGACCAGGATAGCTCCTCGACCAGACTAGCTCCTGGACTAGGCACGCTCCTAGACCATTCAAGCTCCTAGACCAGGCAAGCTCTTGGACCAGGCAAGCTTCTAGACCAGGCAAACTCGTGGACCAAGCACGCTCCTGGACCAAGCAAGCTCCTGGACCAGGCAAGATCCTAGATTAGGCAAGCTCGTGGACCAGGCAAGCTTCTAGACCAGGCAAGCTCTTGGACCAGGCAAGCTCTTGGACCAGGCAAGCTCCTGGACCAGGCAAGCTTCTGGACCACGAAAGCTCCTGGACCACGCAAGCTCTTGGACCAGGCAGGCTCGAGGACCAGGCAAGCTCCTGGACCACGAAAGCTCCGGGACCAGGCAAGCTCCTGGACCAGGCTCGCTCGTGGACCAGGCACACTCCTGGTCCAGGCACGCTCTCGGACCAGGCAAGCTCGTGGATCAGGCACGCTCGTGGACAAGGCAAGCTAACGGACCAAGAAAGCTCCTGGACAAGGCAAGCTCGTGGACCAGGCACGCTCGTGGAACAGGCAAGCTCCTGGACCTGGCAAGCTCCTGGACCAGGCAAGCTTCTGTACCAGGCAAGCTCCTGGACCATGCAAGCTCCTAGACCAGGCAAGCTCCTGGACCAGGCAAGCTTCTGGACCAGGCAAACTCGTGGATCAGGCACGCTCCTGGACCAGGCAAGCTCCTAGACCAGGCAAGCTCCTGACCAGGCAAGCTCCTGGACCAGGCAAGCTCCTGGACCACGCAAGCTCTTGGACCAGGCAAGCTCTTGGACCAGGCAAAGCTCCTGGACCAGGCAAGCTCTTGGACCAGGCAAGCTCCTGGACCACGCGAGCTCCTAGACCACGCAAGCTTTTGGACCAGGCACGCTCGTGGACCAGGCAAGCTCTTGGACCAGGCAGGCTTCTGGATCAAGCAAGCTATTGGTTCACGCAAGCTCCTGGACCAGGCAAGCTCCTGGACAAGGCAAGCTCCTGGACCAGGCAAGCTAACGGACCAAGAAAGCTCCTAGACAAGGCAAGCTCCTGGACCAGGAATGCTCGTGGAACAGGCAAGCTCCTGGACCTGGCAAGCTCCAGGACCAGGATAGCTCGTGGACCAGGCAAGCTCCTGGACCAGGCACGCTCTTGGACCATGCAATCTCCTAGACCAGGCAAGCTCCTGGACGAGGCAAGCTTCTGGACCAGGCAAACTCCTGGACCAGGCAAGCTCTTTGACCAGGCAAGCTCCTGGACCAGGCAAGCTCCTGGACCAGGCAAGCTCATAGACCAAGTAAGCTCCTGGACCAGGCAAGCTCCTGGACCACGCAAGCTCTTGGACCAGGCAAGCTCTTGGACCAGGCAAGCTCCTGGACCAGGGAAGCTCCTGGACCAGGCAAGCTCCTCGACCACGCAAGCTCCTGGATCACGCAAGCTCTTGGACCTGGCACGCTCTTGGACCAGGCAAGCTCTTGGACCAGGCAGGCTTCTGGACCAAGCAAGCTATTGTACCACGCAAGCTCCTGGACCAGGCAAACTCTTGGACCAGGCACGCTCGTGGACCGTGCACGCTCCCAGACGAGGCAAGCTCTTGGACCAGGCAGGCTCGTGGACAAGGCAAGCTCGTGGACCAGGCAAGCTCCTGGACCAGGCAAGCTCCTTGACCAGGCAAGCTCCTAGACCAAGCAAGCTCGTGGACTAGGCACGCTTGTGGACCATGCACGCTCTTGGACCAGGCAAGCTCTTGGACCAGGCACGCTCCTGGATCAGGCAAGCTCTTGGACCAGGCCATCTCCTGGACCAGGCGAGCTCCTGGACCAGGATAGCTCCTGGACCAAGCAAGCTCTTGGACCACGCACGCTCCTGAACCATGCAAGCTCTTAGACCAGGCAAGCTCCTGGACCAGGAAAGCTTCTGGACCAAGCAAACTCGTGGACCAGGCACGAACTTGGACAAGGCAAGCTCCTGGACCAGGCAAGCTCCTAGACCAGGCAAGCTCTTGAACCAGGCAAGCTCCTGGACCAGGCAAGCTCCTGGACCAGGCAAGCTCTTGGACCAGGCAAGCTCCTTGACTAGGCAAGCTCCTGACCAGGCAAGTTCATGGACCAGGCACGCTCGTGGACCATACACGCTCTTGGACCAGGCAAGTTCTTGGACCAGGCACGCTCCTCGAACAGGCAAGCTCCTGGACCAGGCAAGCTCCTGGACCAGGCAAGCTCCTGGACCAGGATAGCTCTTGGACCAGGCAAGCTCTTGGACCAGGCACGCTCGAGGACCATGCAAGCTCTTAGACCAGGCAAGCTCTTGGACCAGGCAAGTTTCTGGACCAAGCAAACTCGTGGACCAGGGTAGCTCCTGGACCACGCTAGCTCCTGGACCAGGATAGCTCCTGGACCACGCTAGCTCCTGGACTAGGCACGCTCCTGGACCATGCAAGCTCCTAGACCAGGCAAGCTCTTGGACCAGGCAAGCTTCTAGACCAGGCAAACTCGTGGACCAAGCACGCTCCTGGACCAAGCAAGCTCCTGGACCAGGCAAGCTCCTAGACCAGGCAAGCTCGTAGACCAGGCAAGCTTCTAGACCACGCAAGCTCTTGGACCAGGCAAGCTCTTGGACCAGGCAAGCTCCTGGACCACGCAAGCTTCTGGACCACGAAAGCTCCTGGACCACGCAAGCTCTTGGACCTGGCAGGCTCGAGGACCAGGCAAGCTCTTGGACCAGGCAAGCTTCCGGACCAGGCAAGCTCCTGGACCACGAAAGCTCCGGGACCAGGCAAGCTCTTGGACTAGGCTCGCTCGTGGACCAGGCACACTCCTGGTCCAGGCACGCTCTTGGACCAGGCAAGCTCGTGGATCAGGCACGCTCGTGGACGAGGCAAGCTAACGGACCAAGAAAGCTCTTGGACAAGGCAAGCTCCTGGACCAGGCACGCTCATGGAACAGGCAAGCTCCTGGACCAGGCAAGCTCCTGGACCAGGATAGCTCCTGGACCAGGCAAGCTCCTGGACCAGGCAAGCTCCTGGACCATGCAAGCTCCTAGACCAGGCAAGCTCCTGGACCAGGCAAGCTTCAGGACCAGGCAAACTCGTGGATCAGGCACGCTCCTGGACCATGCAAGCTCCTAGACCAGGCAAGCTCTAGGACCAAGCAAGCTCCTGGACCACGAAAGCTCTTGGACCAGGCAAGCTCTTGGACCAGGCAAAGCTCCTAGACCACGCAAGCTCTTGGACCAGGCACGCTCTTGGACCAGGCAGGCTTCAGGACCAAGCAAGCTATTGGACCACGCAAGCTCCTGGACCAGGCAAGCTCCTGGACCAGGCAAGCTCCTGGACTTGGCAAGCTCTTGGACCAGGAAATCTCATGGACTAGGCAAGCTCATGGACCAGGCAAGCTAACAGACCAAGAAAGCTCCTAGACAAGGCAAGCTCCTGGACCAGGAATGCTCGTGGAACAGGCAAGCTCCTAGACCTGGCAAGCTCCTGGACCAGGCAAGCTCCTGGACCAGGATAGCTCCTGGACCAGGCAAGCTCCTGGACCAGGCACGCTCCTGGACCATGCAATCTCCTAGACCAGGCAAGCTCCTGGACGAGGCAAGCTTCTGGACCAGGCAAACTCGTGGACCAGGCACGCTCCTGGACCAGGCAAGCTCTTGGACCAGGCAAGCTCCTGGACCAGGCAAGCTCTTGGACCAGGCAAGCTCCTAGACCAAGCAAGCTCCTAGACAAGGCAAGCTCCTGGAACACGCAAGCTCTTGGACCAGGCAAGCTCTTAGACCAGGCAAGCTCCTGGACCAGGCAAGCTCCTGGACCACGCAAGCTTCTCGACCACGCAAGCTCCGGGATCACGCAAGCTCTTGGACCAGGCACGCTCCTAGACCAGGCAAGCTCTTGGACCAGGCAAGCTATTGGACCACGCAAGCTCCTGGACCAGGCAAACTCCTGGACCAGGCACGCTCGTGAACCGTGCACGCTCCTGGACGAGGCAAGCTCTTGGACCAGACAGGCTCGTGGTCCAGGCAAGCTCCTAGACCACGCAAGCTCCTGGACCAGGCAAGCTCCTGGACCAGGCAAGCTCCTGGACCAGGCACGCTCGTGGACCATGCACGCTCTTGGACCAGGCAAGCTCTTCGACCAGGCACGCTCCTGGAACAGGCAAGCTCTTGGACCAGGCAATCTCCTGGACCAGGCAAGCTCCTGGACCAGGATAGCTCTTGGACCAAGCAAGCTCTTGGACCAGGCACGCTCCTGGACCATGCAAGCTCTTAGACCAGGCAAGCTCCTGGACCAGGCAAGCTTCTGGACCAGGCAAACTCGTGGACCAGGCACGAACCTGGACCAGGCAAGCTCCTGGACCAGGGAAGCTCCTAGACCAGGCAAGCTCCTGAACCAGGCAAGCTCCTGGACCTGGCAAGCTCCTGGACCACGCAAGCTCCTTGACTAGGCAAGCTCCTGACCAGGCAAGTTCATGGACCAGGCACGCTCGTGAACCATGCACGCTCTTGGACCAGGCAAGCTCTTGGACCAGGCACGCTCCTCAAACAGGCAAGCTCCTGGACCAGGCAAGCTCCTGGACCAGGCAAGCTCCTGGACCAGGATAGCTCCTGGACAAAGGAAAGCTCCTGGACGAGGCAAGCTCCTGGACCAGGCACGCTCCTGGAATATGCAAGCTCCAGGACCAGGATAGGTCCTGGACCAGGCAAGCTCTTGGACCACGCACGCTCCTGGACAATGCAAGCTCTTAGACCAGGCAAGCTCTTGGACCAATCAAGCTTCTGGTCCAAGCAAACTCGTGGACAAGGCACAAACCTGGACCAGGCAAGCTCCTGGACCAGGCAAGCTCCTAGACCACGCAAGCTCCTGAACGAGGCAAGCTACTGGACTAGGCAAGCTCCTCGACCAGGCAAGCTCCTTGACTAGGCAAGCTCTTGGACCAGGCAAGTTCATGGACCAGGCAAGCACGCTCTTCGAATAGGCAAGCTCCTGGACCAGGCAAGCTCCTGGACAAGGCAAGCTCGTGGACCAGGATGGCTCCTGGACCAGGCAAGCTCCTGGACCAGGCACGCTACTGGACCATGCAAGCTCCTAGACCTGGCAAGCTTCTGGACTACCTAAGCTCCAAGACTACCCAAGCTCTTGGACCAGGCAAGCTCCTAGACAAGGCAAGCTCCTGACCAGGCAAGCTCCTAGACCAGGCAAGCTCTTGGACCAGGCAAGCTCCTGGACCACGCAAGCTCTTCGACCAGGCAAGCTCTTGGACCAGGCAAGCTCCTGGACCAGGCAAGCTTCTGGACCAGGCAAGCCCACGGACCAAGAAAGCTCCTGGACAAGGCAAGCTCCTGGACCAGGCACACTCGTGGAAAAGGCAAGCTCCTGGACCAGGCAAGCTCCTCGACCAGGATAGCTCCTCGACCAGGCATGCTCCTAGACCAGGCACGCTCCTGGACCATGCAAGCTCCTAGACCAGGCAAGCTCCTGAACCAGGCAAGTTTCTGGACCAGGCAAACTCGTAGACCAGGCACGCTCGTGGACCAAGGAAGCTCCTTGACCAGGCAAGCTCCTAGACCAGGCAAGCTCCTGGACCAAGCAAGCTCCTGGACCTCGCAAGCTCTTGGACCAGGCAAGCTCTTGGACGAGGCAAGCTCCTGGACCAGGCAAGCTCCTGGACCAGGCAAGCTCTTGGACCATGCAAGCTCCTGGACTACGCAAGCTCTCGGACCAGGCACGCTCTTGGACCAGGCAGGCTCGTGGACCAGGCAAGCTCCTGGACCACACAAGCTCCTAGACCAGGCAAGCTCCTGGACCAGGCAAGCTCCTGGACCTCGCAAGCTCTTGGACCAGGCAAGCTCTTGGACGAGGCAAGCTCCTGGACCAGGCAAGCTCCTGGACCAGGCAAGCTCTTGGACCATGCAAGCTCCTGGACTACGCAAGCTCTCGGACTAGGCACGCTCCTGGACCACGCAAGCTCTTGGACCAGGCAAGGTCCTAGACCAGGCAAGCTCCAAGACTAGGCACGCTCGTGGACCATGCACGCTCCTGAACAAGGCAAGCTCTTGGACCAGGCAGGCTCGTGGACCAGGCAAGCTCCTGGACCAGGCAAGCTCCTGGACCAGGCAAGCTCCTGGACCACGCACGCTCGTGGACTATGCACGCTCTTGGACCAGGCAGGCTCGTGGACCAGGCAAGCTCCTGGACCACACAAGCTCCTTGACCAGGCAAGCTCCTAGACCAGGCAAGCTCCTGGACTAGGCTCGCTCGTAGACCAGGCACGCTCCTGGACAAGGCACGCTCTTTGACCAGGCAAGCTCGTGGATCAGGCACACTCCTGGACCAGGCAAGCTCGTGGACCAAGCAAGCTCCTCGACGAGGCAAGCTCTTGGACCACGCAAGCTCCTGGACCAGGCAAGCTCCTGGACCAGGCAAGCTCCTAGACCAGGCAAGCTCTTGGACCAGGCAAGCTCCTGGACCAGGCAAGCTCCTGGACCAGGCAAGCTCTTGGACCAAGAAAGCTCCTCGACAAGGCAAGCTCCTGGACCAGGCACGCTCGTGGAACAGGAAAGCTCCTGGACCAGGCAAGCTCCTGGACCAAGCAAGCTCCTGGACCAGGATAGCTCCTGGACCAGGCAAGCTCCTCGACCAGGCACGCTCCTGGACCATGCAAGCTCCTAGACCAGGGAAGCACCTGGACCAAGCAAGTTTTTGGACCAGGCAAACTCGTGGACCAGGCACGCTCCTGGACCAGGCAAGCTCCTGGACCAAGAGAGCTCCTAGACCAGGCAAGCTCGTGGACCACGCAAGCTCCTAGACCACGCAAGCTCTTGGACCAGGCAAGCTCTTGGACAAGGCAAGCTCTTGGACCAGGCAAGCTCGTGGACCACGCAAGCTCCTGGACCACGCAAGCTCCTAGACCACGCAAGCTCTTGGACCAGGCACGCTCCTGGACCAGGCAAGCTCTTGGACCGGGCAGGCTTCTGGACCAAGCAAGCTTTTGGACTAGGCAAGCTCCTGGACCAGGCACGCTCGTGGATCATGCACGCTCTTAAACCAGGCAAGCTCTTGGACCAGGCAGGCTCGTGGACCAAGCAAGCACCTGGACCAGGCAAGCTCTTGGACCAGGCAAGCTCCTTGACCAGGCAAGCTCCTAGACCAGGCAAGCTCCTGGACCAGGCTCGCTCGTAGACCAGGCACACTCCTGGACCAGGCACGCTCTTGGACCACGCAAGCTAGTGGATCGACACGCTCCTGGACCAGGCAAGCTCGTGGACCAGGCAAGCTCGTGGACCAGGCAAGCTCGTGGACCAGGCAAGCTCGTGGACCAGGCAAGCTCCTGGGTCAGGCAAGCTCGTGGACCAGGCAAGCTCCTGGACCGCGCAAGCTACTAGACCACGCAAGCTCTTGGACCAGGCACGCTCCTTGACCAGGCAAGCTCTTGGACCAGGCAGGCTTCTGGACCAAGCAAGCTTCTGGACCTGGCAAGCTCCTGGACCAGGCAAGCTCCTGGACCAGGCACACTCGTGGACCATGCACGCTCTTAAACCAGGCAAGCTCTTGGACCAGGCAGGCTCGTGGACCATGCAAGCTCCAGGATCAGGCAAGCTCCCGAACCAGGCAAGCTCCTTGACCAGGCAAGCTCCTGGACTAGGCAAGCTCCTGGACCAAGCACGCTCGTAGACCATGCTCGCTCCTGGACCAGGCAAGCTCCTGGACGAGGCAAGCTAACGGACCAAGAAAGTTCTTGGACAAGGCAAGCTCCAGGACCAGGCACGCTTGTGGAACAGGCAACTCCTGGACCAGGCAAGCTCCAGGACCAGGATAGCTCCTAGACTAGGCAAGCTCCTGGACCAGGCAAGCTCCTGGACCATGCAAGCTGCTAGACTAGGCAAGCTCCTAGACCAGGCAAGCTTCTGGACCAGGCAAACTCGTGGATCAGGCACGCTCCTGGACCAGGCAAGCTCCTGGACCAGGCAAGCTCCTAGACCAGGCAAGCTCCTTGAACAGGCAAGCTCCTGGACCACGTAAGCTCTTGGACCAGGCAAGCTCTTGGACCATGCAAAGCTCCTGGACCAGGCAAGCTCTTGGACCAGGCACGCTCGTGGACCTGGCAAGCTCTTGGACCTCTGGACCAAGCAAGCTATTGGACCACGCAAGCTCCTGGACCAGGCAAGCTGTTGGACCAGGCAAGCTACTGGACCAGGCAAGCTCTTGGACCAGGAAATCTCCTGGACTAAGCAAGCTCCTGTACCAGGCAAGCTAACGGACCAAGAAAGCTCCTAGACAAGGCAAGCTCCTGGACCAGGAATGCTCGTGGAAGAGGCAAGCTCCTGGACCAGGCAAGCTCCTGGACCAGGCAAGCTCCTGGACCAGGCAAGCTCCTGGACCAAGATAGCTCCTGGACCAGGCAAGCTCCTGGACCAGGCACGCTCCTGGAGCATGCAAGCTCCTGGACCAGGCAAGCTTCTGGACCAGGCAAACTCCTGGACCTGGCACGCTCCTGGACAAGGCAAGCTCGTGGACCAGGCAAGCTCCTAGACCAGGCAAGCTCCTGGACCAGGCAAGCTCCTGGACCACGCAAGCTCTTGGACCAGGCAAGCTCTTGGTCCAGGCAAGCTCCTGGACCAGGCAAGCTCCTGGATCAGGCAAGCTCCTCGACCACGCAAGCTCCTGGATCATGCAAGCTCTTGGAATAGGCACACTCCTAGACCAGGCAAGCTCTTGGACTAGGCAGGCTTCTGGACCAAGCAAGCTATTGGACCACGCAAGCTCCTGGACCAGGCAAACTCCTGGACCAGGCACGCTCGTGGACCGTGCACGCTCCTGGACGAGGCAAGCTCTTGGACCAGGCAGTCTCGTGGACCAGGCAAGCTCCTGGACCAGGCAAGCTCCTGGACCAGGCAAGCTCTTTGACCAGGCAAGCTCCTGGACCAGGCAAGCTCCTGGACCAGGCACGATCGTGGACCATGCACGCTCTTGGACTAGGCAAGCTCTTGGACCAGGCACGCTCCTAGAACAGGCAAGCTCCTTGACTAGGCAAGCTCCTGGACCAGGCAAGTTCATGGACCAGGCACGCTCGTGGACCATGCACGCTCTTGGACCAGGCAAGCTCTTGGACTAGGCACGCTCCTCGAACAGGCAAGCTCCTGGACCAGGCAAGCTCCTCGACCAGGATAGCTCCTGGACCAAGCAAGCACCTGGACCAGGCACGCTCCTGGACCATGCAAGCTCCTAGACCAGGCAAGCTTCTGGACCAGGCAAACTCGTAGACTAGGCACGCTCCAGGACCAGGCAAGCTCCTGGACCAGGCAAGCTCCTAGACCAGGCAAGCTCGTGGACCACCCAAGCTCTTGGACCAGGCAAGATCCTAGACCAGGCAAGCTCCTGGACCAGGCAAGCTCCTAGACCAGGCAAGCTCTTGGACCAGGCAAGTTCCTGGACCACGCAAGCTCTTGGACCAGGCAAGCTCTTGGACCAGGCAAGCTCCTGGACCTCGCAAGCTCCTGGACCAGGCAAGCTCACGGACCAAGAAAGCTCCTGGACAAGGCAAGCTCCTGGACCAGGCACGCTCGTGGAAAAGGCAAGCTCCTGAACCACGCACGCTCCTCGACCAGGCAAGCTCCTGCACAAGGCAAGCTCCTGGACGAGGCAAGCTTGTGGACCAGGCACGCTCTTGGACCAGGCAAGCTCCTGGACCAGGCGAGCTCCTGGACCAGGCAAGCTTCGTGACCACGAAAGCTGCTATAGCAGGCAAGGTCCTAGACGAGGCAAGCTTTTGGACCAGGCAAGCTCCTGGACCAGGCAAGCTTCTGGATTAGGCAAACTCGTGGACCAGGCGGGCTCCTGGACCAGGCTAGCTCCTGGACTAGGCAAGCTCCTAGACAAGGCAAGCTCCTGGACCAGGCAAGCTCCTAGACCACGCAAGCTCTTGGACCAGGCAAGCTCTTCGACCAGGCAAGCTTCTGGACCAGGCACGCTCCTGGACCATGCAAGCTCCTAGACCAGGTAAGCTCCAGGACTAGGCATACTTTTGGACCAGGCAAACTCGTGGACCAGGCACACTCGTGGACTAGGCAAGCTCCTGCACTAGGCAAGCTCCTAGACCAGGCAAGCTCCTCGACCAGGCAAGCTCCTGAACGAGGCAAGCTCCTGGACCGTGCACGCTCCTCGACCATGCAAGCTCCTAGACCAGGCAACCTCGTGGACCAGGCAAGCTTCTGGACTAGGCAAACTCATGGACCTGGCAGGCTCCTGGACCAGGCAAGCTCCTGGAGTAGGCAAGCTCCTAGACCAGGCAAGCTCTTGGACTAGGCAAGCTCCTGGACCAGGGAAGCTCCCGGACCAGGCAAGCTCCTGGACTAGGCAAGATCCTGGACCAGGCAAGCTCGTGGACCAGGCAAGCTCTTGGACCAGGCAAGCTCGTGGACGAGGCATGCCCCTTGACCAGGCAAGATCCTAGACCAGGCAAGCTCCTGGACCAGGCAAGCTCCAGGATCAGGCAAGCTCCTGGACCAGGACCGCTCCTGGATCAGGCAAGCTGTTAGACCAGGCAAGCTCCTGGACCAGGCACGCTCCTGGACCAGGCACGCTCCTGGACCAGGCTCGCTCCTGGACCAGGCAAGCTCTTGGACCAGGCAAGCTCGTGGATTAGGCATGCTCCTAGACCAGGCAAGATCCTAGACCAGCCAAGCACCTGCACCAGGAAAGCTCCTGGATCAGGCAAGCTTCTGGACCAGGCACGCTCCTGGACCAGGCAAGCTGTTAGACCAGGCAAGCTCCTGGACCAGGCACGCTCCTGGACCAGGCACGCTCCTGGACCAGGCACGCTCCTGGACCAGGCACGCTCTTGGACCAGGCACGCTCGTGGACCAGGCAAGCTTGTGCACCAGGCAAGCTCCTGGACCACGCAAGCTCCTAGACCACCCAAGCTCTTGGACCAGGCACGCTCCTGGAACAGGCAAGCTCTTGGACCAGGCAGGCTTCTGGACCAGGCAACCTCCTGGACCAGGCAAGCTCCTAGACCAGGCAAGCTCCTGGACCAGGTAAGCTCCTGGACCAGGTAAGCTTCTAGACTAAGCAAGCTCCTGGACCAGGCAAGCTCCTGGATCAGGCACGCTCGTGGACCAGGCACGCTCGTGGACCAGGCTAGCTCTTGGACCAGGCAGGCTCGTGAACCAGGCAAGCTCCTAGACCAGGCAAGCTCCTGGACCAGGCAAGCTCCTCGACCGAGCAAGCTCCTGGACCAGGCACGCTCGTTGACCAGGCACGCTGCTGGTCCAAGCAAGCTCCAAGACCAGGCAAGCTCTTGGACCAGGCAAGCTCCTGGACTAGGCAAGCTCCTCGATCACCCAAGTTCTTGGACGAGGCACGCTCCGCTCCACGCTCCTCTTAGGCAAGGCGGGCTTCTGGACCAAGCAAGCTCCTGGACGAGGCAAGCTCCTGGACCAGGCAAGCTCGTGGACCAAGCAAGCTTCTGGACCATCTAGCTCCTGGACCAGGCACGCTCGTGGACCAGGCACGTTCCTGGACCAGGCAAGCTCTTGGACCAGGCAGTATCGTGGACCAAACACGCTCTTGGACCAGGCAAGCTCCAGGACCAGGCAAGCTCCTTGACCAGGCAAGCTCCTGGACCAGGCACGCTTCAGGACCTGGCACGCTCCTGGACCACGCAAGCTCCTCGACAAGGCAAGCTCCTGGACCACGCAAGCTCTTGGACCAGGCATGCTCCTAGACCAGGCAAGCTCTTGGACCAGGAACGCTTCTGGACCAAGCAAGCTCCTGGACCAGGCAAGCTCCTGGACCAGCAAACTCCTGGACCAGGCAAGCTCCTGGACCAGACAAGCTCCTAGACCAGGCAAGCTCCTGGACCAGGCACGCTCGTGGACCAGGCACACTCCTGGACGAGGCACGCCCGTGGACCAGGCAAGCTCGTGGACCAAGCAAGCTCCTGGATCATGCACGCTCGTGGACCAGGCACGCTCGTGGACCAGGCAAGCTCTTAGACCAGGCAGGCTTGTGGACCAGGCAAACTCCTGGACCAGGCAAGCTCCTGGACTAGGCAAGCTCTTGGACCAGGCAAGCTCCTAGACCAGGCAAGCTCCTCGACCAGGCAAGCTCCTGCACAAGGCAAGCTCGTGGACGAGGCAAGCTTGTGGACCAGGCACGCTCCTGGACCAGGCAAGCTCCTGGACCAGGCGAGCTCCTGGACCAGGCAAGCTCCGTGACCACGAAAGCTGCTATAGCAGGCAAGGTCCTAGACCAGGCAAGCTTTTGGACCAGGCAAGCTCCTGGACCAGGCAAGCTTCTGGATTAGGCAAACTCGTGGACCAGGCAGGCTCTTGGACCAGGCTAGCTCTTGGACTAGGCAAGCTCCTAGACAAGGCAAGCTCCTGGACCAGGCAAGCTCCTAGACCACGCAAGCTCTTGGACCAGGCAAGCTCTTCGACCAGGCAAGCTTCTGGACCAGGCACGCTCCTGGACCATGCAAGCTCCTAGACCAGGCAAGCTCCAGGACTAGGCATACGTTTGGACCAGGCAAACTCGTGGACCAGGCACACTCGTGGACTAGGCAAGCTCCTGCACTATGCAAGCTCCTAGACCAGGCAAGCTCCTCGACCAGGCAAGCTCCTTGACGAGGCAAGCTCCTGGACCGGGCACGCTCCTCGACCATGCAAGCTCCTAGACCAGGCAACCTTGTGGACCAGGCAAGCTTCTGGACTAGGCAAACTCATGGACCTGGCAGGCTCCTGGACCAGGCAAGCTCCTGGAGTAGGCAAGCTCCTAGACCAGGCAAGCTCTTGGACCAGGCAAGCTCCTGGACCACGGAAGCTCCCGGACCAGGCAAGCTCCTGGACCAGGCAAGATCCTGGACCAGGCAAGCTCCTGGACCAGGCAAGCTCTTGGACTAGGCAAGCTCGTGGACCAGGCATGCCCCTGGACCAGGCAAGATCCTAGACCAGGCAAGCTCCTGGACCAGGCAAGCTCCAGGATCAGGCAAGCTCCTGGACCAGGACCGCTCCTAGACCAGGCAAGCTGTTAGACCAGGCAAGCTCCTGGTCAAGGCACGCTCCTGGACCAGGCACGCTCCTGGACCAGGCTCGCTCCTGGACCAGGCAAGCTCTTGGACCAGGCAAGCTCGTGGATTAGGCATGCTCCTAGACCAGGCAAGATCCTAGACCAGGCAAGCACCTGGACCAGGCAAGCTCCTGCATCAGGCAAGCTTCTGGACCAGGCACGCTCCTGGACCAGGCAAGCTGTTAGACCAGGCAAGCTCCTGGACCAGGCACGCTCCTGGACCAGGCACGCTCCTGGACCAGGCACGCTCCTGGACCAGGCACGCTCTTGGACCAGGCACGCTCGTGGACCAGGCAAGCTTGTGCACTAGGCAAGCTCCTGGACCACGCAAGCTCCTAGACCACGCAAGCTCTTGGACCAGGCACGCTCCTAGAACAGGCAAGCTCTTGGACCAGGCAGGCTTCTAGACGAGGCAACCTCCTGGACCAGGCAAGCTCCTGGACCAGGCAAGCTCCTGGACCAGGTAAGCTCCTGGACCAGGTAAGCTTTTAGACTAAGCAAGCTCCTGGACCAGGCAAGCTCCTGGATCAGGCACGCTCGTGGACCAGGCACGCTCGTGGACCAGGCTAGCTCTTGGACCAGGCAGGCTCGTGAACCAGGCAAGCTCCTAGACCAGGCAAGCTCCTGGACCAGGCAAGCTTTTGGACCAGGCAAGCTCCTGGACCAGGCACGCTCGTTGACCAGGCACGCTCCTGGTCCAGGCAAGCTCCAAGACCAGGCAAGCTCTTGGACCAGGCAAGCTCTTGGACTAGGCAAGCTCCTCGACCACCCAAGTTCTTGGACGAGGCACGCTCCGCTCCACGCTCCTCTTAGGATAGGCGGGCTTCTGGACCAAGCAAGCTCGTGGACGAGGCAAGCTCCTGGACCAGGCACGCTCGTGGACCAGGCACGTTCCTGGACCAGGCAAGCTCTTGGACCAGGCAGTATCGTGGACCAAACACGCTCTTGGACCAGGCAAGCTCCTGGACCAGGCAAGCTCCTTGACCAGGCAAGCTCCTGGACCAGGCAAGCTTCAGGACCTGGCACGCTCCTGGACCAGGCAAGCTCCAAGACAAGGCAAGCTCCTGGACCACGCAAGCTCTTGGACCAGGCATGCTCCTAGACCAGGCAAGCTCTTGGACCAGGAACGCTTCTGGACCAAGCAAGCTCCTGGACCAGGCAAGCTCCTGGACCAGCAAACTCCTGGACCAGGCAAGCTCCTGGACCAGACAAGCTCCTAGACCAGGCAAGCTCCTGGACCAGGCACGCTCGTGGACCAGGCACACTCCTGGACCAGGCACGCCCGTGGACCAGGCAAGCTCGTGGACCAAGCAAGCTCCTGGATCATGCACGCTCGTGGACCAGGCACGCTAGTGGACCAGGCAAGCTCTTAGACCAGGCAGGCTTGTGGACCAGGCAAGCTCCTCGACCAGGCAAGCTCCTTGACCAGGCAATCTCCTAGACCAGGCACGCTCATGGACCAGGCACGATCCTGGACCTGGCAATCTCTTGGACCAGGCAAGCTCCTGGATCACGCAAGCTCTTGGACCAGGCACGCTCCTGGACCAGGCAAGCTCTTGGACCAGGCAAGCTTCTGGACCAAGGAAGCTCCTGGACCACGCAAGCTCTTAGACCAGGCAAGCTCCTGGTCCAGGCAAGCTCCTGGACCAAGCTAGCTCTTGGACCAAGCAAGCTCTTGGACCAGGCAAGCTCTTGGACCAGGCAAGCTCTTAGCCAATGCAAGCTCCTTGATCAGGCAGGCTTGTGGACCAAGCACGCTCCTGGACCACGCAAGCTCCTGGACCAGGCAAGCTCCTCAACAAGGCAAGCTCCTGGACCGAGCAAGCTCCTAGACCAGAGAAACTTGTGGACCAGGCACGCTCCTGGAACAGGCAAGCTCCTATACCAGGCAAGCTCCTAGACCAGGCAAGCTACTGGACCAGGCAAGCTACTGGACCAGGCAAGCTACTAGACCAGGCAAGCTACTGGACCAAGCAAGCTCCTGGACCAGGCAAGCTCCTAGACCAGGAAAGCTCCTGGACCAGGCAAGCTCCTAGACCACGCAAGCTCCTGGACCATGCAAGCTCCTGGACCAGGCAAACTCGTGGACCAGGGAAGCTCCTGGACCAGGGAAGCTCCTGGACCAGGCAAGCTCCTGGACCAGGCAAGCTCCTGGACCAGGCACGCTCCTGGACCAGGCACGCTCCTGGACCAGGCACGCTTCTGGACCAGGCACGCTCTTGGACCAGGCACGCTCTTGGACCAGGCAAGCTCCTACAACAGGCAAGCTCCTGGACCACGCAAGCTCCTGGACCACGCAAGCTCCTGGACCACGCAAGCTCTTGGACCAGGCACGCTCCTGGAACAGGCAAGCTCTTGGACTAGGCAGGCTTCTGGACCAGGAAACCTCCTGGACCAGGCAAGCTCCTGGACCAGGCAAGCTCCATGACCAGGTAATCTCCTGGACCAGGCAAGCTTCTAGACCAAGCAAGCTCCTGGACCAGGCAAGTTCCTGGATCAGGCACGCTCGTGGACCAGGCACGCTCGTGGACCAGGCAACCTCTTGGACAAGGCAAGGAGAGCTCCTGCACCAGGCAATCTTGTGGACCACGCAAGCTCCTGGACCAGCTAGCTGTTGGACCAGGCAAGCTCCTTGACCACGCAAGCTCCTAGACCAGGCAAGCTCCTGGACCAGGCACGGTCGTGGACCAGACAAGCTCCTAGACCAGGCAAGCTCCTGGTCGAGGCAAGCTCTTGGACCAGGTAACCTCTTGGACCAGGCAAGCTCTTGGACCATGCAAGCTCTTGGACCAGGCATGCTCGTGGACCAGGCAAGCTCTTGGACCAGGCAAGCTTCTGGACCAAGCAAGCTCCTAGACCAGGGAAGCTCCTGGACCAGGCAAGCTCCTACACCAGGCAAGCTCCTAGACCAGGCAAGCTTCTGGACCATGCAAGCATCTGGACCAGGCAAGCTCATGGACCAGGCAAGCTCCTGGACCAGGCAAGCTCCTGGACCAGGCAAGCTCTTGGACCAGGCAAGCTCCTGAACAAGGCAAGCTTTTGGACCAAGCACGCTCCTGGATTAGGCAAGCTCTTGGACCAGGCATGCTTCCGGACCAAGCAAGCTCCTAGACCAGGCAAGCTCCTGGACCAGGCACGCTCCTGGACGAGGCAAGCTCCTGGACCAAGCAAGCTCCTAGACCAAGAAAGCTCCTGAATCAGGCACGCTCCTGGACCAAGCATGCTCTTAGAAAAGGCAGGCTCGTGGACCAGGCACGCTCATGGACTAGGCAAGCTCCTGGACCAGGCAAGCTCCTGGACCAGGCACCCTCGTGGACCAGGCACGATTCCGGACTAGGCAAGCTCCTTGACCAGGCAAGCTCCTGGACCACGCAAGCTCTTGGACCTGGGAAGCTCTTGGACCACGCAAGCTCTTGCACCAGGGACGCTCCTGGACAAGGCAAGCTCTGGGACCAGGCAGGCTTTTGGACCAAGCAAGTTCCTGGACCAGGCAAGCTCCTGGACCTGGCAAGCTCCTGGACCAGGCAAGCTCCTTTACCAGGCAAGCTCCTGGTCTAGGCAGGCTCCTGGACCAAGCTAGCTCTTGGACCAGGCCAGCTCTTGGACCAGGCAAGCTCTTGGACCAGGCAAGCTCTTGGACCAGGCAAGCTCTTGGACCAGGCAAGCTCTTGGACCATGCAAGCTCTTGGACCAAGCATGCTCGTGGACAAGGCAAGCTCTTGGACCAGGCAGGCTTCTGGACCAAGCAAGCTCCTAGACCAGGGAAGCTCCTAGACCAGGCAAGCTCCTAGACCAGGCAAGCTCTGGACCAGGCAAGCTTCTGGACCAGGCAAGCTCCTGGACCAGGCAAGCTCCTGGACCAAGCAAGCTCGTGGACCACGCACGCCCGTGGACCAGGCACGCTCTTGGACCACGCAAGCTCTTCGACCAGGCAGGCTCGCGGACCAGGCACGCTCGTGGACCACGCAAGCCCCTGGAAAAGGCAAGCTCCTGGACCAGGCAAGCTCTTGGACCAGGCAAGCTCCTGAACAAGGCAAGCTCCTGGACCACGCAAGCTCTTGGACCAGGCACGCTCTTGGACTAGGCAAGCTCTTGGTCCAGGAATGCTTCCGGTCCAAGCAAGCTTCCGGACCATGCACGCTCCTGGACGAGGCAAGCTCCTGGACCAAGTAAGCTCCTGGACAAAGCAAGCTCCTCGACCAAGCAAGCTCCTGGATCAGGCACGCTCGTGGACCAGGCACGCTCCTGGACCAAGAATGCTCTTAGACCAGGCAGGCTCTTCGACCAAGCATGCTCATGGACCAGGCAAGCTCCTAGTCCTCGCAAGATCCTGGACCAGGCACGCTCCAGGACGAGGCAAGCTCCTGGACCAATCAGGCTCCTGGACCAAGCAAGCTTCTCGACCAAGCAAGCTCCTGGATCAGGCACGCTCGTGGACCAGGCACGCTCCTGGACCAAGCATGCTCTTAGACCAGGCAGGCTCGTGGACCAGGCACGCTCATGGACCAGGCAAGCTCCTGGACCAGGCAAGCTCCTGGACCAGGCACCCTCGTGGGCCAGGCACGATTCCGGACCAGGCAAGCTCCTTGACCAGGCAAGCTCCTGGACCACGCAAGCTCTTGGACCTGGCAAGCTCCTGGACCACGCAAGCTCTTGGACCAGGCACGCTCCTGGAGAAGGCAAGCTCTTGGACCAGGCAGGCTTATGGACCAAGCAAGCTCCTGGACCAGGCAAGCTCCTGGACCAGGAAAGCTCCTGGACCAGGCAAGCTCCTTGACCGGGCAAGCTCTTGGACCATTCACGCTCCTGGACCAAGCAAGCTCTTGGACCAGGCAAGCTGTTAGACCAGGCAAGCTCCTAGACCAGGCAGGCTCCTAGACCACGCAAGCTCCTGGACCACGCAAGCTCCTGGACCAAGCAAGCTCCTGGACCAGGCAAACTCGTGGACCAGGCAAGCTCCTGGACCAGGCAAGCTCCTGGACCAGGCAAGCTCCTAGACCAGGCAAGCTCCTGGACCAAGCAAGCTCCTCGACCAGGCAAGCTCCTAGACCAGGCAAGGTCTTGAACCACGCAAACACATGGACCAGGCACGCTCCTGGACCAGGCAAGCTCCTCGACCAGGCAAGATCCTAGACCAGGCAAGCTCCTGGACCAGGCAAGCTCCTGGACCGGGGAATCTCGTGGACCAGGCACGCTCCTGGACCAAGCAAGCTCCTGGACCAGGCAAGCTCCTGGACTAGGCAAGCTCTTGGACCAGGCACGCTCCTGGACCAAGCAAGCACTTGGACCAGGCAAGTTGTTGGACCAGGCAAGCTCCTAGACCTGGCAAGCTCCTTGACCAGGCAAGCTTGTGGACCAAGCACGCTCCTGGACCTGGCCAGCTCCTGGACCAGGCAAGCTCCTAGACAAGGCAGGCTCCTGGACCAGGCAAGCTCCTGGACCAGAGAAGCTCCCGGACCAGGCAAGCTCCTGAACCAGGCAAGTTCCTGGACCAGGCAAGCTCCTGGACCAGGCAAGCTCTTGGACCAGGCAAGCTCGTGGACCAGGCATGCTCCTGGACCAGGCAAGATCCTAGACCAGGCAAGCTCCTGGACCAAGCAAGCTCCTGGATCAGGCAAGCTCCTGGACCAGGCACGCTCCTAGACCAGGCAAGCTGTTAGACCAGGCAAGCTCCTGGACCAGGCAAGCTCCATGACCAGGCACGCTCCTGGACCAGGCAAGCTGCTGGACCAGGCAAGCTCGTGGACCAGGCAAGCTCGTGGACCAGGCATGCTCCTGGACCAGGCAAGATCCTAGACCAGGCAAGCTCCTGGACCAGGCAAGCTCCTGGATCTGGCAAGCTCCTGGACCAGGCACGCTCCTGGACAAGGCAAGCTGTTAGACGAGGCAAGCTCATGGACCAGGCACGCTTCTGGACCAGGCACGCTCCTAGACGAGGCACGCTCCTGGACCAGGCACGCTCCTGGACCAGTCACGTTCCTTGACCAGGCAAGCTCCTGGACCACGCAAGCTCCTGGACCTTTCATGCTTCTTGACCAAGCAAGCTCCTGGACCAGGCAAGCTCGTGGACCACGCAAGCTCTTGGACCAGGCACGTTCCTCGACCAGGCAAGCACCTGGACCAGGCAGGCTTCTGGACCAAGCAAGCTCCTGGACCAAGCAAGCTCCTGGACCAGGCACGCTCCTGGACCAGGCTAGCTTTTGGACCAGGCAAGCTCTTGGACCAGGCAAGCTCCTGGACCAAGCAAGCTCCCGGACCAGGCAAGCTCCTAGACCAGGCAAGCTCCTGGACAAGGCAAGCTCCTGGACCAGGCACGCTCGTGGACCAGGCACGATCTTGGACCAGGCAAGCCCTTGGACCTGGCAGGCTCGTGGATCAGGCACGCTCCTAGACCAGGCAAGCTCCTGGACCAGGCAAGCTCCTGGACCAGGCAAGCTCCTAAACCAGGCACGCTCCTGGACCAGGCACGCTCCTGGACCAGGCACGCTCCTGGACCAGGCACGCTCCTAGACCAGGCACGCTCTTGGACCAGGCAAGCTCCTGTACCACGCAATCTCATGGACCTTTCATGCTTCTCGACCAAGCAAGCTCCAGGACCAGGCAAGCTCCTGGACCACGCAAGCTCTTGGACCAGGCACGCTCCTCGACCAGGCAAGCACTTGGACCAGGCAGGCTTCTGGACCAAGAAAGCTCCTGGACCAGGCAAGCTCCTGGACCAGGCACGCTCCTGGACCAGGCAAGCTTTTGGACCAGGCAAGCTCTTGGACCAGGCAAGCTCCTAGACCACGCAAGCTCCTGGACCAGGCAAGCTCGTGGACCAGGCAAGCTCGTGGACTAGGCAAGCTTGTGGACCAGGCAAGCTCCTGGACCAGGGAGGCTCGTGGACCAGGCAAGCTCCTTGACCAGGCACCCTCGTGGACCAGGCACGATTCCGGACCAGGCAAGCTTCTTGACCAGGCAAGCTCCTGGACCACGCAAGCTCTTGGACCTGGCAAGCTTCTGGACCAAGGAAGCTCTTGGACCAGGCACACTCCTGGACCAAGCACACTCATGGACCAGGCAAGCTCCTGGATCGGGGAAGCTCCTGCACCAAGCAAGCTCCTGGATCAGGCACGCTCGTGGACCAGGCAAGCTCCTAGACAAGGCAAGCTACTGGACCACGCAATCTCTTGGACCAGGCATGCTCTTGGACCAGGCAAGCTCTTTGGCCGAGGAACGCTTCTGGACCAAGGAAGCTCCTGGACCAGGCAAGCTCCTGGACCAGCAAGCTCGTAGACCAGGCAAGCTCTTGGACCAGGCAAGCTCCTGGACCACGCAAGCTCCTGGACTAGGCAAGCTCTTGGTCCAGGCAAGCTCCTGGACAAGGCAAGCTCCTGGACCAGGCAAGCTCCTCGACTAGGCACGCTCCTCGACCAGGCACGCTCTTCGACCAGGCAAGCTCTTGGACTAGGCACGCTCCTGGACCAAGCAAGCTCTTGGACCAGGCAAGCTTCTGGACCAAGCAAGCTCCAGGACCAGGCACACTCCTTGACCAGGCATGCTCCTCGACAAGGCAAGCTCCTGGAAAAGACAAGCTCCTGGACCACGCAAGCTCCTAGACCAGGCACACTCCTGGACCAGGCACGCTCCTGGACTAGGCAAGCTCCTAGACCAGGCAAGCTCCTGGACAAGGCAAGCTCCTGGACTAGGCAAACTCGTGGACCAGGCACGCTCCTGACCAAGTAAGATCCTGGACAAGGCAAGCTCGTGGACGAAGCAAGCTCCTAGATCACGCAAGCTCCTGGACCAAGCACGCTCCTGGACCAGGCAAGCTCCTAGATCAGGCAAGGTCGTGGACCAGGCAAGCTCCTGGACCAGGCACGCTCCTGGACTAGGCAAGCTCCTGGACCAGGCAAGCTCCTGGACCACGCAAGCCCTTGGACCAGGCAAGCTCTTGGACCATACAAGCTCTTGGAGCAGGAAAGCTCTTGGACCAGGCAAGCTCGTGGACCAGGCACGCTCCTGGACCAGGCAACCTCCTGGACCACGCAAGCTCCTGGACCAGGCAAGCTCGTGGACCAGGCAAGCTCCTAGACCAGGCAAGCTCCTGGACCAGGCAAGCTCGTGGACTAAGCAAGCAGGTGGACCAGGCAAGCTCCTGGACCAGGCAAGCTCCTGGACCAAGCAAGCTCATGGACCAGGCAGGCTCGTGGACCAGGCACGCTCCTGGACTAAGCAAGATCCTGGACCAGGCAAGCTTCTGGACCACGGAAGCTCTTGGACCAGGCACGCACCTGGACCAGGCAAGCTCTTGGACCTTTCATGCTTCTCGACCAAGCAAGCTTCTGGACCAGGCAAGCTCATGGACCATGCAAGCTCTTGGACCATGCATGCTCCTCGACCAGGCAAGCACTTGGACCATGCAGGCTTCTGGACCAAGCAAGCTCCTGGACCAGGCAAGCTCCTGGACCACGCACGCTCATGGACCAGGCAAGCTCTTGGACCAGGCAAGCTCCTGGACCAAGCAAGCTCCTGGACCAGGAAAGCTCCTAGACCAGGCAAGATCCTGGACGAGGCAAGCTGCTGGACCAGGCACGCTCGTGGACCAGGCACGATCTTGGACCAGGCAGGCTCGTGGATCAGGCACGCTCCTGGACCAGGCAAGCTCCTGGACCAGGCAAGCTCCTGGACCAGGCAAGCTCCTGGACCAGGCACGCTCCTAGACCAGGCAAGCTCCTAGACCAGGCAAGCTCCTGGACCAGACAAGCTCCTAGACCAGGCAAACTCGTGAACCAGGCAAGCTCCTGGACTAGGTAAGCTCTTGGACCAGGCACGCCCTTGGACCAGGCAAGCTCCTGGACCATGCAAGCTCCTGTACTAGGCAAGCTCGTGGACCAGGCACGCTCCTGGACCAGGCAAGCTCCTAGATTAGGCAAGCTACGGGACCAAGCAAGCTCCTGGAACTGGCAAGCTCCTGGACCAGGCAAACTCGTGCACCAAGCAAGCTCGTGGACCAGACAAGCACCTAGACTAGGCAAGCTCCTAGACCAGGCAAACTCCTGAACCAGGCAAGCTCCTCTACCAGGCAAGTTCGCGGATCACGCACGCTCTTGGACCAGGCAACCTCCTGGACCAGGCAAGCTCCTGGACCAGGCAAGCTCCTGGACCAGGCAAGCTCCTAGACCGGGCAAGCTCCTGGACCAGGCAAGCTCGTGGACCAGGCAAGCTCGTGGACCAGGCAAGCTCGTGGACCAGGCAAGCTCCTGGACCAGGCAAGCTCCTTGACCAGGCAGGCTCGTGGACCAGGCAAGCTCCTGGACCAGGCACCCTCGTGGACCAGGCACGATTCCGGACCAGGCAAGCTCCTTGACCAGGCATGCTCCTGGACCACGCAAGCTCTTGGACCTGGCAAGCTCCTGGACCACGCAAGCTCTTGGACCAGGCAGGCTTCTCGACCAAGCAAGCTCCTAGACCAGGCAAGCTCCTGGACCAGGAAAGCTCCTGGACCAGGCAATCTCCTTGACCGGGCAAGCTCTTGGACCATTCACGCTCCTGGACCAAGCAAGCTCTTGGACCAGGCAAGCTGTTAGACCTGGCAAGCTCCTAGACCAGGCATGCTCCTAGACCACGCAAGCTCCTGGACCACGCAAGCTCCTGGACCAAGCAAGCTCCTGGACCAGGCAAACTCGTGGACCAGGCAAGCTCCTGGACCAGGCAAGCTCCTGGACCAGGCAAGCTCCTAGACCAGGCAAGCTCGTGGACCAGGCAAGCTCTTGGACCAGGCAAATTCGTGGACCAGGCAAGCTCCTGAACCACGCAAACACGTGGACCAGGCACGCTCCTGGACCAGGCAAGCTCCTAGAATAGGCAAGATCCTAGACCAGGCAAGCTCCTGGACCGGGCAATCTTGTGGACCAGGCACGCTCCTGGACCAAGCAAGCTCCTGGACCAGGCAAGCTCCTGGACCAGGCAAGCTCTTGGACCAGGCACGCTCCTGGACCAAGCAAGCACTTGGACCAGGCAAGTTGTTGGACCAGGCAAGCTCCTAGATTTTGCAAGCTCCTTGACCAGGCAAGCTTGTGGACCAAGCACGCTCCTGGACCTGGCAAGGTCCTGGACCAGGCAAGCTCCAAGACAAGGCAGGCTCCTGGACCAGGCAAGCTCCTAGACCAGGCAAGCTCCTGGACCAGGGAAGCTCCTGGACCACGCAAGCTCCTGGACCAGGCAAGCTCCTGGAACATGCAAGCTTTTGGACCAGGCAAGCTCCTTGACCAGGCAAGCTCTTCGACCAGGAAAGCTCTTGGACCAGGCAAGCTCCGGGACCAGGCAAGCTCATGGACCAGACAAGCTCCTGGACCAGGGAAGCTCCTGGACCACGCAAGCTCCTGGACCAGGCAAGATCCTGGACATGGCAAGCTCCTGGACCAGGCAAGCTCTTGGACCAGGCAAGCTCGTGGACCAGGCATGCTCCTGGACCAGGCAAGATCCTAGACCAGGCAAGCTCCTGGCCCAGGCAAGCCCTGGATCAGGCAAGCTCCTGGACCAGGCACGCTACTGGACCAGGCAAGCTCCTCGACTAGGCAAGCTCCTGGACCAGGCAAGCTCCTGGACCAGGCACCCTCGTGGACCAGGCACGATTCCGGACCAGGCAAGCTCCTTGACCAGGCAAGCTCCTAGACCAGGCAAGCTCCTAGACCAGGCAAGCTCCTGGACCAGGCAGGCTTGTGGACCAGGCACGCTCATGGACCAGGCAAGCTCCTGGACTAGGCAAGCTCCTGGACCAGGCAAGCTCCTGGACCAGGCACCCTCGTGGACCAGGCACGATTCCGGACCAGGCAAGCTCCTTGACCAGGCAAGCTCCTGGACCACGCAAGCTCTTGGACCTGGCAAGCTCCTGGACCACGCAAGCTCTTGGACCAGGCACGCTCCTGGAAAAGGCAAGCTCTTGGACCAGGCAGGCTTCTCGACCAAGCAAGCTCCTGGACCAGGCAAGCTCCTGTACTAGGAAAGCTCCTGGACCAGGCAAGCTCCTTGACCGGGCAAGCTCTTGGACCATTCACGCTCCTGGACCAAGCAAGCTCTTGGACGAGGCAAGCTGTTAGACCAGGCAAGCTCTTAGACCAGGCAGGCTCCTAGACCACGCAAGCTCCTGGACCACGCAAGCTCCTGGACCAAGCAAGCTCCTAGACTAGGCAAACTTGTGGACCAGGCAAGCTCCTGGACCAGGCAAGCTCCTGGACCAGGCAAGCTCCTAGACCACGCAAGCTCCTGGACCAGGCAAGCTCTTGGACCACGCAAATTCGTGGACCAGGCAAGCTCCTGAACCACGCAAACACATGGACCAGGCACGCTCCTGGACCAGGCAAGCTCCTCGACCAGGCAAGATCCTAGACCTGGCAAGCTCCTGGACCAGGCAAGCTCCTGGACCGGGCAATCTCGTGGACCAGGCACGCTCCTGGACCAAGCAAGCTCCTGGACCAGGCAAGCTCCTGGACCAGGCAAGCTTTGGGACCAGGCACGCTCCTGGACCAAGCAAGCACTTGGACCAGGCAAGTTGTTGGACGAGGCAAGCTCTTGGACCTGGCAAGCTCCTTGACCAGGCAAGCTTGTGGACCAAGCACGCTCCTGGACCTGGCAAGCTCCTGGACCAGGCAAGCTCATAGACAAGGCAGGCTCCTGGACCAGGCAAGCTCCTGGACGAGGGAAGCTCCCGGACCAGGCAAGCTCCAGGACCAGGCAAGATCCTGGACCAGGCAAGCTCCTGGACCAGGAAAGCTCTTGGACCAGGCAAGCTCGTAGACCAGGCATGCTCCTGGACCAGGCAAGATCCTAGACCAGGCAAGCTCCTAGACCAGGCAAGCTCCTGGATCAGGTAAGCTCCTGGACCAGACAAGCTCCTGGACCAGGCAAGCTGTTAGACCAGGCAAGCTCCTGGACCAGGCAAGCTCCTGGACCAGGCACGCTCCTGGACCAGGCAAGCTCCTGGACCAGGCAAGCTCCAGGACCAGGCAAGCTCGTGGACCAGGCATGCTCCTGGACCAGGCAAGATCATAGACCAGGCAAGCTCCTGGACCAGGCAAGCGCCTGGATCAGGCAAGCTCCTGGACCAGGCACGCTCCTGGACCAGGCAAGCTGTTAGACCAGGCAAGCTCATGGACCAGGCACGCTCCTGGACCAGGCACGCTCCTGGACCAGGCACGCTCCTGGACCAGGCACGCTCCTGGACCAGGCACGCTACTGGACCAGGCAAGCTCCTGGACCACGCAAGCTCCTGGACCTTTCATGCTTCTCGACCAAGCAAGCTCCTGGACCAGGCAAGCTCCTGGACCACGCAAGCTCTTGGACCAGGCACGCTCTTCGACCATGCAAGCACTTGGACCAGGCAGGCTTCTGGACCAAGCAAGCTCCTGGACCAGGCAAGCTCCTGGACCAGGCACGCTCCTGGACCAGGCTAGCTTTTGGACCAGGCAAGCTCTTGGACTAGGCAAGCTCCTGGACCAAGCAAGCTCCTGGACCAGGCAAGCTCCTAGACCAGGCAAGCTCCTGGACGAGGCAAGCTCCTGGACCAGGCACGCTCGTGGACCAGGCACGATCTTGGACCAGGCAAGCCCTTGGACCAGGTAGGCTCGTGGATCAGGCACGCTCCTAGACCAGGCAAGCTCC
Organism: Closterium sp. NIES-65; assembly: GCA_948144175.1. Classification (NCBI taxonomy): domain Eukaryota; kingdom Viridiplantae; phylum Streptophyta; class Zygnematophyceae; order Desmidiales; family Closteriaceae; genus Closterium; species Closterium sp. NIES-65. Next base: position 153,428 of record CANXME010002556.1, read on the forward strand.
TGGACCAGGCAAGCTCCTGGACCATGCAAGCTCCTAAACCAGGCACGCTCCTGGACCAGGCACGCTCCTGGACCAGGAACGCTCCTGGACCAGGCACGCTCCTAGACCAGGCACGCTCTTGGACCAGGCAAGCTCCTGGACCACGCAAGCTCATGGACCTTTCATGCTTCTCGACCAAGCAAGCTCCAGGACCAGGCAAGCTCCTGGACCACGCAAGCTCTTGGACCAGGCACGCTCCTCGACCAGGCAAGCACTTGGACCAGGCAGGCATCTGGACCAAGCAAGCTCCTGGACCAGGCAAGCTCCTGGACCAGGCACGCTCCTGGACCAGGCAAGCTTTTGGACCAGGCAAGCTCTTGGACCAGGCAAGCTCCTGGACCAAGCAAGCTCCTGGACCAGGCAAGCTCGTGGACCAGGCAAGCTCGTGGACAAGGCAAGCTCGTGGACCAGGCAAGCTCCTGGAGCTCCTGGACCAGGGAGGCTCGTGGACCAGGCAAGCTCCTGGACCAGGCACCCTCGTGGACCAAGCACGATTCCGGACCAAGCAAGCTCCTTGACCAGGCAAGCTCCTGGACCACGCAAGCTCTTGGACCTGGCAAGCGTCTGGACCAAGGAAGCTCCTGGACCAGGCACACTCCTGGACCAAGCACGCTCATGGACCAGGCAAGCTCCTGGATCAAGCAAGCTCCTGCACCAAGCAAGCTCCTGGACCAGGCACGCTCGTGGACCAGGCAAGCTCCTGGACAAGGCAAGCTACTGGACCACGCAATCTCTTGGACCAGGCATGCTCTTGGACCAGGCAAGCTCTTGGCCAAGGAACGCTTCTGGACCAAGCAAGCTCCTGGACCAGGCAAGCTCCTGGACCAGCAAGCTCGTAGACCAGGCAAGCTCCTGGACCAGGCAAGCTCCTGGACCACGCAAGCTCCTGGACTAGGCAAGCTCTTGGTCCAGGCAAGCTCCTGGACAAGGCAAGCTCCTGGACCAGGCAAGCTCCTCGACCAGGCACGCTCCTCGACCAGGCACGCTCTTCGACCAGGCAAGCTCTTGGACTAGGCACGCTCCTGGACCAAGCAAGCTCTTGGACCAGGCAGGCTTCTGGACCAAGCAAGCTCCAGGACCAGGCACACTCCTTGACCAGGCACGCTCCTCGACAAGGCAAGCTCCTGGAAAAGACAAGCTCCTGGACCACGCAAGCTCCTAGACCAGGCACACTCCTGGACCAGGCACGCTCCTGGACTAGGCAAGCTCCTAGACCAGGCAAGCTCCTGGACAAGGCAAGCTCGTGGACCACTCACGCTCCTGGACCACACAAGCTCCTAGACTAGGCAAGCTCCTGGACGAGGCAAGCTCCTGGACAAGGCAAACTCGTGGACCAGGCACGCTCCTGGACCAACAAGATCCTGGACAAGGCAAGCTCATGGACGAAGCAAGCTCCTGGATCACGCAAGCTCCTGGACCAAGCAAGCTCCTGGATCACGCAAGCTCCTGGACCAGGCAAGCTCCTAGATCAGGCAAGGTCGTGGACCAGGCAAGCTCCTGGACCACGCAAGCCCTTGGACCATACAAGCTCTTGGAGCAGGCAAGCTCTTGGACCAGGCAAGCTCGTGGACCAGGCATGCTCCTGGACCAAGCAACCTCGTGGACCACGCAAGCTCCTGGACCAGGCAAGCTCGTGGACCAGGCAAGCTCCTAGACCAGGCAAGCTCCTGGACCAGGCAAGCTCGTGGACCAAGCAAGCACGTAGACCAGGCAAGCTCCTGGACCAGGCAAGCTCATGGACCAAGCAAGCTCATGGACCAGGCAGGCTCGTGGACCAGGCACGCTCCTGGACTAAGCAAGCTCCTGGACCAGGCAAGCTTCTGGACCACGGAAGCTTTTGGACTAGGCACGCACCCGGACCAGGCAAGCTCTTGGATCTTTCATGCTTCTCGACCAAGCAAGCTCCTGGACCAGGCAAGCTCCTGGACCACGCAAGCTCTTGGACCAGGCACGCTCCTCGACCAGGCAAGCACTTGGACCAGGCAGGCTTCTGGACCAAGCAAGCTCCTGGACCAGGCAAGCTCCTGGACCAGGCACGCTCATGGACCAGGCAAGCTTTTGGACCAGGCAAGCTCTTGGACCAGGCAAGCTCCTGGACCAAGCAAGCTCCTGGACCAGGAAAGCTCCTAGACCAGGCAAGATCCTGGACGAGGCAAGCTGCTGGACCAGGCACGCTCGTGGACCAGGCACAATCTTGGACGAGGCAAACCCTTGGACCAGGCAGGCTCGTGGATCAAGCACGCTCCTGGACCAGGCAAGCTCCTGGACTAGGCAAGCTCCTGGACCAGGCAAGCTCCTGGACCAGGCACGCTCCTGGACCAGGCAAGCTCCTAGACCAGGCAAGCTCCTGGACCAGACAAGCTCCTGGACCAGGCAAACTCGTGAACCAGGCAAGCTCCTGGACCATGCAAGCTCCTGGACTAGGTAAGCTCTTGGACCAGGCACGCTCCTGGACCAGGCAAGCTCCTTGACCATGCAAGCTCCTGTACTAGGCAAGCTCGTGGACCAGGCATGCTCCTGGACCAGGCGAGCTCCTAGATTAGGCAAGCTACTGGACCAAGCAAGCTCCTGGACCTGGCAAGCTCCTGGACCAGGCAAACTCGTGCACCAAGCAAGCTCGTGGACCAGACAAGCACCTGGACTAGGCAAGCTCCTGGACCAGGCAAACTCCTGGACTAGGCAAGCTCCTCTACCAGGCAAGTTCGCGGATCACGCACGCTCTTGGACCAGGCAACCTCCTGGACCAGGCAAGCTCCTGGACCAGGCAAGCTCCTGGACCAGGCAAGCTCCTAGACCGGGCAAGCTCCTGGACTAGGCAAGCTCGTAGACCAGGCAAGCTCGTGGACAAGGCAAGCTCGTGGACCAAGCAAGCTCCTGGACCAGGCAAGCTCCTGGACCAGGCAGGCTCGTGGACCAGGCAAGCTCCTTGACCAGGCAAGCTCCTGGACCAGGCAAGCTCCTGGACCAGGCAAGCTCCTAGACCGGGCAAGCTCCTGGACTAGGCAAGCTCGTAGACCAGGCAAGCTCGTGGACAAGGCAAGCTCCTGGACCTGGCAAGCTCCAAGACAAGGCAGGCTCCTGGACCAGGCAAGATCCTAGACCAGGCAAGCTCCTGGACCAGGCAAGTCCTGGACTAGGCAAGCTGTTAGACCAGGCAAGCTCCTGGACCAGGCACGCTCCTGGACCAGGCACGCTCCTGGACCAGGCACGCTCCTGGACCAGGCATGCTCCTGGACCAGGCACGCTCCTGGACCAGGCAAGCTCCTGGACCAAGCAATGTCCTGCACCAGGCAAGCTCCTGGACCAGGCAAGCTCCAGGACCAGGCAGGCTCCTGGACCAGGCAAGCTCCTGGACCAGGCATGCTCCTGAACCAGGCAAGCTCCTGGACTAGGCAAGCTCCTGGACCAGGCAAGCTACTGGATCAGGCAAGCTCCTGGACTAGGCACGCTCCTGGACCAGGCAAGCTGGTAGACCAGGCAAGCTCCTGGACCAGGCGCGCTCCTGGACCAGGCACGCTCCTGGACCAGGCACGCTCCTGGACCAGGCACGCTCCTGGACCAGGCACGCTCCTGGACCAGGCACGCTCCTGGACTAGGCAAGCTCCTAGACCAGGCAAGCTCCTGGACAAGGCAAGCTCGTGGACCACTCACGCTCCTGGACCACACAAGCTCCTAGACTAGGCAAGCTCCTGGACGAGGCAAGCTCCTGGACAAGGCAAACTCGTGGACCAGGCACGCTCCTGGACCAAGCAAGATCCTGGACAAGGCAAGCTCATGGACGAAGCAAGCTCCTGGATCACGCAAGCTCCTGGACCAAGCAAGCTCCTGGATCACGCAAGCTCCTGGACCAGGCAAGCTCCTAGATCAGGCAAGGTCGTGGACCAGGCAAGCTCCTGGACCACGCAAGCCCTTGGACCATACAAGCTGTTGGAGCAGGCAAGCTCTTGGACCAGGCAAGCTCGTGGACCAGGCATGCTCCTGGACCAAGCAACCTCGTGGACCACGCAAGCTCCTGGACCAGGCAAGCTCGTGGACCAGGCAAGCTCCTAGACCAGGCAAGCTCCTGGACCAGGCAAGCTCGTGGACCAAGCAAGCACGTAGACCAGGCAAGCTCCTGGACCAGGCAAGCTCATGGACCAAGCAAGCTCATGGACCAGGCAGGCTCGTGGACCAGGCACGCTCCTGGACTAAGCAAGCTCCTGGACCAGGCAAGCTTCTGGACCACGGAAGCTTTTGGACTAGGCACGCACCCGGACCAGGCAAGCTCTTGGATCTTTCATGCTTCTCGACCAAGCAAGCTCCTGGACCAGGCAAGCTCCTGGACCACGCAAGCTCTTGGACCAGGCACGCTCCTCGACCAGGCAAGCACTTGGACCAGGCAGGCTTCTGGACCAAGCAAGCTCCTGGAGCAGGCAAGCTCCTGGACCAGGCACGCTCATGGACCAGGCAAGCTTTTGGACCAGGCAAGCTCTTGGACCAGGCAAGCTCCTGGACCAAGCAAGCTCCTGGACCAGGAAAGCTCCTAGACCAGGCAAGATCCTGGACGAGGCAAGCTGCTGGACCAGGCACGCTCGTGGACCAGGCACAATCTTGGACGAGGCAAACCCTTGGACCAGGCAGGCTCGTGGATCAAGCACGCTCCTGGACCAGGCAAGCTCCTGGACTAGGCAAGCTCCTGGACCAGGCAAGCTCCTGGACCAGGCACGCTCCTGGACCAGGCAAGCTCCTAGACCAGGCAAGCTCCTGGACCAGACAAGCTCCTGGACCAGGCAAACTCGTGAACCAGGCAAGCTCCTGGACCATGCAAGCTCCTGGACTAGGTAAGCTCTTGGACCAGGCACGCTCCTGGACCAGGCAAGCTCCTTGACCATGCAAGCTCCTGTACTAGGCAAGCTCGTGGACCAGGCATGCTCCTGGACCAGGCGAGCTCCTAGATTAGGCAAGCTACTGGACCAAGCAAGCTCCTGGACCTGGCAAGCTCCTGGACCAGGCAAACTCGTGCACCAAGCAAGCTCGTGGACCAGACAAGCACCTGGACTAGGCAAGCTCCTGGACCAGGCAAACTCCTGGACTAGGCAAGCTCCTCTACCAGGCAAGTTCGCGGATCACGCACGCTCTTGGACCAGGCAACCTCCTGGACCAGGCAAGCTCCTGGACCAGGCAAGCTCCTGGACCAGGCAAGCTCCTAGACCGGGCAAGCTCCTGGACTAGGCAAGCTCGTAGACCAGGCAAGCTCGTGGACAAGGCAAGCTCGTGGACCAAGCAAGCTCCTGGACCAGGCAAGCTCCTGGACCAGGCAGGCTCGTGGACCAGGCAAGCTCCTGGACCAGGCAAGCTCCTGGACCAGGCAAGCTCCTGGACCAGGCAAGCTCCTAGACCGGGCAAGCTCCTGGACTAGGCAAGCTCGTAGACCAGGCAAGCTCGTGGACAAGGCAAGCTCCTGGACCTGGCAAGCTCCAAGACAAGGCAGGCTCCTGGACCAGGCAAGATCCTAGACCAGGCAAGCTCCTGGACCAGGCAAGTCCTGGATCAGGCAAGCTCCTGGACCAGGCACGCTCCTGGTTCAGGCAAGCTGTTAGACCAGGCAAGCTCCTAGACCAGGCAAGCTCCAGGACCAAGCACGCTCCTGGACCAGGCAAGCTCCTGGACCAGGCAAGCTCTTGGACCAGGCAAGCTCGTGGACCAGGCATGCTCCTGGACCAGGCAAGATCCTAGTCCAGGCAAGCTCCTGGACCAGGCAAGCTCCTGGATCAGGCTAGCTCCTGGACCAGGCACGCTCCTGGACTAGGCAAGCTGTTAGACCAGGCAAGCTCCTGGACCAGGCACGCTCCTGGACCAGGCACGCTCCTGGACCAGGCACGCTCCTGGACCAGGCATGCTCCTGGACCAGGCACGCTCCTGGACCAGGCAAGCTCCTGGACCAGGCAATGTCCTGCACCAGGCAAGCTCCTAGACCAGGCAAGCTCCAGGACCAGGCAGGCTCCTGGACCAGGCAAGCTCCTGGACCAGGCATGCTCCTGAACCAGGCAAGCTCCTGGACTAGGCAAGCTCCTGGACCAGGCAAGCTACTGGATCAGGCAAGCTCCTGGACTAGGCACGCTCCTGGACCAGGCAAGCTGGTAGACCAGGCAAGCTCCTGGACCAGGCGCGCTCCTGGACCAGGCACGCTCCTGGACCAGGCACGCTCCTGGACCAGGCACGCTCCTGGACCAGGCACGCTCCTGGACCAGGCACGCTCCTGGACCAGGCAAGCTCCTGGACCAGGCAAGCTCCTGGACCAGGCAAGCTCTTGGACTAGGCAAGCTCCTTGACCAGGCAAGCTCCTGGACTAGGCAAGCTCCTGGACCAGGCAAGCTCTTGGACAAGGCACGCTCCTTAACCAGGCAAGCTCTTGAACCAATCAGGCTTCTGGACCAAGCAAGCTCCTGGACCAGGCAAGCTCTTGGACCAGGCAAGCTCCTGAACCAGGCAAGCTCGTGGACTAGGCAAGCTCTTGGACCAGGCAAGCTCCTGGATCAGGCAAGCTCCTAGACCAGGCACGCTCCTGGACCAGGCAATCTGTTAGACCAGGCAAGCTCCTGGACCAGGCACGCTCCTGTACCAGGCACGCTCCTGGACCATGCACGCTCCAGGACCAGGCATGCTCCTGGACCAGGCAAGCTCCTAGACCAGGCAAGCTCCTGGACTAGGCAAGCTCCTGCAACAGGCAAGCTCCTGGACCACGCAAGCTCCTGGACCAGGCAAGCTCCTGGACAAGGCAAGCTCCTGGACTAGGCAAGCTCCTGGACCAGGCAAGCTCCTGGACTAGGCAAGCTCCTGGACCAGGCAAGCTCTTGGACAAGGCACGCTTCTTAACCAGGCAAGCTCTTGGACCAGGCAGGCTTCTGGACCAAGCAAGCTCCTGGACAAGACACGTTCCTGGAACAGGCAAGCTCGTTGACCAGGCAAGCTCCTAAACCAGGCAAGCTCGTGGACAAGGCAAGCTCCTCGATCAGGCAAGCTCCTAGACCAGGCACGCTGCTGGACCAGAAAAGCTCCTAGACTAGGCAAGCTCCTGGACCAGGCACGCTCCTCGACCAGGCAAGCTCCTAGACCAGGCAAGCTCTTGGACCAGGCAAGCTCTTGGACCAGGCAAGCTCCTGGACCACGCAAGCTCTAGGACCAGGCAAGCTCTTGGACCAGACAAGATCCTGGACCAGGCAAGCTCTTAGACCAGGCAAGCTCCTGGACCAGGCAAGAACATAGACAAGGCAAGCTCCTTGAACAGGCAAGCTCCTAGACCAAGCACGCTCCTGGACCAGGCAAGCTCCTGCATCAAGCAAGCTCCTGGACTAGGCACGCTCGTGGACCAGGCAAGCTGCTGGACAAGGCAAGCTACTGGACCACGCAATCTCTTGGACCAGGCATGCTCTTGGACCAGGCAAGCTCTTGGCCGAGGAACGCTTCTAGACCAAGCAAGCTCCTGGACCAGGCAAGCTCCTGGACCAGCAAGCTCGTAGACCAGGCAAGCTCCTGGACAAGGCAAGCTCCTGGACCACGCAAGCTTCTGGACTAGGCAAGCTCTTGGTCCAGGCAAGCTCCTGGACAAGGCAAGCTCCTGGACCAGGCAAGCTCCTCGACCAGGCACACTCCTCGACAGGCACGCTCTTCGACCAGGCAAGCTCTTGGACTAGGCACGCTCCTGGACCAAGCAAGCTCTTGGACCAGGCGACTTCTGGACCAAGCAAGCTCCACAACCAGGCACACTCCTGGACCAGGCACGCTCCTCGATAAGGCAAGCTCCTGGAAAAGACAAGCTCCTGGACCAGGCAAGCCCCTAGACCAGGCACACTCCTGGACCAGGCACGCTCATGGACTAGGCAAGCTCCTAGACCAGGCAAGCTCCTGGACAAGGCAAGCTCGTGGACCACTCACGCTCCTGGACCACACAAGCTCCTAGACCAGGCAAGCTCCTGGACGAGGCAAGCTCCTGGACTAGGCAAACTCGTGGACCAGGCACGCTCATGGACCAAGCAAGATCCTGGACAAGGCAAGCTCATGGACGAAGCAAGCTCCTGGATCACGCAAGCTCCTGGACCAAGCACGCTCCTGGACCAGGCAAGCTCCTATACCAGGCAAGGTCGTGGGCCAGGCAAGCTCCTGAACCAGGCACGCTCTTGGACTAGGCAAGCTCCTGGACCAGGCAAGCTCCTGGACCACGCAAGCCCTTGGACCAGGCAAGCTCGTGGACCATACAAGCTCTTGGAGCACGCAAGCTCTTGGACCAGGCAAGCTCCTGGACCAGGCAACCTCCTGGACCATGCAAGTTCCTGGACCAGGCAAGCTCGTGGACCAAGCAAGCTCCTAGACCAGGCAAGCTCCTGGACCAGGCAAGCTCGTGGACCAGGCAAGCACGTGGACCAGGCAAGCTCCTGGACCAGGCAAGCTCCTGGACCAGGCAAGCTCCTAGACCAGGCAAGCTCCTGGACCTGGCAAGCTCGTGGACCAGGCAAGCACGTGGACCAGGCAAGCTCCTGGACCAGGCAAGCTCCTGGACCAAGCAAGCTCATGGACTAGGCAGGCTCGTGGACCAGGCACGCTCCTGGACTAAGCAAGCTCCTGGACCAGGCAAGCTTCTGGACCACGGAAGCTCTTGGACCAGGCACGCACCTGGACCAGGCAAGCTCTTGGACCTTCCATGCTTCTCGTCCAAGCAAGCTCCTGGACCAGGCAAGCTCCTGGACCACGCAAGCTCTTGGACCAGGCACGCTCCTCGACCAGGCAAGCACTTGGACCAGGCAGGCTTCTGGACCAAGCTAGCTCCTGGACCAAGCAAGCTCCTGGACCAGGCATGCTCCTGGACCAGGCAAGCTTTTGGACCAGGCAAGCTCTTGGACCAAGCAAGCTCCTGGACCAAGCAAGCTCCTGGACCAGGCAAGCTCCTAGACCAGGCAAGCTCTTGAACGAGGCAAGCTCCTGGACCAGGCACGCTCGTGGACTAGGCACGATCTTGGACCAGGCAAGCTCTTGGACCAAGCAAGCTCCTGGACCAGGCAGACTCGTGGACCAGGCAAGCTCTTGGACCAGGCACGCTCCTGGACCAGGCAAGCTCCTAGACCTGGCAAGCTCCTGGACCACGCAAGCTCTTGGACCAGGCAGGCTCTTGGACCAGACAAGCTCTTGGACCAGGCAGGCTCGTCGACCAGGCAAGCTTTTGGACCAGGCAAGCTCCTAAACCACCAAAGCTCCTGGACCAGGCAGGCTCATGGACCAGGCACACACCAGGACAAGGAACGCTCCTGGTCGAGGCAAGCTCGTGGACTAGGCACGCTCCTGGACCAGGCAAGCTCCTGGACCAGGCAAGCTCCTGGACCAGGCAAGCTCTTGGACCAGGAAAGTTCTTGGACAAGGCAAGCTCCTGGACCAGGAAGGCTCCTGGACCAGGCAAGCTCGTAGACCAGGCACGCTCCTGGACCAAACAAGCTCCTGGACCAGGCAGGCTCTTGGACCAGGCAAGCTCCTGGACCAGGCAAGGTCCTGGACCAGGCACGGTCGTGGACCAGGCAAGCTCCTAGACCAGGCAAGCTCCTGGTCGAGGCAAGCTCTTGGACCAGGTAACCTCTTGGACCAGGCAAGCTCTTGGACCATGCAAGCTCTTGGACCAGGCAAGCTCGTGGACCAGGCAAGCTCCTGGACCAGGCACGGTCGTGGACCAGGCAAGCTCCTAGACCAGGCAAGCTCCTGGTCGAGGCAAGCTCTTGGACCAGGTAACCTCTTGGACCAGGCAAGCTCTTGGACCATGCAAGCTCTTGGACCAGGCATGCTCGTGGACCAGGCAAGCTCTTGGACTAGGCAAGCTTCTGGACCAAGCAAGCTCCTAGACCAGGGAAGCTCCTGGACCAGGCAAGCTCCTACACCAGGCAAGCTCCTGGACCAGGCAAGCTTATGGACCATGCAAGCATCTGGCCCAGGCAAGCTCATGGACCAGGCAAGCTCCTGGACCAGGCAAGCTCCTGGACCAGGCAAGCTCTTGGACCAGGCAAGCTCCTGAACAAGGCAAGCTTTTGGACCAAACAAGCTGTTGGACCAAGCACGCTCCTGGATTAGGCAAGCTCTTGGACCAGGCATGCTTCCGGACCAAGCAAGCTCCTAGACCAGGCAAGCTCCTGGACCAGGCACGCTCCTGGACGAGGCAAGCTCCTGGACCAAGCAAGCTCCTAGACCAAGAAAGCTCCTGAATCAGGCACGCTCCTGGACCAAGCATGCTCTTAGACAAGGCAGGCTCGTGGACCAGGCACGCTCATGGACTAGGCAAGCTCCTGGACCAGGCAAGCTCCTGGACCAGGCACCCTCGTGGACCAGGCACGATTCCGGACTAGGCAAGCTCCTTGACCAGGCAAGCTCCTGGACCACGCAAGCTCTTGGACCTGGGAAGCTCTTGGACCACGCAAGCTCTTGCACCATGCACGCTCCTGGACAAGGCAAGCTCTGGGACCAGGCAGGCTTTTGGACCAAGCAAGTTCCTGGACCAGGCAAGCTCCTGGACCTGGCAAGCTCCTGGACCAGGCAAGCTCCTTTACCAGGCAAGCTCCTGGTCCAGGCAGGCTACTGGACCAAGCTAGCTCTTGGACCAGGCCAGCTCTTGGACCAGGCAAGCTCTTGGACCAGGCAAGCTCTTGGACCAGGCAAGCTCTTCGACCAGGCAAGCTCTTGGACCATGCAAGCTCTTGGACCAGGCATGCTCGTGGACAAGGCAAGCTCTTGGACCAGGCAGGCTTCTGGACCAAGCAAGCTCCTAGACCAGGGAAGCTCCTAGACCAGGCAAGCTCCTAGACCAGGCAAGCTCTGGACCAGGCAAGCTTCTGGACCAGGCAAGCTCCTGGACCAGGCAAGCTCCTGGACCAAGCAAGCTCCTGGACCACGCACGCCCGTGGACCAGGCACGCTCTTGGACCACGCAAGCTCTTCGACCAGGCAGGCTCGCGGACCAGGCACGCTCGTGGACCACGCAAGCCCCTGGAAAAGGCAAGCTCCTGGACCAGGCAAGCTCTTGGACCAGGCAAGCTCCTGAACAAGGCAAGCTCCTGGACCACGCAAGCTCTTGGACCAGGCACGCTCTTGGACCAGGCAAGCTCTTGGTCCAGGCATGCTTCCGGTCCAAGCAAGCTCCTGGACCGGGCAAGCACCTGGACCATGCACGCTCCTGGACGAGGCAAGCTCCTGGACCAAGTAAGTTCCTGGACAAAGCAAGCTCCTCGACCAAGCAAGCTCCTGGATCAGGCACGCTCGTGGACCAGGCACGCTCCTGGACCAAGCATGCTCTTAGACCTGGCAGGCTCGTGGACCAGGCACGCTCATGGACCAGCAAGCTCCTGGACTAGGCAAGCTCCTGGACCAGGCAAGCTCCTGGACCAGGCACCCTCGTGGACCAGGCACGATTCCGGACCAGGGAAGCTCCTTGACCAGGCAAGCTCCTGGACCACGCAAGCTCTTGGACCTGGCAAGCTCCTGGACCACGCAAGCTCTTGGACCAGGCACGCTCCTGGAGAAGGCAAGCTCTTGGACCAGGCAGGCTTCTGGACCAAGCAAGCTCCTGGACCAGGCAAGCTCCTGGACCAGGAAAGCTCCTGGACCAGGCAAGCTCCTTGACCGGGCAAGCTCTTGGACCATTCACGCTCCTGGACCAAGCAAGCTCTTAGACCAGGCAAGCTGTTAGACCAGGCAAGCTCCTAGACCAGGCACGCTCCTAGACCACGCAAGCTCCTAGACCACGCAAGCTCCTGGACCAAGCAAGCTCCTGGACCAGGCAAACTCGTGGACCAGGCAAGCTCCTGGACCAGGCAAGCTCCTGGACCAGGCAAGCTCCTAGACCAGGCAAGCTCCTGGACCAAGCAAGCTCCTCGACCAGGCAAGCTCCTAGACCAGGCAAGGTCTTGAACCACGCAAACACATGGACCAGGCACGCTCCTGGACCAGGCAAGCTTCTCGACCAGGCAAGATCCTAGACCAGGCAAGCTCCTGGACCAGGCAAGCTCCTGGACCGGGGAATCTCGTGGACCAGGCACGCTCCTGGACCAAGCAAGCTCCTGGACCAGGCAAGCTCCTGGACTAGGCAAGCTCTTGGACCAGGCACGCTCCTGGACCAAGCAAGCACTTGGACCAGGCAAGTTGTTGGACCAGGCAAGCTCCTAGACCTGGCAAGCTCCTTGACCAGGCAAGCTTGTGGACCAAGCACGCTCCTGGACCTGGCCAGCTCCTGGACCAGGCAAGCTCCTAGACAAGGCAGGCTCCTGGACCAGGCAAGCTCCTGGACCAGAGAAGCTCCCGGACCAGGCAAGCTCCTGAACCAGGCAAGATCCTGGACCAGGCAAGCTCCTGGACCAGGCAAGCTCTTGGACCAGGCAAGCTCGTGGACCAGGCATGCTCCTGGACCAGGCAAGATCCTAGACCAGTCAAGCTCCTGGACCAAGCAAGCTCCTGGATCAGGCAAGCTCCTGGACCAGGCACGCTCCTGGACCAGGCAAGCTGTTAGACTAGGCAAGCTCCTGGACCAGGCAAGCTCTTGGACCAGGCAAGCTCGTGGACCAGGCATGCTCCTGGACCAGGCAAGATCCTAGACCAGTCAAGCTCCTGGACCAAGCAAGCTCCTGGATCAGGCAAGCTCCTGGACCAGGCACGCTCCTGGACCAGGCAAGCTGTTAGACTAGGCAAGCTCCTGGACCAGGCAAGCTCCATGACCAGGCACGCTCCTAGACCAGGCAAGCTCCTGGACCAGGCAAGCTCCTGGACCAGGCAAGCTCGTGGACCAGGCATGCTCCTGGACCAGGCAAGATCCTAGACCAGGCAAGCTCCTGGACCAGGCAAGCTCCTAGACAAGGCAGGCTCCTGGACCAGGCAAGCTCCTGGACCAGAGAAGCTCCCGGACCAGGCAAGCTCCTGAACCAGGCAAGATCCTGGACCAGGCAAGCTCCTGGACCAGGCAAGCTCTTGGACCAGGCAAGCTCGTGGACCAGGCATGCTCCTGGACCAGGCAAGATCCTAGACCAGGCAAGCTCCTGGACCAAGCAAGCTCCTGGATCAGGCAAGCTCCTGGACCAGGCACGCTCCTGGACCAGGCAAGCTGTTAGACCAGGCAAGCTCCTGGACCAGGCAAGCTCCATGACCAGGCACGCTCCTGGACCAGGCAAGCTCCTGGACCAGGCAAGCTCCTGGACCAGGCAAGCTCGTGGACCAGGCATGCTCCTGGACCAGGCAAGATCCTAGACCAGGCAAGCTCCTGGACCAGGCAAGCTCCTGGATCTGGCAAGCTCCTGGACCAGGCACGCTCCTGGACCAGGCAAGCTGTTAGACGAGGCAAGCTCATGGACCAGGCACGCTCCTGGACCAGGCACGCTCCTGGACGAGGCACGCTCCTGGACCAGGCACGCTCCTGGATCAGTCACGCTCCTTGACCAGGCAAGCTCCTGGACCACGCAAGCTCCTGGACCTTTCATGCTTCTTGACCAAGCAAGCTCCTGGACCAGGCAAGCTCCTGGACCACGCAAGCTCTTGGACCAGGCACGTTCCTCGACCAGGCAAGCACTTGGACCAGGCAGGCTTCTGGACCAAGCAAGCTCCTGGACCAGGCAAGCTCCTGGACCAGGCACGCTCCTGGACCAGGCTAGCTTTTGGACCAGGCAAGCTCTTGGACCAGGCAAGCTCCTGGACCAAGCAAGCTCCTGGACTAGGCAAGCTCCTAGACCAGGCAAGCTCCTGGACAAGGCAAGCTACAGGACCAGGCACGCTCGTGGACCAGGCACGATCTTGGACCAGGCAAGCCCTTGGACCTGGCAGGCTCGTGGATCAGGCACGCTCCTAGACCAGGCAAGCTCCTGGACCAGGCAAGCTCCTGGACCAGGCAAGCTCCTAAACCAGGCACGCTCCTGGACCAGGCACGCTCCTGGACCAGGCACGCTCCTGGACCAGGCACGCTCCTAGACCAGGCACGCTCTTGGACCAGGCAAGCTCCTGTACCACGCAAGCTCATGGACCTTTCATGCTTCTCGACCAAGCAAGCTCCAGGACCAGGCAAGCTCCTGGACCACGCAAGCTCTTGGACCAGGCACGCTCCTCGACCAGGCAAGCACTTGGACCAGGCAGGCTTCTGGACCAAGAAAGCTCCTAGACCAGGCAAGCTCCTGGACCAGGCACGCTCCTGGACCAGGCAAGCTTTTGGACCAGGCAAGCTCTTGGACCAGGCAAGCTCCTAGACCAAGCAAGCTCCTAGACCAGGCAAGCTCGTGGACCAGGCAAGCTCGTGGACCAGGCAAGCTCCTGGACCAGGGAGGCTCGTGGACCAGGCAAGCTCCTTGACCAGGCACCCTCGTGGACCAGGCACGATTCCGGACCAGGCAAGCTTCTTGACCAGGCAAGCTCCTGGACCACGCAAGCTCTTGGACCTGGCAAGCTTCTGGACCAAGGAAGCTCTTGGACCAGGCACACTCCTGGACCAAGCACACTCATGGACCAGGCAAGCTCCTGGATCGGGCAAGCTCCTGCACCAAGCAAGCTCCTGGACCAGGCACGCTCGTGGACCAGGCAAGCTCCTGGACAAGGCAAGCTACTGGACCACGCAATCTCTTGGACCAGGCATGCTCTTGGACCAGGCAAGCTCTTGGCCGAGGAACGCTTCTGGACCAAGCAAGCTCCTGGACCAGGCAAGCTTCTGGACCAGCAAGCTCGTAGACCAGGCAAGCTCGTGGACCAGGCAAGCTCCTGGACCACGCAAGCTCCTGGACTAGGCAAGCTCTTGGTCCAGGCAAGCTCCTGGACAAGGCAAGCTCCTGGACCAGGCAAGCTCCTCGACTAGGCACGCTCCTCGACCAGGCACGCTCTTCGACCAGGCAAGCTCTTGGACTAGGCACGCTCCTGGACCAAGCAAGCTCTTGGACCAGGCAAGCTTCTGGACCAAGCAAGCTCCAGGACCAGGCACACTCCTTGACCAGGCACGCTCCTCGACAAGGCAAGCTCCTGGAAAAGACAAGCTCCTGGACCACGCAAGCTCCTAGACCAGGCACACTCCTGGACCAGGCACGCTCCTGGACTAGGCAAGCTCCTAGACCAGGCAAGCTCCTGGACAAGGCAAGCTCCTGGACTAGGCAAACTCGTGGACCAGGCACGCTCCTGACCAAGTAAGATCCTGGACAAGGCAAGCTCGTGGACGAAGCAAGCTCCTAGATCACGCAAGCTCCTGGACCAAGCACGCTCCTGGACCAGGCAAGCTCCTAGATCAGGCAAGGTCGTGGACCAGGCAAGCTCCTGGACCAGGCACGCTCCTGGACTAGGCAAGCTCCTGGACCAGGCAAGCTCCTGGACCATGCAAGCCCTTGGACCAGGCAAGCTCTTGGACCATACAAGCTCTTGGAGCAGGAAAGCTCTTGGACCAGGCAAGCTCGTGGACCAGGCACGCTCCTGGACCAGGCAACCTCCTGGACCACGCAAGCTCCTGGACCAGGCAAGCTCTTGGACCAGGCAAGCTCCTAGACCAGGTTAGCTCCTGGACCAGGCAAGCTCGTGGACTAAGCAAGCACGTGGACCAGGCAAGCTCCTGGACCAGGCAAGCTCCTGGACCAAGCAAGCTCATGGACCAGGCAGGCTCGTGGACCAGGCACGCTCCTGGACTAAGCAAGATCCTGGACCAGGCAAGCTTCTGGACCACGGAAGCTCTTGGACCAGGCACGCACCTGGACCAGGCAAGCTCTTGGACCTTTCATGCTTCTCGACCAAGCAAGCTCCTGGACCAGGTAAGCTCATGGACCACGCAAGCTCTTGGACCATGCACGCTCCTTGACCAGGCAAGCACTTGGACCATGCAGGCTTCTGGACCAAGCAAGCTCCTGGACCAGGCAAGCTCCTGGACCACGCACGCTCATGGACCAGGCAAGCTTTTGGACCAGGCAAGCTCTTGGACCAAGCAAGCTCCTGGACCAAGCAAGCTCCTGGACCAGGAAAGCTCCTAGACCAGGCAAGATCCTGGACGAGGCAAGCTGCTGGACCAGGCACGCTCCTGGACCAGGCAAGCTCGTAGACCAGGCAAGCTCCTGGACCAGGCACGATCTTGGACCATGCAGGCTCGTGGATCAGGCACGCTCCTGGACCAGGCAAGCTCCTGGACCAGGCAAGCTCCTGGACCAGGCAAGCTCCTGGACCAGGCACGCTCCTGGACCAGGCAAGCTCCTAGACCAGGCAAGCTCCTGGACCAGACAAGCTCCTAGACCAGGCAAACTCGTGAACCAGGCAAGCTCCTGGACCATGCAAGCTCCTGGACTAGGTAAGCTCTTGGACCAGGCACGCTCTTGGACCAGGCAAGCTCCTGGACCATGCAAGCTCCTGTACTAGGCAAGCTCGTGGACCAGGCACGCTCCTGGACCAGGCAAGCTCCTAGATTAGGCAAGCTACGGGACCAAGCAAGCTCCTCGAACTGGCAAGCTCCTGGACCAGGCAAACTCGTGCACCAAGCAAGCTCGTGGACCAGACAAGCACCTAGACTAGGCAAGCTCCTAGACCATGCAAACTCCTGAACCAGGCAAGCTCCTCTACCAGGCAAGTTTGCGGATCACGCACGCTCTTGGACCAGGCAACCTCCTGGACCAGGCAAGCTCCTGGACCAGGCAAGCTCCTGGACCAGGCAAGCTCCTAGACCGGGCAAGCTCCTGGACCAGGCAAGCTCGTGGACCAGGCAAGCTCGTGGACCAGGCAAGCTCGTGGACCAGGCAAGCTCCTGGACCAGGCAAGCTCCTGGACCAGGCAGGCTCGTGGACCAGGCAAGCTCCTGGACCAGGCACCCTCGTGGACCAGGCACGATTCCGGACCAGGCAAGCTCCTTGACGAGGCAAGCTCCCGGACCAGGCAAGCTCTTGGACCTGGCAAGCTCCTGGACCACGCAAGCTCTTGGACCAGGCACGCTCCTTCAGAAGGCAAGCTCTTGGACCAGGCAGGCTTCTCGACCAAGCAAGCTCCTGGACCTGGCAAGCTCCTGGACCAGGAAAGCTCCTGGACCAGGCAATCTCCTTGACCGGGCAAGCTCTTGGACCATTCACGCTCCAGGACCAAGCAAGCTCTTGGACCAGGCAAGCTGTTAGACCAGGCAAGCTCCTAGACCAGGCAGGCTCCTAGACCACGCAAGCTCCTGGACCACGCAAGCTCCTGGACCAAGCAAGCTCCTGGACCAGGCAAACTCGTGGACCAGGCAAGCTCATGGACCAGGCAAGCTCCTGGACCAGGCAAGCTCCTAGACCAGGCAAGCTCCTGGACCAGGCAAGCTCTTGGACCAGGCAAATTCGTGGACCAGGCAAGCTCCTGAACCACGCAAACACGTGGACCAGGCACGCTCCTGGACCAGGCAAGCTCCTGGAACAGGCAAGATCCTAGACCAGGCAAGCTCCTGGACCATGCAAGCTCCTGGACCGGGCAATCTTGTGGACCAGGCACGCTCCTGGACCAAGCAAGCTCCTGGACCAGGCAAGCTCCTGGACCAGGCCAGCTCTTGGACCAGGCACGCTCCTGGACCAAGCAAGCACTTGGACCAGGCAAGTTGTTGGACCAGGCAAGCTCCTAGATTTTGCAAGCTCCTTGACCAGGCAAGCTTGTGGACCAAGCACGCTCCTGGACCTGGCAAGGTCCTGGACCAGGCAAGCTCCAAGACAAGGCAGGCTCCTGGACCAGGCAAGCTCCTAGACCAGGCAAGCTCCTGGACCAGGGAAGCTCCTGGACCACGCAAGCTCCTGGACCAGGCAAGCTCCTGGAACATGCAAGCTCCTGGACCAGGCAAGCTCCTGGACCAGGCAAGCTCTTCGACCAGGAAAGCTCTTGGACAAGGCAAGCTCCGGGACCAGGCAAGCTCATGGACCAGGCAAGCTCCTGGACCAGGGAAGCTCCTGGACCACGCAAGCTCCTGGACCAGGCAAGATCCTGGACATGGCAAGCTCTTGGACCAGGCAAGCTCTTGGACCAGGCAAGCTCGTGGACCAGGCATGCTCCTGGACCAGGCAAGATCCTAGACCAGGCAAGCTCCTGGACCAGGCAAGCCCTGGATCAGGCAAGCTCCTGGACCAGGCACGCTCCTGGACCAGGCAAGCTCCTGGACTAGGCAAGCTCCTGGACCAGGCAAGCTCCTGGACCAGGCACCCTCGTGGACCAGGCACGATTCCGGACCAGGCAAGCTCCTTGACCAGGCAAGCTCCTAGACCAGGCAAGCTCCTAGACCAGGCAAGCTCCTGGACCAGGCAGGCTTGTGGACCAGGCACGCTCATGGACCAGGCAAGCTCCTGGACTAGGCAAGCTCCTGGACCAGGCAAGCTCCTGGACCAGGCACCCTCGTGGACCAGGCACGATTCCGGACCAGGCAAGCTCCTTGACCAGGCAAGCTCCTGGACCACGCAAGCTCTTGGACCTGGCAAGCTCCTGGACCACGCAAGCTCTTGGACCAGACACGCTCCTGGACCAGGCAAGCTCTTGGACCAGGCAGGCTTCTGGACCAAGCAAGCTCCTGGACCAGGCAAGCTCCTGTACCAGGAAAGCTCCTGGACCAGGCAAGCTCCTTGACCGGGCAAGCTCTTGGACCATTCACGCTCCTGGACCAAGCAAGCTCTTGGACGAGGCAAGCTGTTAGACCAGGCAAGCTCTTAGACCAGGCAGGCTCCTAGACCACGCAAGCTCCTGGACCACGCAAGCTCCTGGACCAAGCAAGCTCCTGGACTAGGCAAACTTGTGGACCAGGCAAGCTCCTGGACCAGGCAAGCTCCTGGACCAGGCAAGCTCCTAGACCACGCAAGCTCCTGGACCAGGCAAGCTCTTGGACCACGCAAATTCGTGGACCAGGCAAGCTCCTGAACCACACAAACACATGGACCAGGCACGCTCCTGGACCAGGCAAGCTCCTCGACCAGGCAAGATCCTAGACCTGGCAAGCTCCTGGACCAGGCAAGCTCCTGGACCGGGCAATCTCGTGGACCAGGCACGCTCCTGGACCAAGCAAGCTCCTGGACCAGGCAAGCTCCTGGACCAGGCAAGCATTTGGACCAGGCACGCTCCTGGACCAAGCAAGCACTTGGACCAGGCAAGTTGTTGGACCAGGCAAGCTCCTGGACCTGGCAAGCTCCTTGACCAGGCAAGCTTGTGGACCAAGCACGCTCCTGGACCTGGCAAGCTCCTGGACCAGGCAAGCTCCTAGACAAGGCAGGCTCCTGGACCAGGCAAGCTCCTGGACCAGGGAAGCTCCCGGACCAGGCAAGCTCCAGGACCAGGCAAGATCCTGGACCAGGCAAGCTCCTGGACCAAGCAAGCTCTTGGACCAGGCAAGCTCGTAGACCAGGCATGCTCCTGGACCAGGCAAGATCCTAGACCAGGCAAGCTCCTAGACCAGGCAAGCTCCTGGATCAGGCAAGCTCCTAAACCAGGCACGCTCCTGGACCAGGCAAGCTGTTAGACCAGGCAAGTTCCTGGACCAGGCAAGCTCCTGGACCAGGCACGCTCCTGGACCTGGCAAGCTCCTGGACCAGGCAAGCTCCTGGACCAGGCAAGCTCGTGGACCAGGCATGCTCCTGGACCAGGCAAGATCCTAGACCAGGCAAGCTCCTGGACCAGCAGGCGCCTGGATCAGGCAAGCTCCTGGACCAGGCACGCTCCTGGACCAGGCAAGCTGTTAGACCAGGCAAGCTCATGGACCAGGCACGCTCCTGGACCAGGCACGCTCCTGGACCAGGCACGCTCCTGGACCAGGCACGCTCCTGGACCAGGCACGCTCCTGGACCAGGCAAGCTCCTGGACCACGCAAGCTCCTGGACCTTTCATGCTTCTCGACCAAGCAAGCTCCTGGACCAGGCAAGCTCCTGGACCACGCAAGCTCTTGGACCAGGCACGCTCCTCGACCAGGCAAGCACTTGGACCAGGCAGGCTTCTGGACCAAGCAAGCTCCTGGACCAGGCAAGCTCCTGGACCAGGCACGCTCCTGGACCAGGCTAGCTTTTGGACCAGGCAAGCTCTTGGACTAGGCAAGCTCCTGGACCAAGCAAGCTCCTGGACCAGGCAAGCTCCTAGACCAGGCAAGCTCCTGGACGAGGCAAGCTCCTGGACCAGGCACGCTCGTGGACCAGGCACGATCTTGGACCAGGCAAGCCCTTGGACCAGGTAGGCTCGTGGATCAGGCATGCTCCTAGACCAGGCAAGCTCCTGGACCAGGCAAGCTCCTGGACCAGGCAAGCTCCTAAACCAGGCACGCTCCTGGACCAGGCACGCTCCTGGACTACGAACGCTCCTGGACCAGGCACGCTCCTAGACCAGGCACGCTCTTGGACCAGGCAAGCTCCTGGACCACGCAAGCTCATGGACCTTTCATGCTTCTCGACCAAGCAAGCTCCAGGACCAGGCAAGCTCCTGGACCACGCAAGCTCTTGGACCAGGCACGCTCCTCGACCAGGCAAGCACTTGGACCAGGCAGGCTTCTGGACCAAGCAAGCTCCTGGACCAGGCAAGCTCCTGGACCAGGCACGCTCCTGGACCAGGCAAGCTCGTGGACCAGGCAAGCTCGTGGACAAGGCAAGCTCGTGGACCAGGCAAGCTCCTGGAGCTCCTGGACCAGGGAGGCTCGTGGACCAGGCAAGCTCCTGGACCAGGCACCCTCGTGGACCAAGCACGATTCTGGACCAAGCAAGCTCCTTGACCAGGCAAGCTCCTGGACCACGCAAGCTCTTGGACCTGGCAAGCTTCTGGACCAAGGAAGCTCCTGGACCAGGCACACTCCTGGACCAAGCACGCTCATGGACCAGGCAAGCTCCTGGATCAAGCAAGCTCCTGCACCAAGCAAGCTCCTGGACCAGGCACGCTCGTGGACCAGGCAAGCTCCTGGACAAGGCAAGCTACTGGACCACGCAATCTCTTGGACAAGGCATGCTCTTGGACCAGGCAAGCTCTTGGCCGAGGAACGCTTCTGGACCAAGCAAGCTCCTGGACCAGGCAAGCTCCTGGACCAGCAAGCTCGTAGACCAGGCAAGCTCCTGGACCAGGCAAGCTCCTGGACCACGCAAGCTCCTGGACTAGGCAAGCTCTTGGTCCAGGCAAGCTCCTGGACAAGGCAAGCTCCTGGACCTGGCAAGCTCCTCGACCAGGCACGCTCCTCGACCAGGCACGCTCTTCGACCAGGCAAGCTCTTGGACTAGGCACGCTCCTGGACCAAGCAAGCTCTTGGACCAGGCAGGCTTCTGGACCAAGCAAGCTCCAGGACCAGGCACACTCCTTGACCAGGCACGCTCCTCGACAAGGCAAGCTCCTGGAAAAGACAAGCTCCTGGACCACGCAAGCTCCTAGACCAGGCACACTCCTGGACCAGGCACGCTCCTGGACTAGGCAAGCTCCTAGACCAGGCAAGCTCCTGGACAAGGCAAGCTCGTGGACCACTCACGCTCCTGGACCACACAAGCTCCTAGACTAGGCAAGCTCCTGGACGAGGCAAGCTCCTGGACAAGGCAAACTCGTGGACCAGGCACGCTCCTGGACCAAGCAAGATCCTGGACAAGGCAAGCTCATGGACGAAGCAAGCTCCTGGATCACGCAAGCTCCTGGACCAAGCAAGCTCCTGGATCACGCAAGCTCCTGGACCAGGCAAGCTCCTAGATCAGGCAAGGTCGTGGACCAGGCAAGCTCCTGGACCAGGCACGCTCCTGGACTAGGCAAGCTCGTAGACCAGGCAAGCTCCTGGACCACGCAAGCCCTTGGACCAGGCAAGCTCTTGGACCATACAAGCTCTTGGAGCAGGAAAGCTCTTGGACCAGGCAAGCTCGTGGACCAGGCATGCTCCTGGACCAAGCAACCTCCTGGACCACGCAAGCTCCTGGACCAGGCAAGCTCGTGGACCAGGCAAGCTCCTAGACCAGGCAAGCTCCTGGACCAGGCAAGCTCGTGGACCAAGCAAGCACGTAGACCAGGCAAGCTCCTGGACCAGGCAAGCTCATGGACCAAGCAAGCTCATGGACCAGGCAGGCTCGTGGACCAGGCACGCTCCTGGACTAAGCAAACTCCTGGACCAGGCAAGCTTCTGGACCACGGAAGCTCTTGGACTAGGCACGCACCCGGACCAGGCAAGCTCTTGGATCTTTCATGCTTCTCGACCAAGCAAGCTCCTGGACCAGGCAAGCTCCTGGACCACGCAAGCTCTTGGACCAGGCACGCTCCTCGACCAGGCAAGCACTTGGACCAGGCAGGCTTCTAGACCAAGCAAGCTCCTGGACCAGGCAAGCTCCTGGACCAGGCACGCTCATGGACCAGGCAAGCTTTTGGACCAGGCAAGCTCTTGGACCAGGTAAGCTCCTGGACCAAGCAAGCTCCTGGACCAGGAAAGCTCCTAGACCAGGCAAGATCCTGGACGAGGCAAGCTGCTGGACCAGGCACGCTCGTGGACCAGGCACAATCTTGGACGAGGCAAGCCCTTGGACCAGGCAGGCTCGTGGATCAGGCACGCTCCTGGACCAGGCAAGCTCCTGGACTAGGCAAGCTCCTAGACCAGGCAAGCTCCTGGACCAGGCACGCTCCTGGACCAGGCAAGCTCCTAGACCAGGCAAGCTCCTGGACCAGACAAGCTCCTGGACCAGGCAAACTCGTGAACCAGGCAAGCTCCTGGACCATGCAAGCTCCTGGACCAGGTAAGCTCTTGGACCAGGCACGCTCCTGGACCAGGCAAGCTCCTGGACCATGCAAGCTCCTGTACTAGGCAAGCTCGTGGACCAGGCACGCTCCTGGACCAGGCGAGCTCCTAGATTAGGCAAGCTACTGGACCAAGCAAGCTCCTGGACCAGGCAAACTCGTGCACCAAGCAAGCTCGTGGACCAGACAAGGACCTGGACTAGGCAAGCTCCTGGACCAGGCAAACTCCTGGACTAGGCAAGCTCCTCTACCAGGCAAGTTCGCGGATCACGCACGCTCTTGGACCAGGCAACCTCCTGGACCAGGCAAGCTCCTGGACCAGGCAAGCTCCTAGACCGGGCAAGCTCCTGGACTAGGCAAGCTCGTAGACCAGGCAAGCTCGTGGACAAGGCAAGCTCGTGGACCAGGCAAGCTCCTGGACCAGGCAAGCTCCTGGACCAGGCAGGCTCGTGGACCAGGCAAGCTCCTGGACCAGGCAAGCTCCTGGACCAGGCAAGCTCCTGGACCAGGCAAGCTCCTAGACCGGGCAAGCTCCTGGACTAGGCAAGCTCGTAGACCAGGCAAGCTCGTGGACAAGGCAAGCTCCTGGACCTGGCAAGCTACTGGACCAGGCAAGCTCCAAGACAAGGCAGGCTGCTGGACCAGGCAAGCTCCTAGACTAGGCAAGCTCCTGGACCAGGGAAGCTCCCGGACCAGGCAAGCTCCTGGACCAGGCAAGATCCTGGACCAGGCAAGCTCTTGGACCAGGCAAGCTCTTGGACCAGGCAAGCTCGTGGACCAGGCATGCTCCTGGACCAGGCAAGTCCTGGACCAGGCAAGTCCTGGATCAGGCAAGCTCCTGGACCAGGCACGCTCCTGGTTCAGGCAAGCTGTTAGACCAGGCAAGCTCCTAGACCAGGCAAGCTCCTGGACCAAGCACGCCCCTGGACCAGGCAAGCTCCTGGACCAGGCAAGCTCTTGGACCAGGCAAGCTCGTGGACCAGGCATGCTCCTGGACCAGGCAAGATCCTAGTCCAGGCAAGCTCCTGGACCAGGCAAGCTCCTGGATCAGGCTAGCTCCTGGACCAGGCACGCTCCTGGACCAGGCAAGCTGTTAGACCAGGCAAGCTCCTGGACCAGGCACGCTCCTGGACCAGGCACGCTCCTGGACCAGGCACGCTCCTGGACCAGGCATGCTCCTGGACCAGGCACGCTCCTGGACCAGGCAAGCTCCTGGACCAGGCAATGTCCTGCACTAGGCAAGCTCCTGGACCAGGCAAGCTCCAGGACCAGGCAGGCTCCTGGACCAGGCAAGCTCCTGGACCAGGCATGCTCCTGAACCAGGCAAGCTCCTTGACTAGGCAAGCTCCTGGACCAGGCAAGCTACTGGATCAGGCAAGCTCCTGGACTAGGCACGCTCCTGGACCAGGCAAGCTGTTAGACCAGGCAAGCTCCTGGACCAGGCGCGCTCCTGGACCAGGCACGCTCCTGGACCAGGCACGCTCCTGGACCAGGCACGCTCCTGGACCAGGCACGCTCCTGGACCAGGCACGCTCCTGGACTAGGCAAGCTCCTGGACCAGGCAAGCTCCTGGACCAGGCAAGCTCCTGGACTAGGCAAGCTCCTTGACCAGGCAAGCTCCTGGACTAGGCAAGCTCCTGGACCAGGCAAGCTCTTGGACAAGGCACGCTCCTTAACCAGGCAAGCTCTTGAACCAGGCAGGCTTCTGGACCAAGCAAGCTCCTGGACCAGGCAAGCTCTTGGACCAGGCAAGCTCCTGAACCAGGCAAGCTCCTAAACTAGGCAAGCTCTTGGACCAGGCAAGCTCCTGGATCAGGCAAGCTCCTAGACCAGGCACGCTCTTGGACCAGGCAATCTGTTAGACCAGGCAAGCTCCTGGACCAGGCACGCTCCTGTACCAGGCACGCTCCTGGACCATGCACGCTCCAGGACCAGGCACGCTCCTGGACCAGGCAAGCTCCTGGACCAGGCAAGCTCCTGGACTAGGCAAGCTCCTGCACCAGGCAAGCTCCTGGACAAGGCACGCTCCTGGACTAGGCAAGCTCCTGGACCAGGCAAGCTCCTGGACTAGGCAAGCTCCTGGACCAGGCAAGCTCTTGGACAAGGCACGCTTCTTAACCAGGCAAGCTCTTGGACCAGGCAGGCTTCGGGACCAAGCAAGCTCCTGGACAAGACACGTTCCTGGAACAGGCAAGCTCGTTGACCAGGCAAGCTCCTAAACCAGGCAAGCTCGTGGACCAGGCATGCTCCTGGACCAAGCAACCTCCTGGACCACGCAAGTTCCTGGACCAGGCAAGCTCGTGGACCAGGCAAGCTCCTAGACCAGGCAAGCTCCTGGACCAGGCAAGCTCGTGGACCAAGCAAGCACGTAGACCAGGCAAGCTCCTGGACCAGGCAAGCTCATGGACCAAGCAAGCTCATGGACCAGGCAGGCTCGTGGACCAGGCACGCTCCTGGACTAAGCAAGCTCTTGGACCAGGCAAGCTTCTGGACCACGGAAGCTCTTGGACTAGGCACGCACCCGGACCAGGCAAGCTCTTGGATCTTTCATGCTTCTCGACCAAGCAAGCTCCTGGACCAGGCAAGCTCCTGGACCACGCAAGCTCTTGGACCAGGCACGCTCCTCGACCAGGCAAGCACTTGGACCAGGCAGGCTTCTAGACCAAGCAAGCTCCTGGACCAGGCAAGCTCCTGGACCAGGCACGCTCATGGACCAGGCAAGCTTTTGGACCAGGCAAGCTCTTGGACCAGGTAAGCTCCTGGACCAAGCAAGCTCCTGGACCAGGAAAGCTCCTAGACCAGGCAAGATCCTGGACGAGGCAAGCTGCTGGACCAGGCACGCTCGTGGACCAGGCACAATCTTGGACGAGGCAAGCCCTTGGACCAGGCAGGCTCGTGGATCAGGCACGCTCCTGGACCAGGCAAGCTCCTGGACTAGGCAAGCTCCTAGACCAGGCAAGCTCCTGGACCAGGCACGCTCCTGGACCAGGCAAGCTCCTAGACCAGGCAAGCTCCTGGACCAGACAAGCTCCTGGACCAGGCAAACTCGTGAACCAGGCAAGCTCCTGGACCATGCAAGCTCCTGGACTAGGTAAGCTCTTGGACCAGGCACGCTCCTGGACCAGGCAAGCTCCTGGACCATGCAAGCTCCTGTACTAGGCAAGCTCGTGGACCAGGCACGCTCCTGGACCAGGCAAGCTCCTAGATTAGGCAAGCTACTGGACCAAGCAAGCTCCTGGACCTGGCAAGCTCCTGGACCAGGCAAACTCGTGCACCAAGCAAGTTCGTGGACCAGACAAGCACCTGGACTAGGCAAGCTCCTGGACCAGGCAAACTCCTGGACTAGGCAAGCTCCTCTACCAGGCAAGTTCGCGGATCACGCACACTCTTGGACCAGGCAACCTCTTGGACCAGGCAAGCTCCTGGACCAGGCAAGCTCCTGGACCAGGCAAGCTCCTAGACCGGGCAAGCTCCTAGACTAGGCAAGCTCGTAGACCAGGCAAGCTCGTGGACAAGGCAAGCTCGTGGACCAGGCAGGCTCCTGGACCAGGCAAGCTCCTGGACCAGGCAGGCTCGTGGACCAGGCAAGCTCCTGGACCAGGCAAGCTCCTGGACCAGGCAAGCTCCTGGACCAGGCAAGCTCCTAGACCGGGCAAGCTCCTGGACTAGGCAAGCTCGTAGACCAGGCAAGCTCGTGGACAAGGCAAGCTCCTGGACCTGGCAAGCTCCTGGACCAGGCAAGCTCCAAGACAAGGCAGGCTGCTGGACCAGGCAAGCTCCTAGACTAGGCAAGCTTCTGGACCAGGGAAGCTCCCGGACCAGGCAAGCTCCTGGACCAGGCAAGATCCTGGACCAGGCAAGCTCTTGGACCAGGCAAGCTCTTGGACCAGGCAAGCTCGTGGACCAGGCATGCTCCTGGACCAGGCAAGATCCTAGACCAGGCAAGCTCCTGGACCAGGCAAGTCCTGGATCAGGCAAGCTCCTGGACCAGGCACGCTCCTGGTTCAGGCAAGCTGTTAGACCAGGCAAGCTCCTAGACCAGGCAAGCTCCTGGACCAAGCACGCTCCTGGACCAGGCAAGCTCCTGGACCAGGCAAGCTCTTGGACCAGGCAAGCTCGTGGACCAGGCATGCTCCTGGACCAGGCAAGATCCTAGTCCAGGCAAGCTCCTGGACCAGGCAAGCTCCTGGATCAGGCTAGCTCCTGGACCAGGCACGCTCCTGGACCAGGCAAGCTGTTAGACCAGGCAAGCTCCTGGACCAGGCACGCTCCTGGACCAGGCACGCGCCTGGACCAGGCACGCTCCTAAACCAGGCATGCTCCTGGACCAGGCACGCTCCTGGACCAGGCAAGCTCCTGGACCAGGCAATGTCCTGCATTAGGCAAGCTCCTGGACCAGGCAAGCTCCAGGACCAGGCAGGCTCCTGGACCAGGCAAGCTCCTGGACCAGGCATGCTCCTGAACCAGGCAAGCTCCTGGACTAGGCAAGCTCCTGGACCAGGCAAGCTACTGGATCAGGCAAGCTCCTGGACTAGGCACGCTCCTGGACCAGGCAAGCTGTTAGACCAGGCAAGCTCCTGGACCAGGCGCGCTCCTGGACCAGGCACGCTCCTGGACCAGGCACGCTCCTGGACCAGGCACGCTCCTGGACCAGGCACGCTCCTGGACCACGCACGCTCCTGGACAAGGCAAGCTCCTGGACCAGGCAAGCTCCTGGACTAGGCAAGCTCCTCGACCAGGCAAGCTCCTGGACTAGGCAAGCTCCTGGACCAGGCAAGCTCTTGGACAAGGCACGCTCCTTAACCAGGCAAGCTCTTGAACCAGGCAGGCTTCTGGACCAAGCAAGCTCCTGGACCAGGCAAGCTCTTGGACCAGGCAAGCTCCTGAACCAGGCAAGCTCCTGGACTAGGCAAGCTCTTGGACCAGGCAAGCTCCTGGATCAGGCAAGCTCCTAGACCAGGCACGCTCCTGGACCAGGCAATCAGTTAGACCAGGCAAGCTCCTGGACCAGGCACGCTCCTGTACCAGGCATGCTCCTGGACCATGCACGCTCCAGGACCAGGCACGCTCCTGGACCAGGCAAGCTCCTGGACCAGGCAAGCTCCTGGACTAGGCAAGCTCCTGCACCAGGCAAGCTCCTGGACAAGGCAAGCTCCTGGACTAGGCAAGCTCCTGGACCAGGCAAGCTCCTGGACTAGGCAAGCTCCTGGACCATGCAAGCTCTTGGACAAGGCACGCTTCTTAACCAGGCAAGCTCTTGGACCAGGCAGGCTTCGGGACCAAGCAAGCTCCTGGAAAAGACACGTTCCTGGAACAGGCAAGCTCGTTGACCAGGCAAGCTCCTAAACCAGGCAAGCTCGTGGACAAGGCAAGCTCCTCGATCAGGCAAGCTCCTAGACCAGGCACGCTGCTGGACCAGAAAAGCTCCTAGACTAGGCAAGCTCCTGGACCAGGCACGCTCCTCGACCAGGCAAGCTCCTAGACCAGGCAAGCTCCTGGACCAGGCAAGCTCTTGGACCAGGCAAGCTCCTGGACCACGCAAGCTCTAGGACCAGGCAAGCTCTTGGACCAGGCAAGATTCTGGACCAGGCAAGCTCTTGGACCAGGCAAGCTCCTGGACCAGGCAAGAACATAGACAAGGCAAGCTCCTTGAACAGGCAAGCTCCTAGACCAAGCACGCTCCTGGACCAGGCAAGCTCCTGCATCAAGCAAGCTCCTGGACCAGGCACGCTCGTGGACCAGGCAAGCTGCTGGACAAGGCAAGCTACTGGACCACGCAATCTCTTGGACCAGGCATGCTCTTGGACCAGGCAAGCTCTTGGCCGAGGAACGCTTCTAGACCAAGCAAGCTCCTGGACCAGGCAAGCTCCTGGACCAGCAAGCTCGTAGACCAGGCAAGCTCCTGGACAAGGCAAGCTCCTGGACCACGCAAGCTCCTGGACTAGGCAAGCTCTTGGTCCAGGCAAGCTCCTGGACAAGGCAAGCTCCTGGACCAGGCAAGCTCCTCGACCAGGCACACTCCTCGACAGGCACGCTCTTCGACCAGGCAAGCTCTTGGACTAGGCACGCTCCTGGACCAAGCAAGCTCTTGGACCAGGCGACTTCTGGACCAAGCAAGCTCCACAACCAGGCACACTCCTGGACCAGGCACGCTCCTCGATAAGGCAAGCTCCTGGACCAGGCAAGCCCCTAGACCAGGCACACTCCTGGACCAGGCACGCTCATGGACTAGGCAAGCTCCTAGACCAGGCAAGCTCCTGGACAAGGCAAGCTCGTGGACCACTCATGCTCCTGGACCACACAAGCTCCTAGACCAGGCAAGCTCCTGGACGAGGCAAGCTCCTGGACAAGGCAAACTCGTGGACCAGGCACGCTCCTGGACCAAGCAAGATCCTGGACAAGGCAAGCTCATGGACGAAGCAAGCTCCTGGATCACGCAAGCTCCTGGACCAAGCACGCTCCTGGACCAGGCAAGCTCCTAGACCAGGCAAGGTCGTGGGCCAGGCAAGCTCCTGAACCAGGCACGCTCTTGGACTAGGCAAGCTCCTGGACCAGGCAAGCTCCTGGACCAGGCAAGCTCGTGGACCATACAAGCTCTTGGAGCAGGCAAGCTCTTGGACCAGGCAAGCTCGTGGACCAGGCACGCTCCTGGACCAGGCAACCTCCTGGACCATGCAAGTTCCTGGACCAGGCAAGCTCGTGGACCAGGCAAGCTCCTAGACCAGGCAAGCTCCTGGACCAGGCAAGCTCGTGGACCAGGCAAGCACGTGGACCAGGCAAGCTCCTGGACCAGGCAAGCTCCTGGACCAGGCAAGCTCCTAGACCAGGCAAGCTCCTGGACCTGGCAAGCTCGTGGACCAGGCAAGCACGTGGACCAGGCAAGCTCCTGGACCAGGCAAGCTCCTGGACCAAGCAAGCTCATGGACTAGGCAGGCTCGTGGACCAGGCACGCTCCTGGACTAAGCAAGCTCCTGGACCAGGCAAGCTTCTGGACCACGGAAGCTCTTGGACCAGGCACGCACCTGGACCAGGCAAGCTCTTGGACCTTCCATGCTTCTCGTCCAAGCAAGCTCCTGGACCACACAAGCTCTTGGACCAGGCACGCTCCTCGACCAGGCAAGCACTTGGACCAGGCAGGCTTCTGGACCAAGCAAGCTCCTGGACCAGGCAAGCTCCTGGACCAGGCACGCTCCTGGACCAGGCAAGCTTTTGGACCAGGCAAGCTCTTGGACCAAGCAAGCTCCTGGACCAAGCAAGCTCCTGGACCAGGCAAGCTCCTAGACCAGGCAAGCTCTTGAACGAGGCAAGCTCCTGGACCAGGCACGCTCGTGGACCAGGCACGATCTTGGACCAGGCAAGCTCTTGGACCAGGCAAGCTCCTGGACCAGGCAGACTCGTGGACCAGGCAGACTCTTGGACCAGGCACGCTCCTGGACCGGGCAAGCTCCTGGACCTGGCAAGCTCCTGGACCACGCAAGCTCTTGGACCAGGCAGGCTCCTGGACCAGACAAGCTCTTGGACTAGGCAGGCTCGTCGACCAGGCAAGCTTTTGGACCAGGCAAGCTCCTAAACCACCAAAGCTCCTGGACCAGGCACGCTCATGGACCAGGCACACACCAGGACAAGGAACGCTCCTGGTCGAGGCAAGCTCGTGGACTAGGCACGCTCCTGGACCAGGCAAGCTCCTGGACCAGGCAAGCTCCTGGACCAGGCAAGCTCTTGGACCAGGAAAGTTCTTGGACAAGGCAAGCTCCTGGACCAGGAAGGCTCCTGGACCAGGCAAGCTCGTAGACCAGGCACGCTCCTGGGCCAAACAAGCTCCTGGACCAGGCAGGCTCTTGGACCAGGCAAGCTCCTGGACGAGGCAAGGTCCTGGACCAGGCAAGGTCCTGGACCAGGCACGCTCGTGGACAAGGCACGCTCTTGGACTAGCCAAGCTCTTGGACCAGGCAGGCTCGTGGACCAGGCACGCTCTTGGACTAGGCAAGCTTCTGGACCAGGCAAGCTCCTAGACCAAGCACGCTCCTGGACCACGAAAGCTTCTAGACCAGGCAAGCTCCTGGACCAGGCAAGCTCGTGGACCAGGCAAACTCGTGAACCAGGCACGCTCCTGGACCAGGCAAGATCCTGGACCAGGCAAGCTGCTGGACCAAGCAAGCTCCTGGATCAGTCAAGCTCCTGGACAAGGCACGCTCCTGGACCAGGCAAGCTCTTGGACCAGGCAAGGTCCTGGACCAGGCAAGCTCCTGGACCAGGCAAGCTCGTGGACCAGGCACGCTCCTGGACCAGGCAAGCTCCTGGACCATGCAAGCTCCTGGACTAGGCAAGCTCTTGGACCACGCACGCTCCGGGACCCGGCAAGCTCCTGGACCAGGCAAGCTCCTGGACTAGGCAAGCTCGTGGACCAGGCACGCTCCTAGACCAGGCAAGCTCCTAGATTAGGCAAGCTCCGGGACCAGGCAAGCTCCTGGACGTGGCAAGCTCCTGGACCAGGGAAGCTCCTGGACCAGGCAAACTCGTGCACCAAGCAAGCTCGTGGACGAGGCAAGCACCTGGACCAGGCAAGCTCCTGGACCAGGCAAGCTCCTGGACCAGGCAAGCTCCTGGATCAGGCAAGCTCCTGTACCAGGCAAGCTCGGGGATTAGGCACGCTCCTAGACCAGGCAAGCTCCTGGACCAGGCACGCTCATGGACCAGGCACGCTCGTAGACCAGGCACGCTCTTGGACCAGGCAGGCTCGTGGACCAGGCAAGCTATTGGACTAGGCAAGCTCCTGAATCAAGCATGCTCCTGGACCAGGCACGCTCCTGGACAAGGCAAGCTCGTGGACCACGCACACTCCTAGACCAGGCAAGCTGCTGGACCATGCAAGCTCCTGTACCACGCAAGCTCTTGGACCAGGCACGCTCCTGGACCAGGCAACCTCTTGGACCAGTCACGCTTCTGGACCAAGCACGCTCCTCGACCAGGCAAGCTCCCAGACCACGCAAGCTCTTGGACCAGGCACGCTCCTCGACCAGGCAAGCTCTTAGACCAGGCAAGCTTCTGGACCAGGCAAGCTCCTGGACCAGACAAGCTCCTGGACCAGGCAAGCTCATGGACCAGGCAAACTCCTAGACCAGGCAAGCTCCTAGACCAGGCAAGCTCCTAGACCAGGCACGCTCGTGGACCACGCACGCTCTTGGACAAGGCAAGCTCTTGGACCAGGCAGGCTCATGGACCAGGCAAGCTCGTGGACCACACAAGCTCCTGGACCAGGGAAGCTCCTGGACCACGCAAGCTCCTGGACCACGCATGCTCCTGGACCACGCAAGTTCCTAGACCAGGCAAGCTCCTGGACCAGGCAAGCTCCTGGACCAGGCAAACTCGTGGACCAGGCACGCTTTTGGACCAAGCAAGCTCATGGACCGGGGAAGCCCCTGGATCAGGCAAGCTCATGGACCGGGGAAGCCCCTGGATGAGGCAAGCTCCTGGACCAGGCACGCTCCTGGACCATGCACGCTCATGGACTAGGCAAGCTCCTGGACCAGGCAAGCTTGTGGACCACGCAAGCTCTTGGACCAGGCAAGCTATTCGACCAGGCAAGCTCCTGGACCAGGCAAGCGCTCTGGACCAGGCAAGCTCGTGGACTAGGCACGCTCTTGGACCGGGCACGCTCTTGGACCAGGCAAGCTCTTGGACCAGGCAAGCTCGTGGACCAGGCACGCTCCTAGACCAGGCAAGCTCCTGGACCAGGCAAGCTCTAGGACCAGGCAAGCCTGTGACCAGGCACGCTCCTGGACCGGGCAAGTGCCTAGACAAGGCAAGCTCCTGGACCAGGCAAGCTCTTGGACCAGGAAAGCTCTTGGACCAGGCAAGCTCCTGGACCAGGCAAGCTCCTGGACCAGGCAAGCTCCTGGACCAGGCAAGCTCCTGGACCAGGCGCGCTCCTAGACCAGGCAAGCTACTGGACCAGGCCAGCTCCTGGACCAAGCAAGGTTTGGACCAGGCAAGCTCCTTCACCAGGCAAGCTCGTGGACTAGGCAAGCTTCTGGACCAGGCAAGCTCCTCGACCAGGCACGCTCCTGGACCACGCAAGCTCCTGGACTAGGCAAGCTCCTGTACCAGGCAAGCTCCTAGACCAGGCACCCTCTTGGACCAGGCACGCTCTTGGACCAGGCAAGCTCTTGGACCTCGCGAGCTCCTAGACCAAGCAAGCTCCTGGACCAGGCAAGCTCCTTGACCAGGGAAGCTCCCGGACCATGCAATCTCTTTGACCAGGCAAGCTCCTGGACCAGGCAAGCTCCTGGACCAGGCAAGCTCTTGGACCAATCAAGCTCCTGGACCAAGCAAGCTCATGGACCTGGCACGCTCCTAGACCACGCAAGCTCCTGGACCAGGCAAGCTCGCGGACTAGGCAAGCTCCTAGACCAAGCACGCTCCTGGACCAGGCACGCTCCTAGACCAGGCAAGCTCCTAAACCAGACAAGCTCCTAGACCAGGCAAGCTTCTAGACCAGGCAAGCACCTGGACCAGGCAAGCTCGTGGACAAGGCAAGCTCCTGGACCAGACAAGCTCTTGGACCAGGCAAGATCTTGGACCAGGCAAGATCTTCGACCAGGCAAGCTCTTGGACTAGGCAAGGTCTTGGACCAGGCAAGCTCCTAGACCAGGCAAGCTCTTAGACTAGGCAAGCTCCTAGACCAGGCAAGCTCTTGGACCAGGCAACCTCCTAGACCAGGCAAGCTCCTGTACCACGCAAGCTCTTGGACCAGGCACGCTCCTGGACCAGGCAAGCTTTTGGACCAGTCACGCTTCTGGACCAAGCACGCTCCTCGACCAGGCAAGCTCCCAGACCACGCAAGCTCTTGGACCAGGCATGCTCCTCGACCAGGCAAGCTCTTAGACCAGGCAAGCTTCTGGACCAGGCAAGCTCCTGGACCAGGCAAGCTCCTGGACCAGGCAAGCTCATGGACCAGGCAAACTCCTAGACCAGGCAAGCTCCTAGACCAGGCAAGCTCCTGGACCAGGCACGCTCGTGGACCACGCACGCTCTTGGACAAGGCAAGCTCTTGGACCAGGCAGGCTCATGGACCAGGCAAGCTCGTGGACCACACAAGCTCCTGGACCAGGGAAGCTCCTGGACCACGCAAGCTCCTGGACCACGCATGCTCCTGGACCACGCAAGTTCCTAGACCAGGCAAGCTCCTGGACCAGGCAAGCTCCTGGACCAGGCAAACTCGTGGACCAGGCACGCTCCTGGACCAAGCAAGCTCATTGACCGGGGAAGCCCCTGGATCAGGCAAGCTCATGGACCGGGGAAGCCCCTGGATCAGGCAAGCTCCTGGACCAGGCACGCTCCTGGACCATGCACGCTCATGGACTAGGCAAGCTCCTGGACCAGGCAAGCTTGTGGACCACGCAAGCTCTTGGACCAGGCAAGCTATTCGACCAGGCAAGCTCCTGGACCAGGCAAGCGCTCTGGACCAGGCAAGCTCGTGGACTAGGCACGCTCCTGGACCGGGCACGCTCTTGGACCAGGCAAGCTCTTGGACCAGGCAAGCTCGTGGACCAGGCACGCTCCTAGACCAGGCAAGCTCTTGGACCAGGCAAGCTCTAGGACCAGGCAAGCTCGTTGACCAGGCACGCTCTTGGACCGGGCAAGTGCCTAGACAAGGCAAGCTCCTGGACCAGGCAAGGTCTTGGACCAGGAAAGCTCTTGGACCAGGCAAGCTCCTGGACCAGGCAAGCTCCTGGACCAGGCAAGCTCCTGGACCAGGCAAGCTCCTGGACGAGGCACGCTCCTAGACCAGGCAAGCTACTAGACCAGGCCAGCTCCTGGACCAAGCAAGGTTTGGACCAGGCAAGCTCCTTCACCAGGCAAGCTCGTGGACTAGGCAAGCTTCTGGACCAGGCAAGCTCCTCGACCAGGCACGCTCCTGGACCACGCAAGCTCCTGGACTAGGCAAGCTCCTGTACCAGGCAAGCTCCTAGACCAGGCACCCTCTTGGACCAGGTACGCTCTTGGACCAGGCAAGCTCTTGGACCTCGCGAGCTCCTGGACCAAGCAAGCTTCTGGACCAGGCAAGCTCCTTGACCAGGGAAGCTCCCGGACCATGCAATCACTTTGACCAGGCAAGCTCCTGGACCAGGCAAGCTCCTGGACCAGGCAAGCTCTTGGACCAATCAAGCTCCTGGACCAGGCAAGCTCATGGACCTGGCACGCTCCTAGACCACGCAAGCTCCTGGACCAGGCAAGCTCGCGGACTAGGCAAGCTCCTAGACCAAGCACGCTCCTGGACCAGGCACGCTCCTAGACCAGGCAAGCTCCTAAACGAGACAAGCTCCTAGACCAGGCAAGCACCTGGACCACGCAAGCTCGTGGACAAGGCAAGCTCCTGGACCAGACAAGCTCTTGGACCAGGCAAGATTTTGGACCAGGCAAGCTCTTCGACCAAGCAAGCTCTTGGACTAGGCAAGGTCTTGGACCAGGCAAGCTCCTAGACCAGGCAAGCTCTTAGACTAGGCAAGCTCCTAGACCAGGCAAGCTCTTGGACCAGGCAACCTCCTAGACCAGGCAAGCTCCTGGACCACGCATGCTCCTGGACCAGGCAAGCTCTTGGACATGGCAAGCTCCTGGACCAGGCAAGCTCCTGCAGCAAGCAAGCTTCTGGCCCAAGCGAGCTCTTGGACCAGTCACGCTCGTGGACCAGGCAAGCTCTTGGACCAGGCAAGCTCCTGGACGGGCAAGCTCCTGGAACATGCAAGCTCCTTGACCACGCAAGCTCCTGGACCAGGCGAGCTCTTGAACCAGGAATTATCCTAGACCAGGAAAGCTCCTAGATCAAGCAAGCTCCTCGACCTGGCAAGCTCCTGGACCAGGCACGCTCCTGGAACAGGCAAGCTCCTAGACGAGGCAAGCTCGTGGACCAGGCAAGCTCCTGGACCACGCAAGCTCCAGGACCAGGCAAGCTCATGGATCAGGCAAGCTCCTGGACCAGGCAAGCTCCAGGACGAGGCAAACCTTCAGGACCAGGCAAGCTCTTGGACCAGGCACGCTCTTGGACAAAGCAAGATCTTGGACCAGGCAAGCTCTAGGACCAGGCACGCTCCTGGACCAGGCACGCTCCTGGACCATGCAAGCTCCTAGACCAGGCAAGCTCCTAGACTAGGCAAGCTTGTGGACCAGGCAAACTCGTGGACCAGGCATGCTCCTGGACCAGGCAAGCTCCTGGACCAGGCAAGCTCCTAGACCAGGCAGGGTCCTGGACCAGGCAAGCTCCTGGACCAGGCAAGCCCCTGGACCACGAAAGTTCTTGGACCAGGCAAGCTCTTGGACTAGGCAGGCTCCTAAACCAGGCAAGCTCCTGGACTAGGCAAGCTCCTGGACCACGCAAGCTCCTGGACCACGCAAGCTCTTAGACCAGGCACGCTCCTGGACCAGGCAAGCTCTTGGACCAGGCAGGCTTCTGGACCAAGCAAGCTCTTGGACCAGGCAAGCTCATGGACCAGGCTAGCTCCTCGACCAAGCACGCTCCTGGACCGTGCACGCTCGTGGACCAGGCAAGCTCTTGGACCAAGCAGGCTTGTGGACCAGGCAAGCTCCTAGACCAGGCAATCTCGTGGACTAGGCAAGCTCCTTGACCACGCAAGCTCCTGGACCAGGCAAGCTTCTGGACCAGGCAAGCTTCAGGACCAAGCAAGCTCTTGGACTTGACAAGCTCCTAGACCACGCAATATCCTTGACCAGGCAAGCTCCTGGACCAGGCAAGCTCCTGGACCTGGCAAGCTCCTGGATCAGGCAAGCTCCTCGACCACGCAAGCTCCTGGACCAGGCAAGCTCTTAACCCAGGCACGCTCCTGGACCAGGCAAGCTCTTGGACCAGGCAAGCTTCTGGACAAAGCAAGCTCTTGGACCAGGCAAGCTCTTGGACCAGGCAAGCTCCTGGAGGAGGCAAGCTATTGGACCAGGCACGCTCCTGGACCAGGCAAGCTCTTGGACCAGGCAAGCTCGTGGATCAGGCACGCTCCTGGACCAGGCAAGCTCTTGGACCAGGCAAGCTCTTGGACCAGGCAACCTCTTGGACCAGGAAAGATCGTGGACCAGGCAAGCTCCTGGACCAGGCAAGCTAACGGACCAAGAAAGCTCCTGGACAAGGCAAGCTCCTGGACACGGCGCGCTCGTGGAACAGGCAAGCTCCTGGACCAAGCAAGCTTCTGGACCAGGAAAACTTGTGGATAGCTCATGGATAGGCAAGCTCCTGGACCACGCAAGCTCTTGGACCAGGCACGCTCCTGGACCAGGCAAGCTCTTGGAGCAAGCAGGCTTCTGGACCAAGCAAGCTCTTGTTACAGAAGGCAAGCTCCTAGACCAGGCAAGCTCCTTGACCAGGCAAGCTC
>CANXME010002557.1:0-189709 GCA_948144175.1 Closterium sp. NIES-65
GTTATGTCCGGGAGAATACGGTACCAGTACTGCTCAACATCAATTGGAAACAACCAACGGCAGCGTAGTATATTCTGCACCACTACTCATGCCACATACGGTATGCTAAGCTTTCGTATTTCCCTTGGCTGCGAGGAACAGAGCTGTTAACTTCTTCCTGGCTTACTGAGTTACTAGCTTAAATGCCGAGCGAGGAATTCCTTCTGATACTGGACCTACACGGAAGTGAATATCTGAGGGGCTGGCTTCCCTGCTTTCAATGGAATCAACAGACAGCCACAACATCAATCTTCTCACGTGAACTCCCTGCACGAAAAAGAGGGACAACGTCAAAGGTGACAACGGAATTCGAAGCACAATAAGAAGAGCTATCTTGCCTTGAGATTTGTGATTTTTCCGCGACAAATGGTTCCTCTGACTTCAGAAGAATAGCGGACAAGGTTTCCATGAATATTTCTTTCCACGCTGTGACTAAGTTTGACGTGAAAGGGCCCAGTCCTCGTGTTTGTGCTCTGCACGACCTGTTGAAGTGGCAATAACCCCGGAGGGAGTCCGTTTTCCTGCAAGAACAGCTTGAAGCTGAATTATCCACGCTTTCTATGCACAGAATGGGTGATCTCCAAGTTTCTGACCTGAAGTGTCTGAGACGCTAACGTTCCAGCGAGCTCGGAAGCCATACCAAATCCAGCAACGCCTGACATTGCAGCACTACTAGTATCCACTATGTCTTCGACAACAAGAGGCAGGATCGCCTGGTGTGAAGCACCAACACATTCTTGGAACAAATGCCATTTGATTCCCTGGGGCTCCGTCACGACGTCATTTCCAGGGACATCACATGGAACATCACGAAGAACATATTCGGCACAGGAGCGAGAAATGCTGGACATGACGGCTCTCGAGAATGCCGATTGTTACAAGAGTGGAACGACGTCTGCTTTTTTTTACCCCTGGCTTGCGTCAAATTCCGTCCGAGGCGCCATTTCACCCGCTCGGAGAGGCATGAAATTACGAGGACACAAGCCAGCTGTCATGGGTTGAATTGTACAGTGGCTGTAATATAGACGTTTTCAGTGCTGGGCATACCCGAATTTGCAATACTGTTTGTATCGCGGACATGAAGCATTTACAAATACAAGTTTCCTTATCTGCCGAATTTGTGATGTCAGCGCCACTCCCTTGTGGCTTCCTCCTATCATACTAACTAGACGGCGAGAAACAGATCGAGCACTCTGGTTCCTTTCGGTATTGTCACTCTTTCCTATAATGGCTTCGTAGCAACCATGGTCATGGGTACGCGGTGCGCGTGTATAGCTCTTTTTGCCTTGCTGGTAGTCGAAGCAGGAGCTTCAAGCTCCAGGTTTCCCGACGGAAACTCGACAGGAGATTCCGTTACGAACGACCGTTCCGTCATACGCCTGGCTCAAGCAGAAGGCGTCGATTCGAATCAACGTCGCCTTACTTCGAACCCTCCGCAGCAGCACGAGCGCTTCGAGCATACATCCTTAAATACCACTAAGAACTGCACTGGCTGTAGCAATGGTGACACGTCGGATGCCCGTATGTGCGCGTCCGTGCATCTTTTGCCGAGAAGCACCACGTCAGCAGCTAAATGCGAGTTTGTCAGACAGTACTGTACATCAGCAGGCTCCAAGTCTTTAATCAACTACATCGACCTTCACTATTGTATCCTCCGTGCACGCTCCTGGATCTCACTCCCTCTACTCCTCCTAGGGTTACTTTCGGCTCTTTTTCTACTCGCTGACACAGCTGACCGCTTCTTCTGTCCAACTGTGGAGACAATGTCCGCCATGCTCGGCCTCTCGCCCAGCACAGCTGGCGTGACGCTATTGGCGCTTGGGAACGGAGCGCCTGATGTGTTCTCATCTCTAGCGGCGATCGTTGGGGGGAACCCGAAAGTGGGGCTGGGAGCAGTTGTCAGGTGCGTGTGCAAGGTAGTCTTCATCGTGGGCGAGAGAATGTTCGTTGTATTATCGCATTAAGATAGTATCAAGTCGTTTGGTAATAAAGCGGCATGGGATGAGACAGTGATAGCATTGGCTTTGTATGCTTCAAGATTAGATGTCGAGTGCAATCGGTGGATGTTTCTTTCTGAATTCAAGTTCGTTCCTTTCCCATCGTCCCCGCTTCCAGTGCAGGCGCATTCGTCACGTGTTTCGTGGTGGGCTGCGTGGCAGTCACAGCTGCTCCCTTCCCCGTGCGACCGCGCCCGTTCCTGCGTGACTCGTGCCTCTTTGCAACAGGCGTGCTGCTACTGCTCCTCATATACCTCTCAGGCCACGTGTACCTCTGGCAGGCAGTTGGCCTTGTAGCCTTTTATATCTGCTTCGTTGCCGTGGCTATAGTGTCCAATGCATGGGAGCCGCCAGACCCACCCCATCCACATTCCCATGGTCACGCCCGTGGTCATGCCCATTCGCCCATGGAGGATCAGAAAAGCACTGCCATCACACATGACACCCCTGTGACGCGATACAAGAGTCATTTGGTGCAACAGCCGGGAGGTGACACGGATGATGAGCCTCCGCATCAGCATCAGCATCAGCATCAGCATCAGCATCAGCATCAGCATCAGCAGCAGAATGTGCAGCATCTACCCCAGCAGCAGCCATTGCTGCCATTGTTCCGATCCTCCTCGCCTCTCGCTCACCACCACAACGGCATTCACAAGCCACCTCAGCATGTCCTTGTGCATGTCTCTCGATTCTGGCGTCCGGCCCTCTGGACCCTCACCTCCTGGCTTGAAAAGGTGTTTACCTCAACGCAAATTGTAAAATATAGCTGGTTTCCCACATCACAACTTGTAACCCCAGGTCTCAATTGTCTTTCTTCCTCTCCCCCCCACCCCCAACACCCTTCTAATCTCTTACTCTAAAACTGCCTGCTATTTCGCTGTACCCCCAGCACCCCCTCTTCTTTCTCGCCTCCCCCCATACTCCCCTTTCCGTCCCCCCACCCCTCTTTCAGATGTATCCCCTCCTTCCCCCACCCCCTCCCTTCCCGCGTCGGCGCGTCTCTCCCCCTCTCCCCACTCCCCTTGCAGCTGCGTGCACGCCTGCACATGCTCTTTCAGATGTATCCCCTCCCTCCCCCAACCCCGCGCCTCTCTCTCCCGTTTTTCCTCCCTATCCAGCTGCGAGCGTGCCTACACGTCGTCTTTGACCCACTGCGCCTTGCCACCATCCCATCCATCGACCCCCCGTGCCTCTCCCCCTCTGTTCTCTTCCCCCCCTACCCTTCCAGCTGCGAGCGTGCCTGCACGTCGTCTTTGACCCGCTGCGCCTGGCCACCATCCCATCCATCGACCCCTCTGCATGGGACATCCGATACGCCACTGCCAACGTCGTCCTCTGCCCTCTCATCGCCATCCACACCACCCGCGCCCTCCTCCCCCCCGACTCCAACCTCCTCTTCTTCCTCCCGCCCCTCGACCCCCCCTCCTCCTTCTCCTCCACCTCCCTCTCCTCCCATTCCCCCTCCGCCTCCCCCGCCTCCTCCCTCTTCTCCTCCTCCTCCACCCTCTCAACCTCCTCCCTCGCCGTCCGCTCGTTCGTGCTCATTCAAAGCTCCCTCTGCGCTGCAGCGTATCTCCTCGCCACCCGTGCCTCAAGCCCCATAGGCGCACCCCGGTCCCTCATAGTCCCCGTTTCCTTTGCCATGTCAGTCTTCTGGATAGCTCTGACTGCCTCTGAGCTGCTAGGCCTGCTCTCCGCCCTTGGGATTATCCTGCACGTGTCGCCGTCCATCCTTGGGATTACTGTGCTCGCCTGGGGGAACTCCGTGGGCGATCTTGTAGCGGATGTGACTATAGCGAAGGCTGGGCATCCGACAATGGCGATTGCCGGGTGTTTTGCTGGCCCGATGTTTAATCTCATGGTCGGGGTTGGGTCGGCGTTGGCTGTCCGTAGCTGGGACTTGTACCCTGAGCCGTTGGTGTTGTATCACCACCCTAATGTGCTGCTGGCCCTGTGTTTTCTGCTGGGAGGAGTGCTTTCGTCCATTGCCTTTGTGGTGTGGTCTGGGTTTAGGGTAACTAGGACCTGGGGTGTCTGCCTGATTTGTATGTACTTGACGTTTGTGGTTGCTGCTGTTGCAATCGAGTCCTCGTTGCATTGAGCTAAGCTCAAGGTGTTAGTGATCTACTAGGAGCATGACAAACATTCATGGCATGGCATCGTCACTCGGTGTGACTGGAAGTACAAGAAGCTAATAGAGCTAATCTGGACAGATCTGGCTGAGAGCTGCTGCTTTTGCACTTATCCAACCCAACCAGGCCACCCTATCCGACACGGCTGGCCCTGCTGCTGCTATCACACACCACCTTGAATACCAGTAACTTCAAGA
This sequence comes from Closterium sp. NIES-65, assembly GCA_948144175.1. Classification (NCBI taxonomy): domain Eukaryota; kingdom Viridiplantae; phylum Streptophyta; class Zygnematophyceae; order Desmidiales; family Closteriaceae; genus Closterium; species Closterium sp. NIES-65. The sequence continues at coordinate 4,366 of CANXME010002557.1, forward strand.
CAACCCTAAGACTCACCAAGCGATACACAGTTGTGAGCGCCTGTGCTGCGAGCGGAGCACTCACTCACACCACGATGGTGAGCGTCCCGTCTTCGTCTGACATGAGGAGCTGACACTCATGCCCATCCTCCTCGCCCTCCCCGTCCCCACCCCCAACCCTGTCTGCTGCTTCTCCTCTCCAACTCCCTTCTGCACGCCCACAAGCTGTATGGTGGTAGGTCTTATAATATTCAGTCTGAGACTGCGTGTGGACACCTCTAGTTGCTGCTTCTTGTTCTTCTGCTAGTTGCACCGTCAGCACGAATGCCACCTGTGACGTCTCGCTACGTGTCACTGCACACGAAGGTTCATTCTGACACCTGCTGCTGACGTGTCATGAGTCATGTGACCTTGGGAGATACTATCGCTATGCCTGGATCTGCCTTCCTGACGCAGCCCTACAGCAGGAAAGGCATCTCCAGATTCTGCATATCTCTGCAGCACATCCTGTCGCATGAAGTCTGTTTCCCCATCGATGGTCTCAATTAGCTCTGATAGTGCCAACTCGGATTCGCACAGGCTCGCAAGCGGTTGACTAACGGACGTCATTGCTCCAGTCCCCGCTGCTGCTCCCAAATTGGAGGGGCGAGGAGCCATGGCCTCATCCGAAACCCGAAAGAGGCTTCGAGCAGAGCGGTTGATGCAGGAAAGACGGCCGGAGGGCGCTACAGACAGCACTGCTTGGCAGGTACCCTCCAGCACCGCGTTCAACCGCTCCTCACGCTCCCACCGCTGCCTCCGCTGCTGTATCCCCGCTACAACCTGCCCCACTGTCTTGGTTAGCACGTGCAGCTCTGTGACTAGAGCCTTGCTGTAGCCGCCCTCGCGATTGGTCACTGCGAACATGCCGACAAGACGAGAGCCTGAGAACAGCGGCACGCCAAGGAATGTCGTCATCGGCGGGTGCCCGGGCGGCACTCCCCTCGACCGCGGATCCGACGCCACGTCATTGCTCATAATGACGTCAGCGGTGGTAACCACCTTGCCCATGAGCGTGTTCATGTTGCCAAACACCAATCCCGAGGCCGCGTTGTCCGCGTACCACGCCTTGAGATACGGCGTCCACGCGAAGTTGGTGATGCTGTGCGTCCGAAGAAACAGCGACTCCTCGTCCTCTCTGCTGCCACCGCCGCCGCCGCTGCTGCTGTTGCTGTTTTTGCTGGTGCTGCTGCGGGCGCGGGGGCGGCGGAGGGCGCTGGAGATGCAGCCAGCGGAGGAGCGAGTGAGGTGCAGCAGCTGCGACAATAGGTAGTCTGCTACCTGATGGCCGTTCGGGGACTGCGAAGGGGGAGGGGGACGTGGGGGGGGAGAGGGAGAGGGGGGGAGGGGGGGAAAAGGTTGGGGGAAGAGGGGGAAGAGGGTGAGAGTCCGCCCGTTCTCCGCGTATCGCAGCACACACCATGTGTTGGGTCCCTGTAGGGGCGTCTAGGCTTGGATCGGTGCGACTCACCATGTCGCGTGCGAAAATGTCGTGCGCAGTAACAATTGTCGACAGCAGCTCGCGGATACAGATCCCCGCGCCCGCTTCCGCCATCCCAGGAAAGACCCGCCGCTTCCGCCCGCGCCGTGCCCCCCCCGCAGCCCGCTGGGCCCCGAACTCGTTCTCTCCAACGGCGCTTTAGCGGGGCGAGCGGGAAAGGATGCGAGCGGCGACACTGCGTTGACCGCCGCGTTGACCGATCCGTTGACCCCCGCGTTGACCGTTCCGTTGACCGTCGCGGAGAAGGGCGCGTAGGCGGAGAGTAAGCTGGCTTGGAAAGGCACGCGGAGGGGCCAGATCCTCTGCTTCCGACGAGGACGACGCGGAAAGGATGTCGTCGCGGCGACGACGACGACGGGAAGGAGGTGGCGGAGGACCGCGGAAGGCGACCTCGAAGGCGAGCGGCGCGGAGAGCGCGGTGGGGTCGCAGAGAGACGAGGAAGCGTGCGACGCGGTGTAGGACGAGTAGGTGGGTAGCGAGAATGACGGAGAGAGCGAAGCAGGCGGCGCCGGCGCCGGGTACGGGTAGTAGGACTCGGATTCAGGCACCTGCGGCTGAGAGTTGCCAGGCGACGCTGAAGCGGGCGACGTTGCATGGCACGGAAATGTGACGCCGCTTCGGCATCACCGTTTCTTGTTGATGGCGACGTCACGCCAGCATCAACGTTACCGGCTGCGTAGCTGTGGTACCCCTAATAGACTGTCGTATTGGGTGGGTCGACGGCGGAGATCGCGTAGCCGTCGAGCAGCCATGGAAGGGCGGGGAGCTTCGCAAGGATGGCGACAACTCAGCCGCAGGCGACAGTGACGACGACGATGAGCGACCGTTACCATCGCTTTGGCGACGGGTTCATCGCCGGACCATGATGATCCACGGCCGTTGGGGACCATGATGGGACAGATAGTCTGGTAGGAAACGCGGTGCGGTTGGTTTCGGGCCTCTTTAATCTCCTCCAGACAATGCAGGAACCTCTGCTGGCCCGACGACTTGCGGCATTCTGGGTGCGCGCCGCGGTTCGGCGGAGGATTCGGTGGGTGATCTTGTAACGGAGGTTTGCACGATAGGGTTAGCACGGACGACAGGCTCTTCGCGGGTTTGGTAGCGCCGAAATGCTTGATCACTGGAGGTGAGTCATGGTTGGGCTTCGCTGCGCGCTGCGACATGTCCGCTGCGTTAGGAGGCGACAGGTTATTAAACGACGGCGGAGTTTAAATCGGCGGATCTCTTCGAAAGATGGCGTTTCCAAGCAGGAAGATACACGCCCTGTGGTCTCAACTCAACGGCGAGCCAGGTGTGATATGGACGCGTCTGTGTGGGTGACGCCTGTCGTTCAACTTCTCCCTGAAGGATGAGTGTGTGTGGTTCGGGACTCATGAAATCGCGACCTAGGCCCAGACTGGATCGAAGGGAGAAATGCAGGAAGGAGGGGAGGAAGGAAATGCAATGCAGGCGACAGCACGAGCGAGCGGGCATTGCAAGGAGAGGAGACAAAGCAGGATGTGAGGTGGATAGGATGAAGCTGTCGACTTGACGCGCCACCAGAAGCAGCCCCTAGCCTGTTGTTGCCTTTCGTTGGCGTTGCTTTCGGCTGTTTCATTTCCAGCACAGAAAAGGAGCACGTCACAGCAGCAATGATCGTTTGTTGGCGCAATGGCGCGCGGATGGCGGCGAGACAAATGGGGCGAATGTCAATGTGTGTTTGTTTCCTCGAGGTCCCTCACGAATGCGACGCGGAACGTGTGAATTGATGCGATGCGATTTCGGTTATGTTAGAGATGATGTCAGCTAAAGCGTGCCCTGCCCAGGCTCCACTTTCGCTTCCACGTGATATATTTGATGACCTTTCTTTCTGAAAGGAGTTAGTGTTTCTTAACGTTATTTTGGTACCGCACATGTTCAGACTGTAGAAATCGGCTCCACGCATATTTTCAATGATTTTTATGACTGTCGTCTGCACTAAATATGTCAGGGGTCAGATAGGGCAGCTGAAGGAAATGCAATATGTCATCGTGAGGCAGCCAAGTTTTGTCTCGTACTTCAAGAGCTGGATGAGAAGAGATTCTCTCATAACCACATATTGAATATCTGCCAACCTAGATTTTCAACGACGCTATTGGTTCACAAGGTACTGAACTGTAATGGCTGCTGTCCCGTTATTAGGCATGGGAGCTAAGTCAAGACAGGGTACAAGCTCCTCGAATAGAGTATACGTGATATAGACATTTTCAGCCTCGCAAGATGAGATTTGAATTTCTGTGTATTTTTCTTTCTGATGTGCGCCTCATGATAGGTTTGATAATTTATATGAATTTAAATCATTGTTTACCACAAATAACTGGTGCTTCAAATGAGCATATTTTGCTTCAAATCCTGGAATGGTTCTGGTAACGCTGTAGTAGCCAGCTCCGATTCTCTGTTTTTGTTGACCAGAGAGCAGCTCTGTGAGCGCTACCCAACAGCTCATAATGCGTATATCGCAGTCGTCCCCTTCATCATTCGTCGTACTAGTTTCCAACTTCTACCTTCCTCCGTCCCCTCCGCTGTCCCCAGCGATTCCTTCTCCCCGCTCTCCTACGTCAGTTTCCGAAGTTAGGAGATTTTATCAAAGCAAAGAGTTGGCATATCAAAGACGAGCAATCATGGCCGAACAAGGAGCAGGTAGTGACGATCCACGTTATACCTCAATACACTGCAACATCGTACATCATCAGGCACTCACTACCCTAATGATAGACTTCCCTGTGCGAGCCATTGCTGTCGATAAGTATTTTCCAGTACGCATCTCTGTGTTACCTATTCGCAGCTCCGGTCAGGTCTTTTGCACAAGCAGCTGCGACAGAGGAGGTCGCACAACCGCTGCGATCCGTGCAGATCGACGGCACTCGTGAGTGTCGCAGCGTCGTCCACTTCGTCCTTAATTTCCTTCAAGCCTCTCACTTAGGCTTAGATTCGGCCGCCCCCGTTCTCGCGTAGTCTACTACCCCGACTGCCCTAACCCTGATTTTAGCATGGTTTATTATTCTCTTCCTTTTCGTTCGGTACGAATTTCTAGGTTGCGATGAAGATTGACAAGCACTGTAGCGACTGGGCTCCTCAGCTTGTAACGGGTCTGCTGCTTGGTCTCGATATTGGCAGCACTCTTGAAGTCACCAATTGCTTTCCCTTTCCCGTGAGTGATCTTCATCCCTTACCTCTTTTTTTGCACCCCTTCTTGCTTCCATTGCTCCGCTGTGCGCAAAAGGTCAGGGGAGTCTGTCACATTTACAGTTTTTCTTTATGCTTGGAAGTCTGTAAGGGGAGAATTTGGCCTGGGATGGGCGTCTGGCCCTTGGATTGCAGATGCTTCGCCGCGGAATCGCGATGTGTTGTTGTTTTCAGTCGCGCGCTTGAGCTATGCGTGTGGCGCGTGTGTTCTCATTTTGGGTGTGTGTTTGGGAAATGGGATTGGTGCCGGCGTGCGTGTGATGCATATGTGTGAGGCCGTGTGCGCCATGGCACATGGCAACATGCACGGCATTCCGCATGGCCTCATGGACGGCATGATACGTGCCACGATGCATGGTGTTACGCGGCATGATGTATGGCATGACATATGGTATGGCATGGGGTGTGGCATGGTGTCGCGTGTTCCGCACTCGCAGAGCCGGGGAGGCGAGGAGGAGGAGGAGGAGGAGGCGGACGGTGCCATGTATCAGCTGGAGATGATGCGCTGCCTGCGCGAGGTCAATGTCGACAACAACACCGTTGGCTGGTAGGTCGTATGTTCTACCTGGGGTGCGTATGCCCCACAAGTGCCATGTATCAGCTGGAGATGATGCGCTGCCTGCGCAAGATCAAAGTTGACAACAACACCGTCGGATGGTATGATGGTCGGATTTCATATGCTCTTGGGTGTGGTGTAGTGCGATCAAGTGCGGTGTTCAACCCAGCCCCTCTTCTCCTCCCTCTGCTTTCTCTTCACTCCCCCCCGCCCCTCTCTCAGTTCTTGCTTCTTTTCTCCCATCTTCCCGCATTCCCCCGTTTCTCCCCGTCCCCTCCCCCATGCTCCTCACCTCCTCCCCCCCCCCCCCCCCCCCCCCCCCCCCCCCCCCCCCTCTCTCCCCTCCCCCGCAGGTACCAGTCGACGACGCTGGGTTCGTTCCAGGCGGCGGACATGATAGACACGTTCGCCAGCAGCGTTTTCTTCCGTGACCTGAACTGAACCCCCTCCTCCCCCGTGTCCCACCTTTCCTCCCGTGACCTGCGCCACCCTCCCCTTCCCCCCAACAGGTACCAGTCGACAACGCTGGGTTCCTTCCAGACGGCGGACATGATAGAGACGTTCGCGAGCTACCGGGAGAACATCAAGCGCTGCGTGTGCCTCGTGTACGACGCCGACCGGGCGGCCGTCCGCGGGACTGTGGCGCTCAAGGCGCTCACTCTCAAGGCGCCGTTCCTCGAGATGTTCAAAGCGGGCGCGCTGACGGGGGAGAAGTGAGTGTGTGGTTTGGGGGGGAGGGCGGGTGGTGGTGGTAGGAGTGGGCGGGGGACAAGTGAGTAGGCGCCCTTCCTTGAGATGTTCAAAGCGGGCGCGCTCACGGGGGAGAAGTGAGAGGGGGAAGAAAAGGGTTGTTTGTGGGGGGTGTGATGGAGGGCGTGTTGGGAGGGAGAAGGACAGATGCAGGAGGAGGAGCAAGTCTGGCAGCAGACCGGTGAAATCTTATCACAAGGTATTCACTCGGGTACGGTACGGGTGTATCACAGGTTGCTTCAGACAATCATTCCCCCAAGGCACCGTTTCTGCCAGTGTCCAAATTCCTGCACCCCCTTGGTGCTTGCTGCCGCCACTGCTGCCTTTTGAGTCGACTCAATAGTCACCTTGAGTCGACTCAATAGTCACCTTGAGTCGACTCAATAGTCACCTTGAGTCGACTCAATAGTCACCTTGAGTCGACTCAGTAGTCACCTTGAGTCGACTCAATAGTCTCCTTGAGTCGACTCAATAGTCACCTTGAGTCGCCTCAAAAGTCACGAAGGCACCGTTTCTGCCAGTGTCCACATTCATGCACCCCCTTGGTGCTTGCTGCCGCCACTGCTGCTGCTGCTGTTGCCGACTCTGCTGCTGTTCCCTCCTCTCTCACTCTCTCTTTGCCAGGTTGAGGGAGAGTGACACATCGTGGGCGGGGATATTTGAGGAGATCCCAGTGAAAATGGCCAACTCCATGCTCGTCTCCACGCTCATCGCCTCCCTGCACCCCCCCGCTGCCGACGCTGCTCCCTCGCGCACCGACTTTGACCGCCTGCTGCTGGGCACCAACCCCTTCCTCGAGACCAACCTGGGGTGCCTCTCTGACTGCATGGATGATCTGAGTGCGGAGCAGCAGCGGGTGAGTGGGAGGGTAGGGCTAGTCGCATTAGAGCGCTTGTTGTATGCGGGCCTGGCAGTGGCAACACGAGGCTCACTTTGACCGCCTGCTGCTGGGCACCAACCCCTTCCTTGAGACCAACCTGGGGTGCCTCTCTGACTGCATGGATGATCTGCGTGCGGAGCAGCAACGGGTACTTCCCCTCGTTTCGTACCATGAGGCTCCCTCTTGCCTGCCGCGCCATGTACCCCCGTTTCTGCTTTCATTTACCCTCTTACCCTCCCCTCCCCTCCTGAGTTACAATTCTTCCCATGCGAATTGTTTTTTGAGTCGACTCAAAAGTCACCTCGCTTTCCGGACATTTGAGTTCCAGCTTTTCCATGCGATTAGGAGATAAACATGGAGGTTTCCAGTTCGCTTCCCTTGACTTCTCACAGACTCGCCTCGTTTCCGTCCAACCCCCCTTCCTCCTGTTCTTTCCCCATCCCCGCCTCCTCTTCTCCCCACTCTCCGTGTGTCCCTCTCGCCCCTGCAGTTCCAGTACCACTACCGCAGTGTGCAGCGCCAGCAGCAACACTTTTGTGAATTCTGAAAAGTTTCCTCTTTTCCCCCGCCTCTCTGTGCGTGTCCCTGGCCCCATGCTGCCCCCCTGCAGTTCCAGTACCACTATCGCAGTGTGCAGCGCCAGCAGCAGCAGCAGCTAGCATGGGTGCAGAAGAGAAGGTGGGTGCAGGGCAGGGGGGTTGTTGGGGCGTGCTTGTTTGTTTGCATTTGCTATTTGTCCCCATACAGGTGTGGTGTGATTGGGAATGTCTGTCCTCAAGGAGGGCTTCCTGAGACAGCAGAATGACTTGCACTTCCTTTTCTGAACCCCCTGAGACACGCACACGCGTACTCATGTACTCATGTTCTCACATCTGCCCACTCTTACTCTCTCACACGCTATATATGCATTCCCATGGTTTTGGCAGATCCGACAATGCGAGTTGACTTTTGAGTCGACTCTAAAGTCACCTCTTACTCACTCACACGCTCTCTATGCATTCCCATGGTTTTGGCAGATCGGACAATGCGCTGAGGAGGGCAGCAGGGGAGGAGCCGTTACCAGAGGAGGCCCATCCCTTGACCCACTTGTGCATGCATTCCCACTCCCTCTCACACTCCCTCACTCCCTCGCTCTTTGGCAGATCGTACAATGCATTGAGGAGGGTAGCAGGAGAGGAGCCGCTACCAGAGGAGGATCCCACCAACCCCATCTTCAAGCCCATCCCTGACCCACTGAAACACACATACACATGCTCACCCACTCCCGCTCCCACTCACTACCCACTCACTCACTGCTTTGGCAGATCGGACAATGCACTGAGGAGGGCAGCAGGGGAGGAGCCGCTACCAGAGGAGGATCCCACCAACCCCATCTTCAAGCCCATCCCGGAGCCCTCGCGCATTGACATGCTGCTCACCACCAACCAGATCGCCAACTACTGCGCGCAGATCAACGAGTAAGCACGTTTTCTCTTTGTATAGTTGTATACAACTATGGTAGCATGTATACTTTTCTGTGGAAATTATTGACCACACTTAGCTCCTGATACTCAGTCTCACAGCTACCGGTATATGAATGCATTTTTTCATTGCCTGTTTTCTTATTTTTTTGCTGTTTGCAGGTTTAGCGGCCCGGCTCTTAGCAAGCTTTATCTCATGGATGCTCTTAATGGAGCATCTTGAGTGATTCTGCTATCTCAAAACCTACGGTATTTTTGTCAAATATAAATATAATTTCGAAGCTTGTGATAACTTAGGTAGGTCTGTAACAGTTGGGCCACCAGTGGTTTCTTGGAATGTTTACACTAAGTTCGTATTGAATACTGTTCACTAACGCGTACAAAAAGTTGAACATCCCACGAGACGCACTAATTTCTTTGCCACAATTGTTCCTGAATTTCAGTTCCAAGTTGGCAGTTCCTCGCTAGTGAAGAACGGCTTTGTTGACTGCTTCCGATGCCTGTACCATGAACAAACGATTTTTCATTAGTCTTGTCTAAGAACGAGTTGTGGGTTTTAACACATGTCCCTCTGACCGAAAGCTGGTCGCATTAGCCGGAAATTGCGCAAGATTCTTTGTGTAATTCATTGAATCCGTTATTCCGCGAGGACCGTCGAAACTCTCCGTTTGTGCCAATATCGAGGGATGGACGCGTCGGAGAGCGCACAGGAGCTGCAGGTGCAAACGCAGGAGGTGACAATGGAGGGGGAGACGCCGTCGCGGCAGGTGCGAGCGACGGTGGTGCAGGCGGCCACAGTGATGTACAACACGCCTGCCACGCTGGACAAAGGTTGATTACTGCCACGCTGGACAAAGGTGATTACTGCCACGCTGGATGAATGCCATGTTTTATTTTTCTACTTTATTTGTAAAGAGTAACGTGCGTTTCCAGGCTACATTGCGGAATGCTGGCGTATCCCCCATGGTGTGCTCAGTGATACATGCGTCTTTCTTCTCCCTCCTTCTCCCAGCCGAGCGACTGTTGGCGGAAGCGGCGCAGCTGGGTAGTCAGCTGGTGGTGTTCCCAGAGGCGTTCATAGGCGGCTACCCCAGGGGCGCCAGCTTCGGAGTGCTGGTGGGGTCGCGCACGGACCGAGGGCGCGACGAGTTCCGACGCTACCACGCCTCCGCCATTGATGTGCCGGGTGGGTGGAGAGGGGTGGACGTGGGAATGTGGGGCGTGGGCGTGGTTATGAAGGTGCTTGTAAGGTTGCGCACGGACCGAGGGCGAGACGAGTTTCGACGCTACCACGCCTCCGCCATCGATGTGCCGGGTGGGTGGTGAGGGGTGCATGGGGCAACGGAAATGGGGACGTGGTGATTTATCAAGGTGCGTCAGAAGCCGTGTTAGAGTGCTGGTGGGGGTCGCGCACGGACCGAGGGCAGGACGAGTTCAGACGCTACCACGCCTCCGCCATTGATGTGCCGGGTGGGTGGAGAGTGAGGGAAGGCGGGGGAAGGGGGCAGGGGGGAGGGGGGAGGGCGCAGGGGGGGAGGGGGGAGGGGGGAAGGGAGGAAGGGGAGGGGGGGGGATGGAGGGTGGGAGGGGAAAGCGGGCGGGAAGGTGGAGGTGGGAGTGGGGATCAGTTTTTTGAGAATTAGAAAACAAACGGAAGGCCGATGGCACAGTGAGTTGACGCTCAGGATTTGTAGCTGCCATTGATGCGCCACTGGTGCTTTTTGTCCTCAACTCTTCCCTCCTCTCCTCCCCCACACTCACCCAGGTCCCAAGGTGGCGCGCCTGACAGCAGCAGCAGCCAAGCTCGGAGTATTCGTCGTCATGGGGGCAATCGCCAAGCATCATACCTCACCTCCCCTCGCATCCTCTCCTTTCCCCCACCATCCGACCCCCCCCCACCATCCCCCACCCAGGTCCCGAGGGTGGCGTGCCTGACAGCAGCAGCAGCCAAGTTTGGAGGACAATCGAGGTGATTTTTGAGTCAACCCAAAATTCCTCCTCTCCTCCCCCACCATACCCCAGGTCCCGAGGTGGCGCGCCTCGCAGCAGCAGCGGCCAAGTTCGGAGTATTCGTCGTCATGGGGGCGATTGAGCGGGCGGGCGGCACGCTCTACTGTTGTTTCAAACACCCAGCTTCATTTGCCTTCCACTCCTCTCCCCTCCCCTCCCCTCCCCCTCCCCTCCCCTCCCCTCCCCTCCCCTTTCCCCACAACCCCTTTCAGGTCCCGAGGTGGCGCGTCTCACAGCAGCAGCAGCCAAGTTCAGCGTCTTCGTAGTCATGGGGGCAATCGAGCGGGCGGGTGGCACACTCTACTGCTCCGTACTGTTCATCGACCCGCGCCTGGGGCTGGTCGGGCGGCACAGGAAGACAGTGCCGACTGCTTTGGAGCGCGTGATATGGGGGTGTGGCGACGGCAGCACGGCAGCAACGGTGGTGGATGGGGGGGGGGTGGGGCGAGTGGGCGCTGCAGTGTGCTGGGAGAATCGCATGCCCATGGTTCGCATGGCGCTGTATGGGAAAGGTGAGTCTTGGGACTGGGAAAGGTGATGCTGGGTCCAAGTGAGTAACCCATCAGAAGCCATGAGGTTTGATTTGACTCACAGGGTGGGCGCTGCAGTGTGCTGGGAGAATCGCATGCCCATGGTGCGCATGGCGCTGTATGGGAAAGGTGAGATTGGGGGAGGTGGGACTGGAGGAGGTGAGACTGAGAGAGGTGAGATTGAGGGAGGTGAAATCTTTGTTGCTGATACAGCCCACAACCCACAACCCACAGCCCACAGCCCACAACCCACAACCCACAGCCCAGCAGCCCACAACCCACAACCCACAGCGTACAGCCCCCCACAGCCCACAGTGCAGTGCATACCTCCTCCTTATCTCTCCACCTCCCAGTACTCTCTCCCTCATTCATTCTCCTTCCCCTTGTTTCACTCCATCCCCCTCAGGAGTGGAGCTCTACTGTGCGCCCACAGCACACTCTCGCGACTCCTGGCAGGCCACCACCGTGCACAATATGCCTCCTCGCTCCCTCTCCTCTCCACGTCCCATGCCTCCTCTCCCACAATTCGTCCCTGTGTTTCACCCCTGCCTCATCGCTCCCATCCCCTCCCCTGCAGGAGTGGAGCTCTACTGCGCGCCAACAGCAGAATCGCGGGACTCCTGGCAGGCCACGGTGCAGCACATACCTCCTCCCTCCCTCCCCATCCTTCCACTTGTTTCACTTCATCCCCTCCCCTGCAGGAGTGGAGCTCTACTGCGCGCCAACAGCAGACTCTCGGGACTCCTGGCAGGCCACGGTGTAGCACGTGCCTCCCCACCCATCCCTCTCCACCCTTCCCCATGTTTCACTCCTCCGTGTTTTCCATCCCCTGCAGGAGTGGAGCTCTATTGTGGCCCCACGGCAGACTCTCGGGACGTCTGGCAAGCCACCGTGCACCTCATGCCTCCTCCCTCCCTCCCTCCCCATCCTTCCACTTGTTTCACTTCATCCCCTCCCCTGCAGGAGTGGAGCTTTACTGTGCCCCCACGGCAGACTCGCGGGACTCCTGGCAGGCCACGGTGCAGCACATAGCGCTCGAGGGCGGCTGCTTCGTCCTCTCTGCCAACCAGTTCTGCGTGCGCTCCGACTACCCTCCGCCCCCGGATTTCGTCTTTTCCGCGTCCGGGCGGCTGGATACAGACGAGCCGCCGCCGTCCGCCGTGGTGTGTCGGGGCGGCAGTGTGATTGTGTCTCCGCTAGGCCGGGTGCTGGCCGGCCCAAACTATGACGGGCAGGCACTGCTGACCGCTGATCTCGGTAAACCGAGTTGTTGTTTTGTTCCGTTTTTTTTCAAAGCTTTATTGGTATTTTAATTATTCACGACGTGCCGTATCAATACCCGTTTCTAATCATCCACTTGCCCCAGTCCCCACCGCCCCCCACCAAACATGGGTGACATCATACGAGCCAAGTTTGTCTTTGATGTCACAGGGCACTACGCACTGCGGGTTTTGAGTCGAATCAGATCTCACATCTCCTCCGCCTCCCCCCCCTACCCTACCCCCGCCCCACCACCAGACATGGGTGACATTGTACGGGCCAAGTTTGACTTTGATGTCACGGGGCACTACGCACGGCCGGATATATTTTCCCTGCGTGTCAAAGAGGTGTCTACAGTGCCTGTACAGTACGATAACGAGTCTGCGCCGTGCCACATGCTTCATTATAAGCACCACCACCACCACCAACAGCAGCAACAACAGCAACAGCAGCAGCAGCAGCAACAGGAGGAGCAAAGTATGTGATGCAATTAAAGTATATACTGTTGATGTGACAGCAAACACACTCAAAGGCAGCATTTGCGTGCCATTGACCACTGACATTTTACTGCAGAAATGCAGAGCCCTTTTTAGTCGATGGAAAGGGTCTTGTACATACTTTCGCACAGCAAGCTCGGTTCACTATCATATGATGAAGACCATTGGAAAAGCCTGTGAATTAGCATTCTTGCATTTTCCTCTTTATGTAATCCAATGAGTCAGTGAGATGTGACAGATGTACAATCTGTAGGTTGAAAGTGGGAAATAGATGTCTTCACTCAACGCTGACACATGGGCCACTTGTGACTAAAGAAAACAAAGGAAAAGGAAACTTAAGCATTGTATAAACCAATGAGGAGGTACACTAATGTGGCCCAAAAACGAGCTTTGCAGTATCAAGCCAGACAGTCACCTGTCTGTGGGAGCAAAACGGAAACAGTAGAAAGGAACCTGAACCTGATACCCCAAAGCCATAAAGCAGCAGCAGCAGCAGCAGCCGCAGCAGCCTGGGCAAGGAGCGAGTGACCCATCCTCGAGCAACTCATCCTCAGGCTAAGCCGCAGTCTTTCAAAATCCAAAACGTAGGCACAGGGACGATCACTCCACAGCCCCTCGCCTCCTCCTCCAGCCACCCACCATCCCCGTCTCTCCACCCTCCTCTCTTCACCCGCCTCCCTTCCTCCCCTTCCTCCCTCCTCTCTTCACCCGCCTCCCTTCCTCCCCTTCCTCCCCTTCCTCCCTCCTCTCTATGCCCTCCTCTCTCCAACCTCTTCCGCCACCTCCCCTCTACCACTTGACAAAGACACCACCCCACAGCCACCACTCCACCTTCGCCCACCAGTGCCCCAGCAGTCATCCACCTCTCACCTCCCCCCTCGCCCTGCCCTACCACCCGCCAACCCTTTGCGCCGACCTGATTCATGGCTTGGCTGAGTCCATCACAAGCCCATCCATCACCCGTCCTCTGCAGGCCTGTGGTGGGTTCACAGACGCCTGTCCTCTGCACCACTCTGCCACCCGCCCCACCTGCAAACCACTCTGTCACACCGTCCTCTGTCAACCCTGTAAATCTCGTCCTCCCCGCCATCTTCCTCTCCATCCCCGTCCCCCGCACCATCCGCCCCTCCGCCCTACCACCCGCCCGTCCGCTGCGCCGGCCTGCCTTGCGCCTCCCCCGCGTCCCTGCCCGGCCCCGCAGTGCTCCTGCTGCCGCCGCGCCACGCGTCCCCCTTGCCCGCCGCCACACCCTCCCCGCTCGCAACCGTGTTGCTCCGCCACGCGTCCCCGCCTCTCCTCGCGCCCCCGCCCCACGCATTGCCATTCGCCAACGGCGCACCACCAGCACCAGCACCAGCAGCAGCAGCAACCCCCTCTCCTCCTGCTCCTCCCCCGCATCCTCCTTCTCTTACAGCCCCGTCTGTTCCTGCGCCACCCTCCTTAGCCTGCTTCTCTCTCGCCTGCTTCTGCGCGTACTTGACCTTCGCGTCCAGCTCTAGCACCAGCTGTTCCAGCTGCCGCCGCTTCTCCGCAACTTCCTTCTCCAAGGCCGAAACTTCCTCAGGTGAAAGCTCAGGTGCCGCCGCGCTTGTGTCATCCTCTGTCTTGGTCCCCTCTTCCCCCGTCCCCTCACCCGCCTTCTCCGCCTTGGCTCCCCCTTTGCCCGTGGCGACTTGAAGCTTCGCGGCAAGCGCGTCCACCTCCTCGCGCAGCTTCTTCTCTTCTTCCGTCTCGGGTCTGCAAAAAGGCAGAGAAATTACCCCCAAATGCAGAAAGGGGCGACGAGGGGGGTGAGGGGAGGAAGGGTAGTGAGGGGAGAGGGTAAGGGCTGACTTTAGAGTCGACTCAGAAGTCAGTTCTTCCGTCTCGGGTCTGCAAAAAGGCAGACAAGAGTACCGCCAAATGCAGAAAGGGGCGACGAGGGGGGTGAGTACTTTTGAGGAAGGGTAGTGAGGGGAGAGGGGGAGGGAGTCAGGGAGGGAGGGGAGGAGGGAACGAGACCATAGGCTTCTAGGCACTCCGTTATGCGGTGTCCAGTCACCGTAAGACATTCACCGTCATCCCGACACAAGCAGACCCACTCTGCGCTCTCCAATTAAAGCACAGGCTCGCGGAAAAGACCGGAAAGCCCTGAACCCTCGCAAAGCACATTCTGCTTCGCATGTCGAGTCCCTCGACACTGCGTTGACTTCGCAAAAACCAAACAACGACGCGCTGTGATGTGATCTCCTGATTTTGTACCGAGTCCACTCGAAAACGAGGTGACCGTTGAGTCGACTCGAAGGCAGCGTTGCGAATCGAAACTGACAACAGTGCTGTCCAGTGATCTCCAGATTGACACGCCGAAAATCGAATCTTAACACGCCGAGAGACGATACGACTGCAAACCTTACAGTAATGTCCTCGTGAATCTACGTGGCAAGGTCCTTCACGAAAAGCCTCGTGGGAACCACGAAGCTCCTAAACCGCATATCCGCAGTCATAAGACCGAGCTAACCGTAACCTATCAGTGTCTGTGAATCCAATCTCACTGCTCTAGGCACTGCTCTAGGCGTCAAACGAAATGAAGGCTCGCCCTTGATGCTTCTTCCCATCAGATCCGACGGCAGAGACCGCAATCTCGAAAGCGTTATCGCACTTCTTGTTTGAACACCATTGTTACACATCTCAAAACCCCATTGTATTCAGGCTCATATTTCGTACGCGTTAAAAAATTCCTCGGTAACACGCACCTGTCAACGCCCTTATGCTCCAGTTCCAGATCCATCTTCCGCCAATCCATTCCGCGCTCCTCCAGCGCAACCTCCCGCGGCTTCGCCTCCCCGAACGGGTTCACCGCCGGCTTAGACGCCTTCACCTCCGCGGCGGGTTCCGCCGCTGCGCCGCTGGCGGAAGGGGAGTCGGGCGCAACGGGGATGCCCTTCTCCGCCAGCACCTGCTCGCGCGGGCGCGCTTCCCCGAACGGACTCGGCTTCTTGGGCTTGTTCGCATCCTCTGCGCTCCCCGCGCTTCCGCCCTCACCCTCCGCGACAGGCTTGCGCGGCTGAAGATTCAGGCGCGGCCGCTCCGACGGGCGCTCTTCGCGGGGCTCCTTCCCCCAGCGATCCGCCTCGAGTCCTTCCCGCAGACCATCCCTGGGTCCGTCCCGCCTGCCGTCCCGGCTAGCGGACGGCACGAATTTCTTCGCCGCGCCCCAGTTGTCCACCTCATCCGCACGTGCGCCCTCGCGATCGTCGAATCCTCCGCCAGCTCCGCGCCCGCCGAACCCTCCGCGGCTGCCGCCGCCGCCGACGGACGCAGAAGGGACGTACTTCTTCGCCGCGCCCCAGTTGTCCGTTTCGTCGGCACGTGACGGGCCGCCCATGCGGTCCCCGCGATCCCCGCGGCCGTCCATGGACTGGGACGGCTGAAATTTCTTCGTCGCGCCCCAGTTGTCAACTTCGTCAGCCCTTGACGGACCGTCACGTCCTGGACGGCCGCCGTCGTCCTCATACCGGCCGCCGCGAGACCTGCCGCCATCACCAGACGGCACGAACTTTTTCGTCGTTGCCCAGTTGTCCACTTCATCTGCCCGAGACGGCCCGTCGTCCTCCCTCGGCGGTCGTTCGCGATCCTCGCGACGGCCATCGCGACCTTCGCGACCGCCTCCCCTGTCGCCCCCCCGGAAACCACCGTAACCGCGAAATCCGCCGCCTAATCCGCCGCTTTCCTCGTCTTCGCTGCGCTCCCTAGGACCCGTCGGGAGCGCCATCTTTTCCTGGAACGTAAGCCCTTTAACGTCCTCCACTATAGTAGTCCTGGATCGCGCTCCGGGACCGACATACGCGCCTGTCGTGAACTCTGAAAGAGAGAGCGTTACTTTTTCCTTCTTCTTTTTCTGGGGCTTGGCTGCCGCCTGGCCTAGCGTCGGAAAGGCCTCATCGGACGGCTTAGATGCTGCCTGCGCGAGCTCCGGGAAAGCGGGAGGAGGAAGCTCTTTGTCCCCCTCCTCGACATCGTCTGCCCATGATTTTGATCCCCATGCGGACTTCGCCATGGCTTAGTAACTAGGACCCGCTTCCGGGCAGGGAAAAGCTGAGAAAAAGCAGAAGGAAATGGTTGAGGATAGGGGAGAAGGCTACTAAAGGAGAACATGGATTGAGGGGGTTTTGGTGGAGCAGAGGAGGATGAGATGCGAGGGGTTGGGGTGGGCTGGGGGACGGGGGTTTGTGTTGCGCATGTTACCAGACGAGGCTTCTCGTCGTGTAACGGTTGAAGAGATAACGCGTACAAGCAGATTGCGCGGGGCAGGGGTTGGTTTGTGGTTCCAGGACACCCGAGTCTTGGTCTGGCTTGGGATTCTAGAAATTCGGATTTCCGAAGGTGGGGGAGCTGCTGACACCTGCCCGTGAGAATCCCGCGCTTTCTTGTATTCCTTCCTACCCTTGCCAGTGGATGAGATTCCCCCAACCTGCTTGCCTGTTGGTTCGGCCCGTCGACCCTTGCTGTGCGCCGTTGCGGCTGCCACCGTGGTTCGATGCCTCCTATGTTTTTGGAGGTTAGCCAGTTTGGACGTGGCCGGGCCGCCGGGCCCGTCGAGCCACTCCGTCAGCCCTGGCAAAGTGGGCTCGTCGCCCGAATTGCGCTGGGGTATTCAGATCAGTTTCCTCAGGCCTTGGAGAACGAGAGCCTAGGCTACACCATCTACTTTGCTATTAGCATGTGCCAATGTCTAAGTTGATATTGTTAGTGTTTACAACCCCAAGAAGGTCGAAGTGTATGATACTGAATACAATAGCTACTCTTAAATTGCAACAAGTAATATTCATAGACAATGACAGGAAACAAACTGAAGATTCTCAATCGAGTTGCTCATATTGCAAGTGCTTAGTTAATGTGTAATCTACTGCAAGGTTTTTATATACAGTACCATTGTCTTCGGCTAAAAGCGTATCAATCGAGTGTAGTACACCCCTCCTCAGCCAGAGATCTGCAACGATTTTTTTAACGAACACACACGAGGAAACACCATTCATCAATCATTGCACCGGTTTTGTAATTCCAAGCTATGTCACGACTTACGCCCTGCATGCTGAGCTGAGCCGTTTCCGCATGAAAACTTCCTTCCTGTGTTTGAACTTGGAACCCCTCAGGGACTACGGAGCTAGGGCACCCTTGGCAAACTGAATCTCAATTTTTCCTTCAGTGGCGCTGTAGTCTGCTTGAGCTGGCAGTATTTTTTGCTTTGCGGATCACAGTTTTTACTTATCACACTGTCCAGCTTGTGTAATGCCAGTTCGGGCTGCTGGAAAAAAAATAAGTGTAAGTTTAGTCTCCTTTCAAGTGCCAAATTTCTTGGAGGCCTTTTCAGCCAGTTCCTGCCATGCCATGGCAGGCACTCTGCTCCACATGCGACAATGATGCTTCCAGGCAGATGTGGCTGTGGTTGCTGTAACCGACCACCGCTGGCATTTGCGTTTCCGAAAAGGCAGATTTGCGTTGCTGTCCTGAGTGCACTCCCCGAGGTCTATGGGAGGGGAGCAACCTCACTGGCCAGCAGCGCAAGGAAATCTGTGAGCTTGCGCGCAACAGTTCCATACACTTGAAAGTTCCGCAGCAGCGGGGCATGCCGCAAGGGTGCGCATGTGAAAATATCGTTGTGAGGCACGCGACGGACAACTCGGTTTAGTTGCTGGCTGACTGCCATTCTCGGAATTCTTGCAGGTGCTGTACACCAGTAGGGACTTTCCACGTGGTCGTGGGGGCGGTCTGACCTGTCGTCAATCGACTCAGTAACAGAATCCGACGGAGTGTCCAATGAGCCAAGCAGCCTGCTTCGGAAGCTCATCCCGCTTCTGGCTCTGCCCCAACCTCGTGCGGCACTCTGCTTTGCTGCAGTGCTAGCGCAATGAGGGCTCTCCTCCCCTTCCCTGTGGTGTTTCGGCTCGGTTCCCCCTCCTAACCCCCGCCAATCCATATCGGTTTGAACGCCACGAGCCAATTCCGCTCCGCGGCCTGGGTTTCCCGGCAGCCACACTTCGCATGCCACTTTCTCTCCTCCCCTCCCCTCTCCACCGTCCGACCCCCAGCCTCGGTTTTGCGTCTCCTCAGTCACGCAATCGCAAAATGTCGGATCAGCATTTTGCCTGGCCTGACCACCACGCTCCTTCCAAATGACAAACCTGCCCCCCGCCCCCCCCCGTAACTCTCGACGCCTTGGCCCCAGCTTCCCTTCCTTACTCGCCCAGAGCACACACATGAACGCCGGCCTGCTTGTTCAACCCGATTCTCTCTCCATATCAATTCGATGGTGTTTGCTTCTCCGACATTGTCGATGCTTGCTTGATGGATCCTGGTAGCTGGTAGCCTCCCTACCGCACCTACTCCCAAAACACGTCCCTCGCTCCTCCGTCCTCAGTCGTCCAGCTTCAGTTTGCCGTTCAGTTTCGTCATTTCTCGACGCATTATCGGGAATGGTCTGTGAGCCACAGCCTGGAAGCTAAACTACCCGAATTACGGACGGAATCTACTCGAGAGAAGGAAAAAAAACCAGCGAACAGCAGAATTTGAGCAGTTTTTTTCACCAGCGAAGCCCTCAACTCATAAACAACCCGTTCCCACTTACGAAAATGGTGCTTTGGATGTCGTCTGGCTCGCAGCACACAGCAGCGGTGGCGCCGTGTGCAGTGCAGCAGCTAGATTTATGGCAGCCCGCCGAATGCGGAACCTCCAGCACGGAAGACCATATTTCCGACGAGGAGGTCGTGGAAATGGCGTCGCTGCTTCTCCAGTGCGAATCCGATTTTATGGGATCTCTCAACGGGCCTCGTGCTAACAAGGACACTATTATCGACTCGGCTGAACCGCCTCCTCTATCCCAAACGTTCACGAGGAGCCCTCATCGCGGAAACAAGCGGCAGCGGGAGGAGTTTGCGTCAACTGGACGGACTCTGAAGGAGGATCACAGTCGGATTCTGATTCAGTCGTGCAACGTGAAAATTGAGGACCTACTAGGCCCGGAGAGCAGCTCGCTCGAAAGCATTCAGGAGACGATTGAGTTTCAGATGGACGTCGCGGCGTTTAACGATGAGGCTGCTGTTGGGGCTGCGGCGGTTGCGCCGCCTGCGTCGAGGGCGAAGAGTGAGGGCGAGGTGGATACACGCGACGGCGAAGTTGACGAGGGCTGTAACGGGTACATTCCAACGTCTGCTGCTGACAGGTGTGACCCGCAGTTGTCGCCGCCGTCGCCGCCATCGTCGCCATCGTCGCCATCGTCGTCGTCCCGCCTGCTGGTCCTGCCCCAGCTGACCCCCCAGCCAGCACTGCTCCACATACCGCAGCTCGCGTGTTCCGCCACGTGGCAAAGCACCAGAGACGCCGGTGCCTTCATCGAGCCCGATCTGAAACGGTTCAAAGGCCAGGCTGGTGATTTCTACCCTCGTCACCAGGTGTCCTGCGCGCCGAGTCATGTCGCGCTGAGCCACGCGCCTAGCTTCGCGCCTAGCTACGCGCCGAGCTGCGCGCCGAGCTGCCAGCCAATTTGCGCGCCGAGGTGCGGGCTAGCGTCCGCGATGCGCGTCGAGCGGAGCAGCGGGGAGCACGCGACGCCGGCGCCTAAAACGAGAGATTTGACGGAGACGGAGTCCCTCACGGTTGAGCTTATATCGGAGCATCGCGGCGCGATGACGATGGAGCCTGGTGAAGTGTACCATACTTATCCCGAGGAAGCTTCGTCGAATGCTGCTGGCGGCGACTGGAGCTCGGGACTGGATTTCGCCGGCGGCCAGCAGCAGCCGCCACAGTTGGCGCCGCGGCGTGAGGCGGCGCCGGACAATGCCGGAAATTTGTATGGCCGTACTACTGGCTGCGACGACCCGGCGCCGCCACTGCCGCCGCCGCCGTCGCGACGCTGCTTGACGAAGCCGCGGCGATCGTCTGCGTCGTCGGCGTCTCACGCGGCCACTCGCGGTGCATCTAGAAGGGCGGACATGGCGGCCACTCGCGGCGCCGCAATCCGAGGGGCGGCGGCGTCCGCTGACTGCGCCGCTGTACCGCGCGCGACCTACGCGGCTCTAAGATTCGGCGAGCCGGGCTACCTGGCGGAATACCGCGGCGCGTTTCGGGACAATGTGACGGCGCTCGCTGCTGACGTCATGCAACGCGAACCCGAGGGGTACGAACTTACATGTTGTTTTGGTAGCGGCCTCGCAGCCTTGTACGAACAGGAGCTATTTCGCTGCTTTTTTTTTTTTTTTTTTTTTTTTTTTTTTTGTGCCGCTACGTCTAAAACGTTCTGTCTCCGTTTTCCTCCCTAGAGCCCGCCTCGCGTTTCGCTCCGCCTTCCACTTCGCCTTCCGCTTCTCGTCCTGATGTAAAAATGTCTTTCCCACTCTCTCCCCTCCCCTTCTCCCTTCCCCTTTCGCCCTTTTCCCTACTTGGCGCGCGTGTGACAGTATCGAGGGCCATCCGACGTGGAGCCTTCTTCTCACCGTCACTCGCGCCGAAGCGTATTCTCAGCCTCCGTTTACGCCTTTCGAGGCGCTTTCGCACCCAGCTCCTTCGGCGGTTTCCGCGGATCCGCTTTCCCCCTCCGCGCGCAGCCCGCCGCCTCCCGCCACCCCGCGCGCTCAAGCCCGCGGGGATGTTAGCTCCGCGCCAGAACCCAGCGCGGGGAACTCCGCGGCGGGCGCGCTGTGCGCCACTGTGGCTCCCGCGGAGCATTCAGCGCTTCTGGGGGCGGCGCAGCAGCAGGCGCAGCTTCAGGGGGCGGCGCATCCGGCGCAGCAGGTGCTGCTGCCGCTGCTGCTGGTGGCGGAAGCGACTGAAGGGTCCGCCAATCCGCACTGCGACTACTGCCGCAGCTCGGGTAAGAATCCGCGCTTGGGTGAAACGGCAGGGAGAGCGGGGACGGGGGGCGGGAGATGCTGTGGGGAAGGTGTTAAAGGGGGGATGGGGGGATGGGGGAAACTGGGTTGGCGGAAGTTAGAGGCTCAGCTCAAGGGTGTTGAGGGGAAGGGAACAGGAGTTGTGCTTGAGTCATGCGTTAACTGTCCAGCTGTGTTAACTGTCCAGCATTGCCAGCCTTCCGCCACATGCCCTTCTCTTATCACCCGCCACCTCCCTGTAAAATGCTCTCACTCTCCCCCCCATTCCTCCTCCCCCCACAATGCTTGCGCCACTTGCAGGTTGGTGTCACCACCCCATTGCTGCGCACAAGTACCATTTCATCATTCCTGCCAAGAACCCGCACTCGCACCCACTCTCTCCCTCCCCCCTTCCCCTCCCCACCCCTCCCTGCGTTTTCAACTTGCAGGTTGGTGCCACCACCCCATCGCTGCGCACAAGTACCATTTCATCATTCCTGCCAAGAACCCGCACTCGCACCCACGCGCCGAGGTAACCACTCACTCTCCCCTTGTTTACTCTACCCGCTGCTCCAGCCGCTTTGGAAGAACCCGCAACCATTTGCTGCCCATCTCTCGAATTCCTCTCCCCTTCTCCCGTTGCTCCCCTCTGGCTCATCTCCCGTCCCTTCAGTCACAGGTGCTTGCAACCACAGCCAGTAGCATGAGTCCACGCGGCACGCGCAGCACCACCAGCACCAGCAACCACCACCCCTCGTCCCACCACAACCAGCACCACCACACGAGCATCACGGCTGCTGCTTGCCGCTCTCAGTCGCTCGCCGCCCCCACGCACCTCCTGCACGGGGTTATCCATACCAACGGCTTCGGCCACCTCGTGACGCTCAATGGCCGGGCGGCAGGCTCGCACGTGCTGTCCGGGCGGCAGCTGATGCAGCTGTGGGACAACATCTGCACCATGCTGCGCGCCAGGTAAGACATGTTTGAGATCTTGTAGGATGTATGGCGTGTGTTTTTGGTAGTCGCGCCAGGTAAGACATGTTTGAGATCTTGTAGGATGTATGGCGTGTGTTTTTGGTAGTCGCGCCAGGTAAGACATGTTTGAGATCTTGTAGGATGTATGGCGTGTGTTTTTGGTAGTCGCGCCAGGTAAGACATGTTTGAGATCTTGTAGGATGTATGCATGCATGTGTTTGGAGTCGACTCTAAAGTGACCTCGGCATGCTCCCCGTCAGAGCACTCTTGAGTGCCCCTCTTTAACATCAACGAGCAACATTACTTGGTAATGTCAGTCAACTGACACGCACATCTTTCCTCACTCTCATCTCCTGTTTTCCCCTGTTTCTCACAGGGAGGTGAGCGTAGAGGACCTATCGCACAAGCTCTCCTTCTCCTCAGACTATCGCCTCCTCCACACTCTCGCCTTCTCGCACTCCTGGTTCGCCCGCTGGGGCTACTCCTTTGCTCACGGCGCCTTTGGCATCACGCAGCACCGCTACAGCCAGGCTGTAGCGCGTGTGGCCGGCACACGCCTGCTGCCGCTGCTGCAGCAGCTGCGGGGCATCAACACGGGGATTGCCTCCCGCGTAGCAGCAGTGGTTGCCAAGTATCAGTCGCATGTGGTTGGGAACAAGTGCCTGTCTGAGGACCAGTCTGAGGGTGAAAACCGCAGGACCAGTCTGTGCCCACACGTCTTGGATGCTTCACATGAGACTCACCATGACCATCACCACCTACCACATGCCCCTCATTTTTCACATGGCCCGCACAGCCCGCATGCTGCCCCACCCAACCTCACCCTGCAGCACCTCTTCTCATCCCTCCTCGCCCTGCGCTCCTCCCTCCCCCTCCCGCTGCACCACCAGCACCACCACTTCCCCCACCTCCTCCACCCCTCCTCTCTCCCGCTCCCCTTAACTCTCACTACCCCTACTCCTCCCACTGCTCCCTCTACTCCTGCTGCTGCAGCAGCAGCGCCGCTAGCTGCTGTCCCTTCTCTTGCCTCCTCCCGTTCCCCCCTCCTCTCCTTCTCTGCTCGTCACCTCCTCGCCCCTCCGCCGCCCCTCACCCTCCCCCCGCTCTTCCCGCCGCTGCAGCCAATGGCGGCGCGCCAGCTGTCGGGCGAGCCCAGCCCTACCTCCGCTTCCTGCTTGTCCGACGAGCTGTCGCCACGTCAGCAGCAGCAGCGCCTGCTGCATCAGCAGCAGCAGCAGGCCCTGCCGTCCCCCGTTCCGCCTATCAGCTACCAACAAATGGACGTCCCTCCATCTCCCAACGTTCCCACTCCCTCTACAATCACGCCCGGTACAGTCACTCCCAGTACCATCACTCCCAGGAGCAAGCGAACCCTCCTCTTCCTCGACAGCCCCATCAGCAGCGCTTTGGCAGGATCAGCATCAAGAGCAACACCAACAACACCAACAACACCAGCAGCACCACCACCAGCAACAGCAGCGGTAACAGCAGCGACGGCAGCGGCAGCAGCAGCAGCAGCAGGGGACTATTCCAGGCGCCTTCTCTGCAACGAGCCAATCATAATCAGCCCGCTGCCCGCCGACTCGCCCTCCTGCCGCTGGTCCTCCAAGCGCCTCCACCTGGCCCAGCAGGTCATCGTGGACGTGCTCTCCCTCCGCCCCGGCGCCTGGCTGCCTCGGCACGAGGTTCGGGAGGCGGCTCGGCAGAGGATCGGCGACACAGGGTTGTTGGATTTTGTGCTGAAGTCGCTGGGGAATCGGTTGGTCGGGGATGTGGTGGTGCGGAGAGCGATTAATCCGCTTAGTAAAGTGCTGGAGTTTAGCTTAGAGCCGCTGCAGCGGGAGGGTGGGGAGAGGGGTGGGGGAGGGGGTGGAGAGGGGAGGGAGGGGGTGGTTGGGGAGGAGGGGAGAGGAGGGTTGGAGGGGCAGCAGGGAGAGGTGCCGATGGGGCCAGTATCGCCTCTTACTCTAAACGGAGCTGTAGACTTGGGAGGGGATCAGCGGCGGTCTTTTGAGCCTGCTTTTAGGAGCTCTTGCTTGGGCAGCAACCGTCATAGCGACGACATGGTTGCAGGGACAGCAGCAGAGGCAGGGGCAAGGGCTGGAGCAGCAGCAGCAGCCTTGGTGGCAGCAGGGGCAGCAGGGGCAGTGGCGGCGGCAGTGACTCCTGCTGTGCTGACTGCTGCGCCCTTCACCAGGGCTGATGTGACTCGCGACGTGGAGTTCCTGTACAAGCACCTGCTCTTTACTGTCACATCCACTCACGGCCACTGCCACCCGCATCAGAGGATGCACCAGCAGCAGCGTCAGCAGCACCGCCAGCAGCAGAAGCAGCAGCAGCAGCAGCAGCAGCAGCACGAGCAAGAGCAGGAGGAGCAGCGGGAGACTAAGGCAGATATAACCTCTTCAGAATTCTCCCTGGCTGCTTTCTCTGAGGCCGTGCAAACCATACTCGATACAAAGCAATTCTTTAAGGATTACAAGGGCGAGCTCACCAGGGAGCAAGCAGCACGAGCGGCGGTGGCGGCAGCAGGTGGAGAGGGGGGAGAGGGGAGGGATGGCGTCGCTACAGAGGCAACGAGTGAAGAGGAGGATGGGACGATTCGAGTGCTCTGCAGGTAGTTTGCTCTGCAGGTCTTATCTGGCGCAGGTGGTTTTTTGTGTTTTCGTGTGGTACTTTGTTTTGTGGAGGTTTTACCGTCTGCAATGTTGATACACGTCCCTTCAAACCCAATGCAGTGAATGCTGAACTCAATTCCAGTGTCCTGTTTTGCCGCTCATCTCCCTCCCTTTCTCCTTCCCCCTTCTCGCCCGCCCACCAGCATTGATGCACGGGATGCAGACACCGCTCGTGACTGGTCCATACCTCCGCCCGAGCTCATAACCCTGCCGCCCGAAGCAACCGTTTCGGACCTCAAGGCTGCTGCCTGCCGAGCCTTCGCCCAGACCTACCCTGTGGCTCGGCACATGCAGGTACGGCACCGGAGCAGGCCTGATGCGCTGCTCTGCTCCTTGCTTATCCGATCGGCATTACACATATTGTGCTTAGCATTGCATTGCCCTCCTCTGCAGCTCTCTCACCTATCTCGCTGTTCCCTCTCCTCCCTTATCTGCAGGTCACTGCTTTGCCGGAAGACCTGGCGGATCTTGATGATGACGATGTGCTCTTTGGCTCGCTCGACTCGGGCGCCTCTCTGCTGCTCGCCATATCCAGCCTTGATGCGCACAGCGAGTGGCGCTACGAGGGCGGCAACGACACGTGGGCCGTGCGGTGCGTGTGCGGCGCGCGGGACGACGACGGCGAGCGCATGATCGCGTGCGACGAGTGCGGCGTGTGGCAGCACACGCGGTGCGCTGGGATCGAGGATGCTGCGCCTGCTCCCATGCGCTTCCTGTGCTTGGGGTGCAGAGCGGTGCAGAAGGATCTTTGCCGGGAGGTTAAGGTGGATTGTGGTGAGAAGAAAGGAGCACGCAGAGTGGTGAAGAGTGAGCAGGTACGGTTGGAGGGAGTGAAGCAGGAAGTACCGCTGCAGCAGCACAAGAGGCAGCAGCAGCAGCAGCTGCAGCAGCAAAGGCTACGAGTGCAACCACCCTTGGACTTTTACCAGCACCGGCAGCAGCTGCAGCAGCAGCAGCAGCACCAGCACCAGCACCAGCAACAGGGGAAGCCTGAGCATCAGGATAAGACAACTCCATGCAGCCCCAGCTACCCAGGTTCGGCAAGCAGGTTCGGCGGCCCGCACCTGTGCCTGCCCCCACTCCCTCTGCTGCGCAACGTAAGCCACGCTGGCAGCATTACCAAGCAAAGCCAGGGCGGTGGGGAGTCGCAGAGGGTTGCAGCGAGCAAGGGCGTTTCTAAAACTCCCATATCCCCTCGTTTCGAAACCCCAGAATCACCTGATTCCGAGACCTTGCTAAGCCACGGGGGTAGTGGCAGCAGGCAGAGGCAGGGCGTTGGGCAGAAAAGGCGAAGGGACAGGGAGAGGGATGGTGGGTGCAGCGAAGATTTTCTGGGGGCTTTTGAGTGCTCTGAGGAGAGAGAGGAGGTTGGGGAGGGAGAAGAGGATGAGGAGGGTGGGGCAGGGGGGGATGGGAGAGGGTCGGGATGACTCGAATTGAGAGAGGGTGTAGGAGACATGCGAAGAGCATGGGAGATGGCCGGACAGCAGGAGAGTGCAGCAGGGAGCAGCAGAAGAGGTGGGTGGAGAGTGGAGCAGGAGGGGTGCCCTGTTCAAGGGGATATTATACTTTAAGTAAGATGACAGAGGTGACTATGGAAATAAAGAGGTCTGGGCCCTGGGAGAATGGTGCTGATGACAAGGACGCGTGTCACGACAAGGCAAGGGAGCATCAAGGCGATCCCAGGCGTCCCAGGCGTCCCAAGGCGATCCCGAGGTGATCCCAAGGAGATCCCAAGGCAACCCAAGGCGATTCCAAGGCAATTTCAAGGCGTCCCAGGCATCTGTTGTGTGTGTTGCATGGATCTTCTGAGGTCTACTGTACAGTCGTGCATGCGTCTTTTGCTTGTATTATATTATCGCCTTCTCGAAAGTCTGATGTGGTACAGAACGTTAATGCTTTGCTTGTATAAAGGCATATTAATCTTCTTGGCCTCTCCTTCCATGTTGTAGTAATGAGTTGGCCCTTATCCAATTGGTACACTGTATTCTGCTATTCAGTACCAACAGTGAGATTACTCCAGATTCACACAGGCCTCCAGATTCCTTTATGTGCCGTATGATAACGCAGCGCACTGAATACATATAAAAACGAAATCGTCATTATGGTACAAGTTCACGCAGTGTGCATCTTCTCTATATTGAACTTCGCCATAAACAGAGCTCCAGTGAGGTTAGCAGAAATGAGCTCTGAGCTAGATGTTGTCATCGCTCCGGTCAGCCCTTCCCTTCCCATCTCCTCCCCTCCTGTTAGTCCTACCATATATCCACCACTCTTTAGTCCCAGTGTGCCCCACCCTCCTTCCCTCCTCATCCCACCATCATCATCATATCATCCCACCATCACCTTATCTTTCTCTTCCACCACACCATAACCTCATCTCCTCCCTCCATCATCCCACAATCTTCTCACCTCCTCCCTCCATCATCCCACCATCTTCTCACCTCCTCCCTCCATCATCCCACCATCTTCTCACCTCCTCCCTCCATCATCCCACAATCTTCTCACCTCCTCCCTCCATCATCCCACCATCTTCTCACCTCCTCCCTCCATCAATCAACCATCTCCTCGTCCTCGTTCGATCCGCCCACCTCCCCTCTCCCAGACTCCGCCGTCCCACCCACCCCCTCATCCCCCATGCCCCCCCCATCGCTCCTCACACTCGCCTCCCCCACACACACAGCCGCCGACGCAGCAGGAGGCACGGGGGTAAACCCTTCCTCTGAAACATTCGGTCCACATACAGCAAACCCCCCCATATTCGGGTCTAAACACGGCCCTGCTGCTTCCCCCGCACAGACAGCAGCGGAAGCAGCGGGGGGGACAGGAGCAAGGGCGGGTAGAGGAGGATGGGGGGGGTGGGGAGGAGGAGGGGAGAGGGGGTGGGGGAGGAGCGAGGGCCACTTGAGGATGGAGGCGAAGTAGGTTGGAGGGATGTAGCCGTGGAAGCCAGACGTGAGGATGACCCCATTGTCTGACTCGAAGAATGGCATGCCGTCTGGGATAGAGGTGGGGGAAGGGTTTGGCAACGGTAGTGGCAGGGATGAGGAAGGAAGTAAGTGGAGGCGCGGTGAAAAACACACACACACACACACACACACACACACACACACACACACACACACACACACACACACACACACACACACATACACACACGAGGAGCTCATGCCATATGCCACGTGCAACCCACCTGCCATGGCGCGAGCGACGTCCACCACCACCAGCACCTCTGCGTTTGAACGGAAGCCTGCAGCAAAAGGGTGAGGGATGTGGGGTGTGAGGGATGTGGGGTGTGAGGGACGAAGCAGGGAGAGGAGAAAGATGGCAGGTGAGGTGCTGAAACCTGGCCTAACAAGTGAGGTGGGCGCTGAGAGGTGCTGAGGATGCTGATGATACCAGAGAAACAAGAAAACAAGTAATCAAGAGCGAGACATGTGAAAACCTCTCAAGTGTCTTAGGAGGTGGGACGAGCGCAGCCTGCGTACCGCTGACAACGGAGTGGTGCTGCGAGGGCACCCCCTTGGTGAGGTGCACGTGCTGCCGGTTCATGCGACTCAACCCCGACGCCAGTATGGACGGCAGGTGGCGCTCATACGTGCCGTGTACACAGTCTAGTGGGCGCAGGGAGGGGTGGGAAGAGGGGGTGGGTGGGTGGAATCGGGGGGACATATGGGTGCACCATTCCAACGAGTTTTGAGACGTCTCAAAACACTATTATTATCACGGTGCACCATTCCAACGAGGCATGGCTGGCAGGTGCCGCTCGTACGTGCCATGCACACGCTCTGGTGGGCGCAGGGAGGGAGGTGGGGGAGAGGGAGGAGGGGGGGAAGCAAAGACAGGTGGCACTTGTGACGCTCGTACGTGCCACGCATGCACAGCACACACTCTGATGAACCACGGGGAGAGAGGGGAAAAGGTTGCGTCATTCCAGGTGCAGCAGGTGGCGTTCGTGTGTGCCATGCACACCGGCTTACCTGGCAGGGCAGCAGGGTCGGTGATCCGTCGCAGCAGCTGCTCCTCGTCAACGTGCAACGAATGTGGATAGTGAGTCAACCCAGACCGTATAATACCTGGAAGGGAGGCGGGGTCGGTGATTCTTCGCAGCAGCTGCTCCACGTCTACGTGCAGCAAATGTGACTTTCAATACACGCACATCTTACCTGGCAGGGCAGCGGGGTCGGTGATTCTTCGCAGCAGCTGCTCCTCGTCCACGTGCAGCGAGTGGCCTTGGTTCGCCCGCACATACACCTCCCCACCCGGCCCTTCCCTCAGAGTGAAGCGCTGCTTGTTGTCCCGCGCCACAGCCTGGGGGACGAAGCAGGGAGTTGACAACATCATAAAAGTCAGGCGGGAAACTCACATGAACAATAATTGCATCACAGCAGCAAATCATTGATCAGTCCTCGTACCAGGCGCACGTCAAGTGAAAGACGTGAATTCTTTAGACGTTTCAATTAGTCAATCAGTCCCAGTCAATCAATCAGTCCCCGTACCAGGCGCACGTCCTCCAGCGTGTGGGAGGCGAGGGGGCGGTGGGCGTTGGTGTTGAGGGGCAGCAGCAGGAGATCGGCCACTCGCACGAAGCCATCTGGCGCCACGTGCAATCCCAGCTGGCTTGCCTGGTGCCGCAGGATCTTGGTCCTGAGCACACGAGCACACGCAGGCACTCACACAGAAAGAGAGAGAGAGAGACAGAAAGAGAGAGAGAGAGACAGATCCGTGGGACTTTCGAAAGACAGAGACAGAGACAGACAGGATGGCACGGGGAAAGGAGGGGATGGAGTGCGGAGGAATGGAGAAAGGTGGGGAGGGAGGGAGGGATGTGGGAGAGAGTGCGACGGGGAAGGAGTGAAGGTAGAAGGGGGTGAGTGAGGTGGGGAAGGAGTGAGGAGGGAGCGAGTGAGGTGGCTCCAAAAACAGGACATGCGATGCGACGCCCCAACAATACACCCTCGATTCCTGGCTTACATGCAGCGTCCCAAAGCGTCTATCTCACGATCCTCCTGCCCCCTTCCCCCTGTCTGCGACCCCTGCGCCTGCCTGCTCCCCCCTCCCCCTCGCCTCCCCCGCCCACTCCCCCCTCCGCGCCCCCCTCGCCCCGCCCCTGAGGCAGCAGCGCCCCCCATCTCCTCTTCATCCCTCCCCCCAACTCCACCCGCGCCTTCTCTTCCGCCCACTGCTCCCCCCGCGCTGCCCCCCCCGCTTCTAGCGCCTCCGCCTCCCCCGCTTCTGGCGCCGCTGCTACACGCGTTCATGCTGCCAATCGACACCTCGTCCGAATCCCCGAATCGCCCGCCCGGATCCGCCGCCATGTGCACCTCCGCCATCGCGGGCGCATGCGCGGATCGCCTCCCCCGCTGCCTCTTGTGCGCGCCCGCGCCCGCACCTCCCCCCGCGTCATGCCCGCTGCCTAGCGAAGACCCCTGGCTCTGGACGGACGCAGCAGGCGCGGGGATGCCAACGGCGGAAAACGCCCCCGCGCCCCGCTCTCCCGCTACCCCTACGCCCTCACCCGGCGCCCCCGCCCAGTACCCCGCGCGACTGCCGTCCCCCTCAGCGGCTCCCCATACTCCCGCTCCGCCAGGCCCTGCGCCGACTTCCCCCACCGCGCCGACGCCGCTGAGCGCAACTCCGCCCTGTCCGCCCGCGCTTCCGCGTCCGCGGCCACTGCGCGTCGAGCGCGTCTGCACTTGCCCGCGGAACTCGACTCCGCGGCCCCCCGCGCCCCAGCCCCCGCCGCGCCGCCCGTCAACGACGGAGTTGGACTGCGAGACCTGCGCGCGCGCGACGGGCGGCGCGATCTGCGCAAAGCTCTCCTCGTGGCTGTCGACAGAGGCTTGATCGTCCGCCATCGCGACTGGGTGCCGCGGCGCCTGTTGCGCCTGCAACGGCAACTGCTGCTGGTGGTGATGATGAGAATGATGATTATGCTGGTGGTGATTGTGATTGTAATCGTCTGCGTTGGATTGGCGGGCGCCTAAAGAAACTTGTTGCTGCTGCTGCTGCTGCTGCTGTGGCGCCCGCTGCTGCAATTGATGCGCCTGCACCAGCTGCGGCTGCTGCGGCTGCGGCTGCAACGGCGGTAGTAGCGGCGGCTGCGCTAAAACCGATTGCTGGTGCTGCAGAAACTGCTGCTGCTGCTGCTCGTGCTGCTGCATGTGTTGCAATGTAATCGCCGTTGTTGGCGGCGCTGGCGCCGCCTGCTGCTCCTGCTGCTGATGATGTTGCTGCTGCTGTTCCATCATGTGCTGCTGCTGCTGCTGTTGCTGGTTGTGCTGTTGCTGCTGGTGGTGTCTGTGACCGTCCACCCAATGGGGGTCGCCCCCCTCTTTCCCGGACTCCATGTCTCTCGCCACTGGCACCTCAGACGACTCCGACGCTGCCGCGCCATCTACGAATTCGTGCGACGCGCTCGCGATAGCCGGCCAATCAACAGCCGCGGTCCCCACCCCCGTATGATGCTGCTCCCCCCACACCCCCCCGTCTCCGCCGCCCTCCGCTTCCCTGGCTGCGCCAGCCGCGCTTCCGCCGCCATCTCCACCGTTTAAGGAGGAAGCTGCGGACGCGACGCCGTGAGGCGGCAGAGTGAGGTTGTCCGCGACTTGCGCCGTGAGACTCGCTTCGCCCACTACCGCTGTCATTCCGCCGGGCGCGGGCCGGCTGCCGCAGGACGACGCCGCCGCGATCTCTGCTAACGAACGGCGGTAATGCGCCGGGGTGCGGCTCGTAACGCTGTGTCCCTCAGCGGGAGCTGCGGCGGGAGACCCGCTCGGCCTAACTGGACGAACATTGGAGCTACGACCAGCGGCAGATGGGGCAGCAGCAGCGGCTGATGCGAATCCTGGCCGTTGATCTAATCGCTGGCTTCGCCTGGGAGCCCAGACTCGCGGCTCTCCCGCGCCGGAAGAAGCGGAGGAAGCTCGATGCGCCATCGTTTGTGGCTCTTTCGTTTTAAAATATAAACGACAACTGATTCTTTGTTGATCGCGATAAAACAACTTAACAAGGCAAAAAGCGGTGTCAGAACGAGTTAATGGATGAAGAAGGGTATGGTGAGGGATATGGCAACGGAGGTTAACAGATTGTCGCATGTCGAGCGCAACCACACTTGTAAAGCCACAATACCCGAACCCTAAGATTATACAACAGGTACCGTGATAAGCACGCCAAGAGAAGAAACAAGTGGGGCTGCCTAAAAAATCCAGGAAGCAGGCAGTATCGAAGGACGATACTCCTAGCGTCGAGTCGGAGTTCTCGAGAGATAATATCCTTGCATGTCAGAGGTGGAATAATCTGAGCCGTCGCACACACATGACTATCATCCAACGCGAGCATGACCTTGGGATTGGGGGGAACAAGAAAAGACGTCTGGAAAAGCACTTTCGCTTTTCCGTTAATTTGGTTTTGAGCATCAATGACGGCAAACCTGACGGGAGTTGCAGGCTGGAAAAGGTCCTGCGAGGTGTGCTTTGCATCAGGACGCGCCACAACTGCAACACCGAACCTGTGAAAGATCGGTATGCACATTGTACAGTGACTTCACCATTTCGTGAATTCTATGTATCCCGTGTTAGTTTAGTCTGTCGCGAAGATCGTGCACACGCAGATTGTCGAGATCGGATGGCTCAAACTTCCACATCGATCGTGCGATTGGCAGCGCGGGAATCGAGATCGCGCCACCAGTGCCAGCCACGATCGATCGCCGTCGCATACTTCCAGCTAGTTTTTATGTGGCAACAAGGCGACATCTTAAGGGCGCGGTGCTTTCGAATCAAAGTTCTGAAAACCGGTCGAACCTAAGTTGGTTACCAGCTTCGTGAATGTCGCAAAAGCTCTCGCATGGAACCAACTTAGAGCTCGAATATACACTGGTAAGTGAAGGAACCAGAATGTTAGTCGACTGCGTTTTCGAATGTGCGTTCAAATCGGCTCTCAAACGTGGTCAAGCATGCTCAAGTTTAGCAGTTGCGCGAGATCGGTGGATTTTGACGAATTCTACAGTTAAAAATTCGAGGACGACGTCAGAGCCACGTAGGCCACACCGGGTAACCTACTTTGTGTACTCGCGGCTCGTTGAGGGTCGAAATTCGTCTTTGGACCCTCGATGGTAACTTTTGACTTTTAGGAAATTGTCCCCGCGACTCGAACCTAAAGAAGCAACTGTTCGACTGTACAATCGAAAAAATATGTGAAATTCGTTAAGAAAAAATCAGACTTCGGGATTTGCGCAAATGCGCCGCGCCCTGATTTGTTAGTGGGGGACGCGCTGTATGAGCGCGATGCAGAATCCAACCTGAAATTGAACCCATCGAAAACCAACATGCGAAAATGTACGGCACGCCAGCGAAGCACGGTTCCCGCGCTACCAGGTGTGTATCTTTGTTGGCATTGAGGTCCCCAATTTGAAATTCGGTCGTGTCCCAATTGGCTCGGGAAAGCAGCCAACGTTGCTCATGCAGATCGGTGCTGTTCGCCAGCAAAACGAAGTTTTAAATGAAAAAGATGGCGTCGGCATCGCGACCTCATCCGGAAACGGAGGCAGAACCCACCTCCGAGGCTTGGGCGCAATGCCACTCGAGAAATTTCTGTTCCGGAAAAGCGAAATTACGCAACCGCATCGGGAACCTCCATCCCCACCTTCCCCCCCAATGGCTTTGAACGGCAATGCAATCGCTATGCCGTCGCTGTCCTTTGAAAAAAGGGGGAATGGCGATGGCATACCTTGGGAGGGAATTTTTGTCAGAACATATATATAGCTTATACTATTGTGTAGGCTGTAGTGGGGTATCCCATAGGGGGTACAACCCAGTTAGGGTTTCCTATTTGTACTCACTTCATTCATAGTTCATTCATTCTCGTTCTATTCTCAACATGGTATCGAGCAGGTTCCCCCGCGGGAACTATGCTTAGGGCCCACCACCTTCAAAACTTTTTTTCTGCCCGGAGCGCGCTCCGGGCCCTTGCTCTCTCCTTTTTATCCTGCCCTGCGGCCCCCTAGACGCCCGCGCGAGCCGTCCTTTGCCGCCCGCGCACCGCCCGTCTCGGTACCTAGCCGCCCGCGCCCGCCCGTTCAGGCACCTAGCCGCCCGCGCGCCGCCCGTCCCGGCCCTTAGCCGCCCACGCGCCGCCCGTCAGGGCTCCTAGCCGCTCGCGTGCAGCCCGTTCAGGCCCCTAGCCGCCAGCGCGCCCGCCCGTTTAGGCCCCTAGCCGCCAGCGCGCCCGCCCGTTCAGGCCCCTAGCCGCCAGCGCGCCCGTCCGTTCAGGCCCCTAGCCGCCAGCGCGCCGCCCGTTCAGGCCCCTAGCCGCCCACGCACCGCCCGTCAGGGCTCCTAGAAGCGCACGCGCCGCCCGTTCAGGCCCACAGCCGCCCGCGCGCCGCTCGTCACGGCCCCTCGCCACCTGCGCGCCGCCCGTCCGTGGGCAGGGTCACGAGCGCTACTTCCTGTTGGTGGTTGACGACTACTCGCGTTACACCATAGTCCTCCCCTTGCGCAGCAAGGGTGCTGTCACTGAGGTGCTGATCGACTGGATCCGCGAGGCTCGTCTCCAGCTCAGGAGGAGCTTCGGCTCGGACTTTCCTATTCTGCGTCTGCACTCGGACAGAGGCGGGGAGTTCTCCTCTCGCCTTCTGCGAGACTACTGTCGTGCACGGGGGATCCACCAGACCTTCACGCTTCCGGACTCTCCACAGCAAAATGGGATTGCTGAGCGCCGCATTGGCATGGTCATGGATGTCGCTCGTACGTCCATGATGCATGCGGCTGCCCCCCATTTTCTGTGGCCGTTTGCGGTTCGGTACGCGGCGCATCAGCTCAACCTTCACCCCAGGGTCTCTCGACCTGCGATGTCCCCAGTCTTGCTGTGGACGGGGAA
The DNA here is from genome assembly GCA_948144175.1 of Closterium sp. NIES-65. Classification (NCBI taxonomy): domain Eukaryota; kingdom Viridiplantae; phylum Streptophyta; class Zygnematophyceae; order Desmidiales; family Closteriaceae; genus Closterium; species Closterium sp. NIES-65. The sequence continues at coordinate 39,408 of CANXME010002557.1, forward strand.
GGTTGGCGATGCGTCTGCGTTCCGTGTCGCGGACAAACGCCCGAGATCCCCGACTTGTCTGCGGACAAGCTGTCCCCTCGTGCTGCTCCCTGTGTCTTCCTTGGCTTCCCCCCTGACGCTCCAGGGTGGCAGTTCTACCACCCCTCCTCTCGTCGTGTTCTGTCCTCCCAGGACGTCACGTTCGACGAGTCAGTCCCCTTCTTCCGCCTCTTCCCCTACCGCACTCCTTCCCTTCCCCCGCCACCGGACTTCCTTGTGCCGGTTCCCACCCCGGTAGACCCCCTCCCCCCTCAGGTTCCTGCCCCCTCAGGTGTGTCCCAGGTAGACGCAGTTGACCCGGTCGAGGTTACTGGTGACTCTGGTGCTGCTGCGGGTGCTGAGCCTGGGGGTGCTGACTCTGGGGGTGCAGTGCGCGGGGGTGCCGAGCCTAGGGGTGCTACTGCGGAGGGTGCTGGGCCTGGGGGTGCTGAGCCGGGGGGTGCTGTGCCTAGAGCTGCTTAGCTAGGGGGTGCTGAGTCTGGGGGTGCTGAGTCTGGAGCTGCTGAGCCTGGGGGTGCTGGGTCTGGAGCTGCTGAGCCTGGGGGTGCTACGTCTGGAGCTGCTGAGCCTGGGGGTACTGCGTCTGGGGCTGCTGAGCCTGGGGTTTCTCCTGGTGCTGCGTCTCGGCGGGAGCCCCTCTCTCCACAGGAGCTGCGCGAGTGGTTTGCTCGCCGCTGGAGGCGTACTGCCGGAGCTGGAGCTTCTTCGACCGTCGAGGGTGCTGGTGCCGCCGGTCCCGGAGCTGTTGGGCCTGCGGGTCATACTGGAGCTGGAGCTGCTGGAGGTGTTGGTGCTGAGACTCCAGCTGTCTGTCCTGGAGGTGGTTCTGCTGCTGGTGCTGCTGGAGGTCCTGCCGCTGAGGGTGCTGGTGCTGTCCCTGCTGAACCTGGAGCTGCCGCGCGGCCTCGGCCGTACTTCGTTCCGCTCCTACAGCAGGTTCTTGGTCTTTCTCCTCCGGTAGAGTGTCCACAGCCTGTCCAGTCGCAGTCACTGTTGGAGCCTTCCTCCCCACTGCTTGCTCCCTCTCCTTACACTGGTCCTACTGGAGGTCTTGCTGAGCGTCGTGAGCCTGCGTCTCGTCCCGCGTCGCCTGTTTGTGCTGCTCGCGCTAGTGGTCGCGGTTCGCGTCAGCGTCCTCCTCCTGTCCCTGGCACGCACCGGATGTCTCTGCGTCCGTCCACTGCTCCTTTGTGTGCCCCTTTGCCTTCTCCTCCTGAGTCCTCTCTTCCTGCGCTTGCCGACCCTGAGTCGGACTCCCTTCGTGCTGCCAGTCCTACTGTCACGCGTCTCCTTGCTACTGTCGTCACTGACCCCTCTTTTGAGTCCACTTCTGTGTCGGCTCTTGTCGCTGAGCTCGTCGACTTTGCTGCTCGCTGTCGTCTAGACTACTAGTCTTGTTGCTGAGTCTGCGTCTGTCTGTCCTCCGTCCGTCGGGGGTGAGTGTGCTCTTGGCACGGACGTCCTAGAGGACAGGCGGGAGGAGTTACAGTGTCTGGCTGCTGCTTCACCTCATCTCGCGTCTGTACTGCTTGCTCCTGAGGGAGACCCGGATGCACTAGACATCCCGACTCCGCGCTCCTACGCGGAGGCCGTAGAGGGTCCCTACTCCTCTCAGTGTCAGGCAGCTATGGATGCAGAGATGGCTTCCTGGAAGTCCACAGGCACCTACGTTGACGCGGTTCCCCCTCCTGGGGCGAACATCGTCAGTGGCATGTGGATTTTCAGGGTGAAGCGGCCGCCGGGCTCTCCACCTGTCTTCAAGGCGCGGTACGTCGCTCGTGGCTTCAGTCAGCGGCAGGGAGTTGACTACTTTCAGACCTTCTCTCCCACCCCGAAGATGACCACTCTTCGGGTGCTGCTGCACATAGCCGCTCAGCGCGACTACGAGCTTCACTCTCTCGACTTCAGCACTGCGTTCCTGCAGGGTAGCCTGCACGAGGAGATCTGGCTGCGCCGTCCACCTGGCTTCACTGGGACTTTCCCTCCTGGCACCCAGTGGAGCCTCCGACGGCCAGTCTACGGTCTCCGCCAGGCACCGCGTGAGTGGCACGACACACTGAGGACTACGCTTGCGGCTCTTGGGTTTGCTCCTTCTACTGCTGACCCGTCGCTGTTTCTGCGCACCGACACTTCACTGCCGCCGTTCTACATCCTCGTGTACGTCGACGACTTGGTCTTTGCCACAGCGGACACTGCTGGACTTGCCTACGTGAAGTCCGAGCTGCTGAAGAGACACACGTGCACAGACCTGGGTGAACTGCGCAGCTACTTTGGCTTGCAGATCACTCGGGACAGAGCATGCCGCACCATTACCTTGACTCAGTCACACATGGTGCAGCAGGTCCTTCAGCGCTTCGGCTTCACGTACTCCTCGCCTCAGGCCACTCCTCTGTCTACCCGCCACTCGCTCTCAGCTCTGCCTTCGGATGAGTCCGTAGAGTCGAGTGGCCCGTACCCAGAGCTTGTTGGCTGCCTCATGTACCTGATGACCTGCACACGACCTGACCTTGCATACCCTCTGAGCATTCTTGCACGCTATGTTGCTCCTGGGAGACACCGACCAGAGCACATGGCTGCAGCGAAGAGGGTATTGCGCTACCTGTGCAGTACGTCGGGCATGGGGCTAGTGCTTGGAGGGCGGAGTCCAGTAGTCCTTACAGGTCACGCGGACGCTTCTTGGGCTGACGACCAGGCTACGCAGCGGTCGTCACAGGGTTACACCTTCAGCCTTGGTTCCGGCTCTGTCTCGTGGCGGGCTACTCGTTCGTCTTCGGTTCTCAGCTCCAGTTGTGAGGCTGAGATCTACGCAGGGGCCATGGCTGCACAGGAGCTTCGCTGGCTCACCTACCTGCTGACTGACCTTGGAGAGCCGCCTCGTTCTCCTCCAGTGCTGTACGTAGACAACAAGGCCATGCTGGCCTTGTGTCGAGAGCAGCGTCTGGAGCACAGAACGAAGCACATTGCTCTTCGCTACTTCCTTGCTCGTGAGCTACAGCAGCGTGGACTGTTGCGGCTTGCGTACGTGGCCTCTGAGGCCAACACTGCTGATGTGTTCACCAAGGCACTTGCGCCTTGTGACCATCAGCGCTTCTGCACCCAGCTGGGTCTTGTGCCTGTCTTGCCTCACTTGCTCTCCTCTTGACTTTACTTGTACTGTGACATATATATACCTGCTCTTGCTTGTCTAGCTTTATATTTATGTCTGTACTCTTGCATGTGAACTGGCCTTTGGCCTTGCTCTTGTGCACGGACTGTGTGGTGACTTTGTGATCCACCCTGAGCTTTGCTTTGTCTTGCTTGACTGGTCTTGTGACCCCTTGTTCTCCCCCACTTTGCCTATGGGGGTGTGTCAGAACATATATATAGCTTATACTATTGTGTAGGCTGTAGTGGGGTATCCCATAGGGGGTACAACCCAGTTAGGGTTTCCTATTTGTACTCACTTCATTCATAGTTCATTCATTCTCGTTCTATTCTCAACAATTTTGCCTGGGGACGAAATTGCGTCCCCGCTTCCATATGCCGTCGAGCAGTTCGATTTGGTTTCGAAATGGGGGCGTTCGCCAGGCCTCCACATTGTTGAAGGAAATTGGCCCCGCCCTCGCATGGGCAAAACTGACTTGTGGTCGGGTGTGCGGGAGGTGCAGCCGACCTTCTGCAGGTGTACGAGGGTTGCCTGTACACGAGGTGTATTAGGTGAATCCATGCAGGAGTAATCGAGGCATCCGCTAGTGCAACTCAGCCTTCCTGTGCGCATGTACAAGTGGCGCAGCTCGTGCAGAAGTTCGCGGGTGTTCGTCTGCGCAGGGTCGCGTTTGACCCTGCTCATCCTTGAGACTGCACAGGCGAATTTTGGCCAAAAATTCGAATGTGCCCTAATTTCGACCAATCAGGGGCTGACATTTTGAAATGTCAACCGAGGTGCTCAACGAAGGTGCTCGACGAAGGTCGTCGAGCAACGACGACGAAGGTCGTCAACCCGCGACGACGAATGTTGTCAACCCGCAACGACGAAGGTCGTCAACCGGTGATGACGAAGGTCATCATCCTGCAGAGATGTCAGGGACTTCTCCTGGTTGACCAAGTTACTTGCTTGACTGGTGCGCGAAGGTGTGCGAACGTCGTCGAGGCTGTTGTGGCGAAGTCGACCGACGTGGCAGCACGTGGTCGACGTGGCTCATCATGTGCAACCGTCAGCATGTGGCTGCGCAATGTGTGTGACAGTGCACGTCGTGCATAACTGTCTACAAGCACCTGCGAAGTAGGTGCCTGCACATGTGCTTACAATCACCTGCGGATGCAATGTTGGCAAGCCGCACGGGTGCAGCGTTGGCAGGCCGCCATCTGCAGCGTTGGCAAGTCGCGTACAAGCTGCGTTGGCAGACGGCGGATTTGCTTCGTTGGCAGGTCGAAAACTCGGTCACGCTGGCACTCGACCTGCCTGAGTACTAGCAAACCTTGCATATGATGTAGTCAATCTTTGCCATTGCTTGTTCTCATTCTGAACAATGTATTCTCAACTTTTCCTTAGTGAAACTCTTGCTGTTTTGCCCTATGAAAACACAAGTCCTAGATAACACAGATAGAGCTACGATCACTCTACCAACTCGTGCCTACCCTGCAGTCTAGCTCCCACCGTTGTAGAGTTAATCTCCTCACAGATTGGTTTCTGATGTGGACGATAGGAGACGCTCGGCAGCATTTTTATGGGCTGACCTTAACGAACTGACAGAGCTTAAAAAGGCTGACTGAGCTAAACCAGGCTGACAGAGCTTAACGAACCCTAACTGACGGGATCAGGAAGGCGAGACCCACCTTCCTGATCCCATCGTTATCCCGTGGTTTTTGGCTTCAGATGTGCTGGCGAACATCCACATCGATATCCATTTTCGTACGCGTTGCACACAATTTCGGTGTTTGTGTTGGAAACAAGTAAATTAGCGCTCCCGTTGTGTCGAAACAATAGACTGCAAACGAGGCGAATCGCAGCGAAGCAACGGTGAGTCAACCGAGGAGGTTGATAGAAAATAACAGCCGGATGTTACGCGAAGGTTGAAGGTCTGCAAACTTTGACTCGACGAAATACAACGCGATCGCAAGGACAAACAATTTGACAAAAGTTAGAAGAAGAAAGAGGAAAGAGGAATGAACTAGCAGAAATGGGGATACAAATAGCAAACCCTAGAAGGGTTGTACTCGCTATAGAGCACCCCACTACAGGCTAGAACATAAGAATAATATTCTGACACACCCCCATAGCCAAAGTGGGGTGTAATCAGCAGAGCAGGCAAAACAAAACAAGCTCAGGGTGGATCACAATGTCACCACACATTCTGAGCACAAGTTCAAGAAGAAATAGTTTAGAGTTCACAATTATAAGCAAAGCTAGTGGTAGTCACAACGGGCAAGTGAGGAGGAGGAGGGAGAGTGAGGGGAGAGGAGACAGGAGGCGACGGCTGAAGCTGCAGACACACGGGCAACAGGAGGCAGACTGGCACAGCGGCTACCGGACAGCGCCCGGACTACAGGAGTAACAGGCCCCGCGGCTCAAATAGCGGCGGACGGGCAACGGACCCACGGGCGGCTGGCACAACTGGCTACGACTGGGCTACCGGGACAGCGCCCCGGACTACAGGTGCTGCGGACGACAAGCCGGCAGCCTCCGCTCAACCTGCCGCAAACAGTCCCACCCCCCTGATACACACCCACTGCTACACCGCTAGCTCTACTCCCACGCACCCCCCCTTAAACCCTAAACCCCAGTCTCCCACACAACCACCCCCCTCAGCGACAGCTGCAGCAGTGGGAGACGAAGGAGGAGGAGGAGCAAGGGAGGAAGGCACACCGGCCACCCCCATACCCGCCACCCCACAGCTCGCCCCTCCCGTCGTCCGTCGAGGGGGCGGTGTGGTGAAAGGGGCCCACCACGGGCCTGGTTGGAGGGCGGAGCCGCGACAAGGGGCGGGACCGCGACGGTCGGGGCGGGGCCGCGACGAGGGGCGGGGCCGCGACGTAGGGCGGGGCCGCTTCGAGGGGCGGGGCCGCGACGCAGGGCGGGGCCGCGACGTAGGGCGGGGCCGCGTCGAGGGGCGGGGCCGCGACGGTCGGGGCCGCTTCGAGGGGCTGGGCCGCGACGCAGGGCGGGGCCGTGACGTAGGGCAGAAGCCCGCCGCGCGCCTCGGGGCGCACAGCGGGCAAAGAACCGCCGCGCGCCTCGGGGCGCACGGCGGGCAGAAAACCGCCGCGCGCCTCGGGGCGCACGGCGGGAGGAAAAAGTAGCAGCGGAAGCGAGGTGGTAACCCACCCACAGGATCGATCCAAGGGGATCGACCTGCTCTGATAGCATGACAAAAGTTAGAAGAAGAAAGAGGAAAGAGGAATGAACTAGCAGAAATGGGGATACAAATAGCAAACCCTAGAAGGGTTGTACTCGCTATAGAGCACCCCACTACAGGCTAGAACATAAGAATAATATTCTGACACAATTAACTCAGTATTGAGCAGTTGCCCGAGTCGTCACTGTATCGAAACGCAACAGCAACAGTTAGTTGCACCTTTTCATATTCATTGTAATCTTATAAAAGCCTTTGTATTACTTAGGTATAATCAATCTCTAGCTGTCACACAACAGTGCAAGTTGGTTCAACCGTTGATTAGAACGCTTCCATAATTACAACAATATCCCTACTCAGGATCTTAGTCTTGAAAAAACCCTAACGGCTTTTCTCAACCCAACAGCTTGGAGCCGATCTACCTCCGGTGTTGCAATTGTGACGCATCCTAAGCCCCCGAGACTTGGGGGAGAGCTTTTAGAACACAACTGACAGCAAGCTGAAATCTCGCTATAGCACTACTCACATACCCACATACTTGTTCCCATATGTTACGAATAGTAATATTCGATATTACTAAGCACTCCTCACCGTAGCAAGGTACGCACAATATCGGGAACGAACGCAAGCGTCAGACGGTTGGAATTGAGTCAAAGAGTCGGACGGTTACAGCACATCTGAACCGCCGGAAGCAAACGGCATCGGACAACTACAGGCAGGATGGTTTTGGCGGGAACAGTTACGGAACTGTACGCGCCGAACGGTTGGGATGCATTTGAATAAGGGAATGTACCCCTTAGAGTACATGGCTAGTTAGGTCGTCTCGAATTCCCTTGTACTCATATTTATATCGCTGTATTTGCATATGTTTTTATCATCTCAAGCATCTTACATTCACTCTGCTATTGAGATCAAGGGCCCACCAACACTACCCACTGCGTGCGAACCTACCAGAGTAGATCCTGGGTTACGATCAACTTCTGATCGCAGCATGGTATGAGAGCGACTCTGGAATCCTTCGCACCGTCACTACCGAAAATTACGACATCTGAAAAGTGGCGACCGGCACACGATCACGCACGAGGATGGCCGGAGGATCTGGTGGTCAGACTAATCTGACGGCTGAAGCACAACCCAACCCGGCTGGGACAAGCGGGAACACGACGATAATCGACTCCGAAGTTCTCGCATAACTTCTTCAGCGACTCACCAGCTTGGAGCAAGGACTCCAGACATTGCGGAATGGCGATGCGGGAACTTCCTCGCAACCCTCTCAACCGGCCCCGACTGGCCAAAACACCGCCCCGCAAACATTCTCCCTCGACACCAATGGCTCAACTCCCAAGACTCCCCGTCCCAGTGAAGAAGCAATTCTCTCCGCTCAATCAAGGTTTCTCAGCATATCAAAAATAAAGACTAGTACCTATTTTGACGGCAGAGACTTCTATACCTGGAGCTTCGAATTGGAGCTTTTGCTGCAGAACGCCCAAATCTTCCATTACTTCCACGGGAGCTACGCGGAGCCTACTGAGGACATCGACGACGCCAAAACGAGGTACTACAACGAATCGTTGATGGCGTACGGAGTGCTCCTGCGGAATATGTCGGCGGCGGAGCAGCTCAACATTCGTTCGTACAAAACGACAGCTGCTCCAGCCCTCAACGCCTGACGACATCTGACGGGCATGTATCAGCCCAAGGACTCCGTGTCCTCGAGCCGACTACTCCAGGAACTACTGGAAACCAAGATGACCTCAGGGGAGAAGGTCAACAACTACCTTAACCGCTGTCGGAGCCTTCGCGATCAAATTGTGAAGTTGGGAAGCACGATATCGGAAGAAATCTTCGTCAACATCGTGCTCCAAGGGCTCGGCCCAGAGTGGCGGCCCTGCAAGGCGCTTCTCCGACAGCAGGGGGTCATCTCGGAGGCCGCCCTTTGCGCCGCCCTTCTCGTCAAACAAAGGGATATGGACCAGCAGCGACCAACGCCACGACGAGAACGCGAACGGCTCGCCTTCTACGCCGACAACAACGAAGAGCGACGGCCGAGGCGCCTCTACTGCAAAAGTTGTAGAAATTTCGGGCACCTGGCGGATCGATGCAAATTCCGATCTCGCCCTCGCCAGTCCAACCCGAGCACTTGGACCGGCCGACAAGACGCACGAGGCGACGTGCGTTCAGCCCAGGGACAACAACTCCTGTCAAACATTATATATGTTGTTGTAGTTGTTTAGGCTACAGTGGGTTAGCCTATAGGGGGTACACATTTCTAGGTTTTCATACTTGTACTCATTTCACTGTTAGTTCATTCATTCTTGTTAACATGGTATAGAGCAGGTCCTTCCTAGGACCGATTTTTTTAGGGCCCACCACTACCTACCTACCTACCTACCTACGCCCTAGGGCGCCTCGGCTTTCACGCCCCTAGAGGCCCCGTCGGCCCCGCGCTCTCGCACCTAGAGACCTCGGTCGGCCCCGCGCTCGCTTTTAGAGGCCCCGAATCGGCCCCGCGCTTACCCCTAGAGGCCCGCGTCGGCCCCGCGCTCGTCCCTTCCGGCCCCGATCGGCCCCGCGCTCGTCCCTCACGGCCCCGATAGGCCCCGCGCTCGCCCTTAGAGGCCCACGTCGGCCCCGCGCTCGTCCCTTACGGCCCCGATCGGCCCCGCGCTCGTCCCTCACGGCCCCGATAGGCCCCGCGCTCGCCCTTAGCGCCCACGTCGGCCCCGCGCTCGTCCCTCACGGCCCCACCCGCTCCCCGCGCTCGTCCTTAGCGGCCCCGAACAGCCCCACCCAGAACGAGCCGCCCGAACCGAGCAGCCCGAAACGAGCCGACCCGAGCTGCCCAGCCCTAACGGAACCGAGCCGCCCGACCCGAGCCGCCAGCCCTAACCGAACCGAGCCGCCCGACCCGAGCCGCCCGAACCGAGCCGCGCCGCCCGACCCGAGCCGCCCGAACCGAGCCGCGCCGCCCGACCCGAGCCGCGCCGCCCTACCTATACCGAGCCGCGCCGCCCTACCTGTACCGAGCCGCGCCGCCCTACCTACCCTACTGCTCCTACTGCTTTTCCTACTGCTGCTACCATGGCTAGCCCTCCTGTGCTAGCCTTCAATGCTGAGGGCCGCCCAGTGAAGTTCGACACCTGGCTTGATGACCTACACCTCTTCCTACAGCTCACTGCCAAGGAAGACATCTCGCTGTACGATCACGCCTTAGGCCACGCTACTGCTCCTGCTGCTACTGCTGATAGCACTGCCCGCTCACAGTGGCAGACTCGTGACGCCCATGCTCGCTTCGCTATTCGCAACTCTCTGCCGATAGATGAGCGCGAGCACTTTGGGCAGCACAAGACTGCACAGGCACTGTACACTGCTGTCGTTGCCCGCTACTCCTCACCGGCCTCTGCCGCTCTAGGCCGTCTCTCTCTTCCCTACCTGTTCCCCGACTTAGCTTCCTTCCACACTGTCGCTGATCTCATTACCCACCTCCGCACTAGTGAGGCTCGCTTCCGCGCCGCTATGCCTGATGAGTTCCTCGCCAAGAACCCACCCCCGCTCTGGCTCACTCTCTACCACCTAGTCACGTGCCTCCCTGACACTCTGCGCTCAGTCAGGGACCACTTCCTAGCTCGCTGCCCCACCGAGCTCACCATTGCCCTCCTCGAGAAGGAACTCCTTGCAGCTGAGGCTAGCATAGTCGCTGTAGGTGCCTCTCGCGGTGAACCCCGGACCCCGTTCTTTGAGGGGTGTTCTCCCTCCCCCCTTCTTCCCTCCCTCCCCCCTTCTTCCCTCTGTCGCCTCTGCTGCTGCTCTCGACCTCCTTGGTGCTGAGAAGGTCGGGACTGCGTCTGCTTCGAGTGGGCGCCGCAGCGGCAAGGGCAAGGGGGGTAAGGGCGGTGGTGGTGACAGCGGGGGTGGCGGTGGTGGGGGAGGTGGTGGTGGCGGGGGGGGTGGCGCGGGTGGGGGAGGTGGCAGCAGTGGGGGGGGTGGCGGCAGCGGCAGGGGAGGTGGCCGGGGCGGAGGAGGTGGTGGGGGTGGCGGTGGACGAGGCAGCGGCCGGGGTTGGGGTGGTCGAGGAGGTGGTAGCGGCGGTGGTGGTCGTGGAGGCACTGGCGGTGGCCAGGGCCAGTAGCACACTCCATCGCCCCAGGAGGTCCGTGAGTGGTACTCTCAGCACGGGGGGGGGGGGGGGGTGGCCTTAGCTGCACGTACGTCATTCGCACTGGTGACCGCACTGGCCAGCCGTGTGGGGGACCGCACGCCACACAGCGTTGCTTCGCTCGTCTGAACGACGCTTGGCGTGTTCAGTTCCCTCAGGCCACTGAGCTGCCCCGCTGGGTTGATCTCCTGAAGAAGGGGATTGATATTTATGCTCTAGACTTTGATGCTATTCTCACTGCCATGTATGTGATGTCTACTAGTGGAGAGGGTGCTGAGTACCTGAGTGTCCCGCCCGACCCGGGCATTAGGACTAGTGCGTCTGCCGCTCCAGGTACTCGCGTGTCCGCTACCCCAGGTGCTGGTGAGGCTGCTGCTCTAGGTGCGTGTACGTCTGCCCCCCCTAGTACTGTGTCGACTGCAGCACTGCACACCTTCACACTGGATTCAGGTGCCTCTCGCTGTTTCTTTCGTGACCGCACTACCCTTGAGCCCCTTACTTGGCCAGTTGCTATCTCCCTCGCTGACCCCTCTGGGGGTCCGGTCCTTGCGACCTCCTCCACTGTCCTTCCCTGTCCTGCGGTCCCGTCGGGCACACTGTTAGGTCTCCACCTCCCCTCGTTCTCTACGAACTTGGTGGCAGGTTGTGCACTACAGGACGCGGGTGTTCACCAGTTCACCCCTGCCTACGAGCGTGTCACACACTGCACGTGTGCCCGTACAGGCCGCCACTTGGCTACCTTCACCCGGCAGCCGGGGTCGGACCTGTACACACTGACTACTGCCCCCCCTCAGGTTGCTGCGTCTGCGTCTGCGTCGGCGTCAGGTCAGCTGTCTGCCCCCTGCTCGTGTCGCTCTCTAGCGCACGAGACTGTCCTCTGGCACCACCGACTGGGCCACCCGTCTGTGCAGTGCCTTCGTGCCATGCACTCCCGGTACCTTGTCTCTGGTCTTCCCAGGGTCCTCCCTCCCCTCCCACCCTCGCGTGCTCCTCCCTGTCTTCCCTGTGTCGAGGGGCGGCAGCGCGCCGCTCCTCACTCCTCCTCGTTTCCCCCGACGACTGCTCCTTTGCAGACGCTCCACATGGACGTGTGGGGCCCAGCCCGCGTCCGTGGTCAGGGTCAGGAGAGGTACTTCCTGATCGTTGTTGACGACTACTCGCGCTACACCACGGTCTTCCCCTTGCGCACCAAGGGTGAGGTCCCTGATGTTTTGATCCCTTGGATCCGCAGAGCTCGTCTCCAGCTCAGCGAGCGTTTCCGCTCGGACTTTCCTGTCCTGCGCTTGCACTCTGACAGAGGTGGTGAGTTCTCCTCCGAACTCTTGGCAGCCTACTGTGCTGAGCACGGCATTGAGCAGTCGTTCACGCTTCCGGCCTCTCCACAGCAGAATGGGGTTGCGGAGCGCCGCATTGGCCTGGTCATGGAGGTCGCTCGTACCTCCTTGATCCATGCGGCTGCCCCCCACTTTCTGTGGCCGTTTGCGGTCCAGTACGCTGCGCATCAGCTCAACCTCTGGCCCCGTGTCTCCTTGCCGGAGACCTCGCCCACACTGCTGTGGACGGGGGAGGTTGGCGATGCGTCGCGTTTCCGGGTCTGGGGATCTCGAGCTTTTGTTCGCGATTCGTCTGCGGACAAGCTCTCCTCTCGTGCTGTTCCCTGCGTCTTCCTCGGCTTTGTTCCGGACGCGCCTGGTTGGCAGTTTTACCACGCCACCTCGCGCCGGGTCTTGCCCTCTCAGGACGTCACTTTTGACGAGTCTGTCCCCTACTACCGCCTCTTCCCCTACCGCACTGCCCCGCTCCCACCCCCGCCTCTCTTCCTCGCGCCAGGTGCTGCTGTCGTAGACCCCCTCCCCCCTCAGGGTGCCGCTCCCTCAGGTGTGTCTCAGGTAGACCCGGTCGAGCCTGTTGAGGTTGCTGTCGACTCTCGTCCTGCTGGGGGTGCTGAGCCTGGGGTGCGGACTCTGAGGGTGCTAATCCTGGGGGTGCGGACACTGGGGGTACTGAGCCTGGGGGTGCTGAGCCTGGGGGTGCGGTGACTGGGGGTGCTGAGCCTGGGGGTGCGGTGACTGGGGGTGCTGAGCCTGGGGGTGCTGGGTCTAGGAGTTCTGACTCTGGCGGTGCTGGGCCTGAGGGTACTACTCCTGGATGAGACCTCTCCTCGGAGCAGTTGCGTGAGTGGTACTTACAGTACTGCAGCCTCCAGAGAGGTACCTCTGGGACCAGGCGCACTGCAGGGACTGGTGCTGGTACTTCTCCTCCTAGTCGGGAGCTCCCCTCTCGTGAGCGGATCCGTGAATGGTACGAGCGCCGTTGCACACTTCGGAGTGGTGCGCCTCGTCTCACGGACCCGGCTGCTGCTGGTGCTACGGACCCGGGCGTTGGAGCTGCTGCTGGTGCTGCGGACTCTGGCGTTGGAGCTGCTGCTGGTGCTGCGGACCCGAGAGTTGGAGGTGCTGCTGGTGCTGAGGACCCGGGCGTTGGGGCTGCGGCTGGTGCTGCGGACCTTGGCGTTGGAGCTGCTGCTGGTGCTGCGGACCCGGGAGTTGGAGGTGCTACTGGTGCTGAGGACCCGGGCGTTGGAGCTGCGGCTGGTGCTATGGACCCTGGTGTTGGAGTCCCTGCTGGTGCTGAGGACCCGGGCGTTGGAGCTGCGGCTGGTGCTGTGGACCCTGGTGTTGGAGTCCCTGCTGGTGCTGAGGACCCGGGCGTTGGAGCTGCGGCTGGTGCTGTGGACCCTGGTGTTGGAGCCACTTCTGGTGCTGCGGACTCGGGCGTTGGTGCTGAGGCTAGTACTGAGGACACGGGCGTTGGAGCTGCTGCTGGCTCTGGTACTGCCGCTGGGGGTACAGGTGCTGTCCCTGCTGTGTCTGGCGTCACCGCGCGCCCTCAGCCGTACTTCGTTCCGCTCCTTCAGCAGGTTCTTGGTCTCTCGCCTCCTCCTGGTCCTCCTCCCTTAGCGTGTTCACAGCCTGTCCCGTCACAATTACAGTTGCAGCCGGCCTCCCCACTACCTGCTCCTTCTCCTTACACTGGTCCTATTGGCGGTCTTACTGAGCGTTGTGAGTCTGCGTCTCGTCCTGCGTCGCCTGTCCGTCCTGCTAGCGCTAGTGCTCGTAGTTCGCGCCAGCGTTCTCCTCCTGCCCCTGGCACGCACCGGATGTCTCTACGTCCGTCTACTGCTCCTCTGCGTGCCCCTTTGCCTTCTCCTCCTGCGTCCACTCTTCCTGCTCTCGCCGACCCTGCGTCAGACTCTCTTCATGCTGCCAGTCCTACTGTCACGCGTCTCCTTGCTACTGCAGTCACTCACCCTTCTTTCAAGTCTTCTGCTGCGTCTGCCCTAGTTGCTGAGCTCGCCGACTTTGCTGCTCGCTGTCGCCTAGACTACGCTGCGAGTCTTGTCGCTGAGTCTGAGTCTTTCTGTCCTCCGTCCGTCGGGGGTGAGTGTGCCCTTGGCACAGACGTCCTTGAGGACAGGCAGGAGGAGTTCTAGTGCTTGGCCGCTGCTTCACCTCATCTTGTGTCCGTACTGCTTACCCCTGAGGGAGACCCGGATGCACTTGACATCCCGACTCCGCGCTCTTACGCGGAGGCGATAGAGGGTCCCTACTCCTCTCAGTGGCAGGCAGTTATGGATGCAGAGATGGCTTCCTGGAAGTCCACAGGCACCTACGTTGACGCTGTCCCCCCTCCTGGGGCGAACATCGTCAGTGGCATGTGGATCTTCAGGGTGAAGCGGCCGCCGGGTTCTCCGTCTGTCTTCAAGGCGCGTTACGTGGCTCGTGGCTTCAATCAGCGGCAGGGAGTTGACTACTTTCAGACCTTCTCCCCCACCCCGAAGATGACCACTCTTTGGGTACTGCTGCACGTTGCTGCTCACCGGGACTACGAGCTGCACTCTCTCGACTTCAGCACAGCTTTCTTGCAGGGCAGCCTGCACGAGGAGATCTGGCTGCGCCGCCCACCTGGCTTCACTGGGTCTTTCCCTCCTGGTACCCAGTGGAGTCTCCGGCGTCCAGTCTACGGTCTCCGCCAGGCGCCACGTGAGTGGCACGACACACTGAGGACTACGCTTGCGGCTCTTGGGTTCGCTCCTTCTACTGCTGAACCGTCGCTGTTTCTGCGCACCGACACCTCTCTGCCGCCGTTCTACATCCTCGTGTACGTCGACGACTTGGTCTTTGCCACAGCTGACACTACTGGACTCGCCTACGTGAAGTCCGAGCTGCAGAAGAGACACACGTGCACTGACATGGGTGAACTGCGTAGCTACCTTGGCTTGCAGATCACCCGGGACAGAGCACGCCGCACCATTACCCTGACTCAGTCACACATGGTGCAGCAGGTCCTTCAGCGCTTTGGCTTCACGTATTCCACGCCTCAGGCGACTCCTCTGTCTACTCGCCACTCGCTCTCAGCTCCGCCTTCGGATGAGTCCGTAGAGTCGAGTGGCCCGTACCCAGAGCTTGTTGGCTGTCTCATGTACCTGATGACCTGTACACGACCTGACCTTGCATACCCTCTTAGCATTCTTGCACGCTATGTTGCTCCTGGGAGACACCGACCAGAGCACATGGCTGCAGCGAAGAGGGTGTTGCGCTACTTGTGCAGTACGTCGGGCATGGGGCTAGTGCTTGGAGGGCGGAGTCCAGTGGTCCTCACTGGACACGCAGACGCTTCTTGGGCTGACGACCAGGCTACGCAGCGGTCGTCACAGGGTTACACCTTCAGCCTTGGTTCCGGCTCTGTTTCGTGGCGAGCTACTCGCTCGTCTTCTGTTCTCGGCTCCAGTTGTGAGGCTGAGATCTACGCAGGGGCCATGGCTGCTCAGGAGCTTCGCTGGCTCACCTACCTGCTGACCGACCTTGGAGAGCCGCCTCGTTCTCCTCCAGTCCTGTACGTCGACAACAAGGCCATGCTGGCCTTGTGTCGAGAGCAGAGACTGGAGCACAGAACAAAGCACATTGCTCTCCGCTACTTCCTTGCTCGTGAGCTACAGCAGCGTGGTCAGTTGCGACTTGCGTACGTGGCCTCTGAGGCCAACACTGCTGATGTCTTCACCAAGGCACTTCCGCCTTGTGATCATCAGCGCTGCTGTACCCAGCTGGGTCTTGTGTCTGTCTTGCCTCACTTGCTCTCCTCTTGACCCTCTTTGTACTGTTACATATATATATTACTGCTCTTGCTTGTTTAGTCTTATATATATATGTACTCCTGCATGTGAATTGGCCTTGTGGCCTTGAACTTGTGCTCGGATTGTGTGGTGACGTTGTGATCCACCCTGAGCTTGCTTTGCTTTGCTTTGCTTTACTTGACTGGTCTTGTGACCCCTAGTGTTCCCCCACTTCGCCTATGGGGTTGTGTCAAACATTATATATGTTGTTGTAGTTGTTTAGGCTACAGTGGGTTAGCCTATAGGGGGTACACATTTCTAGGTTTTCGTACTTGTACTCATTTTACTGTTAGTTTATTCATTCTTGTTCAACAACTCCCACCTGCGTGCAACCTGAACCCAGCAGTTCAGCAGCAGCAGCAGCAGTCGTCATCGACTGCCCCAGTTCGCAATGTCATGAGAAACATGACCTTGACAAGCGAGTCGCGTCGTCGCCGCATACGCTCACCTTCACCTGAGCCAGCACCACACCCCATTGGCGCATATACCAACAACAACCCTTTCAGCTCGCGCCGCGACTACACCGACGACGACGACCAGGACTGGAATCTCCCAGTCCCGCTGCTCGAAAGTCCCCCGCACGTCCCTGATATGCGGGTGGCGCCACTTGATTGGCTCACGCGCGAACAATTTCTCAAGTTCGACACCCCGCACATCGTCACGCCGCGACTGGCGCTGCTCGCACGTGACGACAACAAGCGCTACAACACCCGGTACTTGGACAGCTGCTGCGGCCAACATATGGTGGGCTCCGAGCGTTACATATCCAACGCCGTCTCCACCCCTACCGTCACCCACGTCACTGTGGCGAACAATACACGCCTGCGTGCAAGCGCGCAAGGCATCGTCGTGCTCAAGGCACGCGGAAGCCGCACCCACATCACACTCAACGATGTGTTGATCGTCCAGAACCTGCGCTTCAACCTTCTGTCCGCCGCACAGCTCATGGACTGCGGTGTCGACCTCAGCACGGACCACGCGACACGTGACATCCTGCTGCACTACGAAGCACGCAACTTCCCCCGCAGGCAGATCGGACGAGCGCACTCCGAAAATGGAGTATACGTCTTAGATTTTGACATCCCCGACTTCAGCGGCGACTCGCACGAACTAATCGACCTCGTGCCACTGCGCTTCGAGCACATCCACCGCAGGGACTGGAAGCACTCTGACGGCAGACCGTGGGTTCCGCACCATCCCCACCCACGCGAAACGGCACTTCACAATCCTGATCCGGACGGAATATGCAGGGATTGTCACACACCGACGACTTCAACGAACGCGATCGCCGGCCGGGGACTCGCCGCCATCGCTGAAGCAGAGCGCCACATGCCCCCAAGGGAAGGGATGTCGCAGCTCGAGCTCGAAGTCACCACCCACGGCGTCTTCGGCATGCCAGAACATCCCCTCATCGGTCCCCCCTCGCAACACCTTCAGGGGATGCTGCGCGGAACTGGCGTCGGCACCTTCGATGCCCATGGCGAGCCGCGACCCTACACCTACGAGAAATTCCTGGAGACCTACCCTCATCAACACGATTCGACGAAGAAGCTCACCGTGGAACAAGCGGAAAAATTGGCGCGCCGCGAAGCTGAGGAGCTTCGCCAGCAAAGCCTCTCAAAGGCACGCGGGACCTTCGCTTGTGCTGCCTGGGGAGGTGAAGCGGCAGAAAATGACTCCAACGAAGGAGGATGGGGAAGCGCTGGCGGATGGGGAACAAGCGATGCTAGCGGCTGGGGAGACAGCGGCGGCACCTGGGCCAACGTGGGCGGCGGATGGGGCGCCGCAACTGGCGCCGACAACAGCACCTGGGGCACTCTCCGCGAAGAACGAATGGGGGGAGAAGATGAAGTCAGGCAACACCCGCAATCGTTCCTCTCAGTTGTCCCCCGCGCCACGTTCCACTCGCACTACCCCCTCCTGACAACCCCCCGCGCCGCGATCCATGGGACACTATCACCTGGGGCAACGAACCGTCAACACCACGTCGCACCGCCTACGGACCTGCCCCTGAACACCGTGAACCCACTTTCGTCCCTGGAACCATCCCTGGGACTAACAGCCCACTCTCCGAAATTCGGGACAGAGAATTCTTGGCGCTGATGCTGACCACCGCGGCAGAAGAAGAAGAAGCAGAGGAAGCAGCAACGGAACCAACCCCCGCACCTGACGAAGACCCTGAGGAAGCACGCACATGCTACATGCGCACTTCCGGCTTTCGCGGTGACGACGCACTCTGGCACCAGCGACTCGGCCACCCTTCCCGCGCAATGCTGAAAAACTGCATCGACGCAGGCGTCTTCGCTCCTGGCGCACTTCTGCGCCCCGATGGTTCCGAAGTAAGCGGCGCGACACATCCGCGTAGCTGCACCGTCTGCCCTGAAGCTGCGTTGAGCCACCAACCGTTCCCGCTACTCAAACCTGGAACGAATCGTTACCCCAAGCTGCACAAGGTGTACAGCGATTTCCTGAACGTGGGGCATTGCGGAGTCGAAGACGAAATGTACACACTTACCTTCATCGATGCCGGCACGCGCTACGTGTGGGTCGTGAATGTGGAGACGCGCGACAGAGCATATGAAGTATTTCGGCTTTGGCTGGCACATGCGGAGAGGCAATCCGGGAAGAAACTCAAGATCTGGCAATCTGACGGCGCGGCAGAATTCAGGAGCAACCAGATGCAGACCTTCCTGACACAGAAGGGGATCGAGCACCACATCTCTCTCCCCTACGCGCACCAACAGCAGGGCGTAGCCGAACGGACCAATCGCACACTGATGACGAAGGTGCGCGCGCTGATGAAGCAGTCGAAATTGCCGCCGATCTACTGGACCTACGCGATGCACCACGCCGTGCGGGTGCACAACCTGCTTTCAACCACCGCAATCACCGGTAACCTTTCCCCGCACGTAAAATGGAGTGGAACCAAAGGGGACACCTCCATGCTCCGGGTATGGGGGTGCATGGTTCAATACCGCCCGCCGACCTCAACCATCGGCAAGTTCGCCAGCCGCGCACGCCGGGGAATCCACCTCGGCATCAGTCACGAGCACAAGGCGTGGATCGTGCTAGACCTCCTCAGCCAGAAAAACACTCACGCTCGCGACGTCATCTTCTACGAGCGTCTTTTCCTCGACCAGTTCCGCCTCGACGAGCAGACAAATGCGAATCGGGTCTACGCCAACGACGGCCACAGTTACGCAACGCCCGAAGATGAAGCCGCTGCAGCAATCTTGGAGCAGGACACAAGGGGGGATTTCGCATGGGAAAACCGGCGCAGCGACAACGACGACGACGACGATAATTCCTCAGGAAGAGAAACAGGCGGAACAGGCGGAGGCGGAACAGGCAGAAGCGGCAGAGGCCCAACACCGCCAACACCTGAACCGGAGAGTGACGATGATGATGTGCAGGAAGTCATCCCGCAACATCGCCACGACAGCACCATCTCAGGGCTGCAGCTCCTCGGACTTCACACCGCAACCTCACAGGCACCACGCATCATCGAGCCCCGAAACCCGCGCGAAGCACTTCCTGGACCACACAGCAAGGAATGGCGTGAGGCGATGGACATGGAAATCAAGGCGCTAGAGTCACGCGACACCTGGGTGCTCGTCGACCGCGCAGCGATCAAAGGCACAAGAATCCTCTCAGGGAAATGGGTCTTCCGCGTAAAAACCGCAGCAGATGGGACAATCGAGCGCTTCAAAGCGCATTGGGTGGTTCGCGGCTATGACCAGAGGCATGGGATCGACTTCGACCAAACGTTCGCCCAAGTCACCCGCCACACCTCCGTCCGCATCCTTCTCGCCATCGCAGCTGCAAGGCACCTGCCACTCCGCCAAATCGACGTGAAGAACGCGTTCCTGTACGCGTTAGTAGACGCCGTGATCTACGTGGAGCAGCCACACACCTACGGCGAAGGAGAATCGCGCGTATGTCAGCTGCGCAAATCACTCTACGGGATTAAGCAGGCCCCAAGGCTGTGGCAGCAGTACCTGCATAACATCCTGCTTGAAATCGGGTTCAAGCAAATGCCACACGATCCAGGGATGTACCGCCGCGATTTTCGCGGCGAATGACAAAATTAGAAGAAAGAAAGAGGATTGAACTAGCAGAAATGGGGATACAAATAGCAAACCCTAGAAGGGTTGTACTCGCTATAGAGCACCCCACTACAGGCTAGAACATAAGATAACATTCTGACAGCGAATACATCCTCCTCACTGTGTACATCGACGACCTGCTTTACACAGGCTCAAACAACGAGCTCCTCCAGCAGTTCGAAAAGGCTCGGGCGGGGCGCGTCGACATCACATGCAACTACGAGGTGAAGCAGTTCTTAGGCCTCAACATCACCTACGCGTCAGAAGCCATTCACCTTTTAGCGGCTAAGTACGCAGAGGAGTTAGGGAAGCGGTTCAACATTTCACCTGCACCTCTCTCAACTCCCTACCGAAACCTCGGACCGAACCACGAACCCGACGCCAAAGCCCTACCCCCCGCTGGGATTCAAACTTATCAACAGCAGTTGGGATGCCTCCTCTTCGCCTCTGTCACCTGCAGGCCAGACCTCTCGTACATTGCAAGTCAGCTGGCGCAATACTCACGCAAACCAACGGCTGAAAATCTTCTGGACCTACAGCGCGCCCTCCAATATTTCGTCTCAACGCCTAAGATTGGGCTACGTTACTCCACTGCACCAACCCCATCCTTCAATCTCACCGGCTATGTGGACGCCGATCACGCAGCAGATCCCGATAATCGACGGTCCAGGACTGGGTTCCTGTTCCGACTCGAGCCAACGGGACCAATTTCCTGGAACTCGCAGAAGCAGGAGTTGGTTGCCCTGTCATCAGCGGAAGCGGAATTCATCGCAGCAACCGCAGCAGTTCGCGAAGGCCTCTACCTGCAGGAACTCCTGCAAGAGGCGAAAATCCCAGCTTCGCCGACATTTCGTCTTCACTGCGACAACCAGAGCGCGATTCGCATCGCGAACAAACCTGGCTTCGTTAACCGCACCAAGCACATTGCACTGCGGTACTTCTTCGTGAAGGACGAAATAGACAAAGGCAAGGTCAACTTGACCTACTGCCCAACAGGTGACATGGCAGCAGACTTCCTCACGAAGCGACTGCCACGCCAGCAGTATCAACACTGCTCCGAACTCAGCGGCGTGGTCAGGCAGGTCAAGCCAAGCTACGTCCAGGAGTGAAGGGGGGTGTTACGAATAGTAATATTCGATATTACTAAGCACTCCTCACCGTAGCAAGGTACGCACAATATCGGGAACAAACGCAAGCGTCAGATGGTTGGAATTGAGTCAAAGAGTCGGACGGTTACAGCACATCTGAACCGTCGGAAGCAAACGGCATCGGACAACTACAGGCAGGATGGTTTTGGCGGGAACAGTTACGAAACTGTACGCGCCGAACGGTTGGGATGCATTTGAATAAGGGAATGTACCCCTTAGAGTACATGGCTAGTTAGGTCGTTTCGAATTCCCTTGTACTCATATTTATATCGCTGTATTCGCATGTTTTTATCATCTCAAGCATCTTACATTCACTCTGCTATTGAGATCAAGGGCCCACCAACACTACCCACTGCGTGCGAACCTACCAGAGTAGATCCTGGGTTACGATCAACTTCTGATCGCAACACCATATAACACAAATATGGTGTATTAACCTTACTATCTCTGATTCCACATGTCACCACCCCTCTTGAACGCTTGCTGATCATTTATGCATAATTATTTTCAAAAGCTACTGCAGAATCTCCTCTTGCAGCATTTTGTTTATGTTTCCAGCTTGTAAACGAATAGGTTGAGCCTCAAATTGGTATTATAGCAGTTCAGTACAACTTTTGCAGTAACAACACAACCTAGGAATGTAGATGATAAAAGCTGCGTGTATTCGGCAGATATTGCTGCGTGATCTATTGACCCCTCGCCACACGCACCTCCTCACACGGGTTCGTTTTAGCGGTTCACGCTTGGACGTGATGGCGATCCGCGAGTCTTCGTCTCGCGTCGCATGAGACTTTGCTGTGCTTATGGTGAATGTTTGCTGATGTGGCGAAAGTCGCAGCGTGCCCAACCGCGTAATCCAGGTACACCACGACGACAAATGCCCCCCAACGACCTTTGCAAAGGACGGCTATTGCCTGGCTTCGGCTTGAGCGACGAGCCAGCCAGCTAACAACTGTCGCATTCACGGGAACCTAACCTTCAAGCGAAACCTTCTGCGACCGTTCGATTGCCGCAAGACGACTCATTCTGTTAAACCGCACCGCCTCAAGTGGATGAGCGCTGCGCTGCGACACACCATTTTTCGCCACACAATCACAGTGTCCCTTGGATCATCTGCGATGGATCGCACATGCGCCAGCGGCTTGGAGCCCATAACAGAAGGGGCGATCGCATGCTAACGAAGCTGACGGAACGACATCGACCAAACCTCGAGGGGCTCATTATGTTTCGAATTCTCTACCTTCCAAACCTGTCGCACAGACGTCAGACACTAGTAATTCCCACATCGAAATAATCGCAGGAGATTTCAGAGCATCCAGCCTTGATCGCACGGCAAGTGAGGTGCCACCACGAACTGACGGGAAAGTGACAATCTCTAAGGGGTGTGCGAAAACCCAAGGAACAATCTCTAGGGCCTACCAACCAAGCCCGCGCAACTGGAACGCAGTTTTTGCTGCTCATCAGATCAAGGTAAATGGTCTGCCAGATGGCCAGGGGTTCGCAGAGAAACACCCTAAACATCAAGAAACTAGGGACGGAGTTCGCAGCCACCGTTCACCCGCGCGGCGACATCTGCGCTTACTCTGCTTTTAATTTATCTGTCGTGTGAAGGACTGTGGGGAGTGCCTATGATTTTCCTTGTCCGTGAAGATGGCTGCTGCTCCAGGTCTTCGGAACAGCGTGAGTCGCGGTTCAAGGCGGGTTTTGTGAACGACATTTCGAGGTTCTGCTTACCTAGCATGCGTTTCGTTTTCTCTCACTAAATCTCGCGAGTCGTTTTCTCTCGCCAGGTGGTTAATTGCAGCGAGATCTGAATTCCATATGTCAAATCCCAAATCCCATATCCCACTGTTCCACTCCCAACAGGCTCCACTGGCAACGTTAGCGAATCTTTCCGTTGGTCTTTCTGCGCCACGTGTCGTTTCCGTAAGTGCTCTGAACAGCAGCGCACGCCTCGCAACAGTGGCCCGCGCTTATGACGTGAAAGGCGGCGGTGACAGTCAGGAGGACAGCAGCAACGGCACCAGACGCGGCAGGAGAAACAGCAGGAGTAGCAGAGTTAGCAGGAGAGAAACATCTGCCGACGGGGGTCGGGAAAACAATATGGCGGTCGGGGAAGTGACCGTTGGTTTGTCGGGAAAGCTGCCTGCTTACGGTCTCGGCAACGGAGTGGACTACGGCTTGGAGCACGACACGTGGCAGTGGGGCCCGGTAAGACCGCAACAGCAGCAGCAGCAGTATCAGCAGCAGCCGGCGTCGCCGCCGCAACCCCCGCCGCTTCAGCTGGGAGGTCTAGATCCTGAGGGCTGGCAGCCGTGGGGGGCTGATCGTCAGCAGTTGGTCGTCCAGCAGTCGCAATCGCTGTCGCAGACGTCGCAGCCGGCGTATGGCGTTTGGTCGTCGCGAAGCATGTACCCGCCTTCTCCATCGAACGCGCACCAGCAGCAGCACCAGTTTCCGTTGTCAATGCGGCAAAATTACCAGCCCCATCCCGAGCCTCCTGCGTCGCCGTCTCTGTCCCCTTCGCTCGGCCCTTCCCTGTCGCACATACGATCGCCATCCTTGTCGCCTGCGCTGTCGCCTGCACTGTCGTCGCGTTCAACGCCGCCGGCGTACTATCGCACGCGTTTGTCGGAGCCAGCTCAAGCGACACGTCAGCAGCAGCCCGACCTGATGTGGCATGACGTCATGGCAGAGCTGGTGCGCCGCGGGCAGCTGACGACAGCCGTTGATGTGTTGGAACAGGCCGTTGCTGACGGGACACAGTTCGAGCCGCTCTCCCCGCTCTCTCTATCCGAACAACCGAGCTCCACCGCCACGTCAGCAGATCCTCCCACCACGGCGGCTGTGCGCAGCCTGTTCGCGGCGCTCCAGAAAGCGGGCGGCCCGGCGGAGCAGGACAACTGGCAGCGCGAGGGGCGGCACCTATTGGGGCTCGCATCGCGCGCATTGGACGCTGTCTCGGCTGCTGGCTGGAGGTATGCTTCGGAGATCTCGCGGGATGGTGGATGGTGCGGAACGATCAGTGGTGGGCGGTGCGGGATGATTAGGCGTGAAGGGTGGTAGAATATGGGGTGTGTTTGACTGATGCTTCCCGTTCGCTGCTCTGCCCATTGCATGGATCTCACCGTAAACCCTTCTGCCTGTCCCCATCCCTCCCAACCGTTTACTGCCCTCAGGGATCCTCTGCCGTTCACCTTTCTGATCACCATGCTCCAGCGCGCCTGCCGCTCGCACGAGCTGCTCTCATTGGTGGAGCGCATGCGCGCGCTAGACGTGCCCCTGGACGCGTACACGCTCACCACCGCACTCGGCGCCGCCATGCGCGTTGCTGACGTGGTTGCCGCTGAAGCCATCTGGGCCGAAATGACCGCCGCGAGTCGCGCCGGATCCGGCGGCGCTGGCGATGCTGCTGCTGGTGCAGCTGCCGTCACCGCCCCATCTGCCGTCGCGTTCACGATGATGATGTCGCTGTACGGCCGTGCCGGCCGCCTCGACGACGCGCTGCGAATGTTCCGCGAAATGAAGGCCGCGGGAGTAGCGCCGGACGGCAAGGCCTATTCCACCTTAATCGGCTCACTCGCGCGTGCGCTAAGAGCCGATGACGTCGAGGAATTAGTACATAAGATGACGGAGGGGGCTTCCGCCTCTCCCGCCGCCACCGGCGGCGCGTCTCCCTCGCAGCGCGTTCCGCCGTCGGTGTACACGAGCCTAGTCAGCATGTACGGGCGGCTGGGCCGGCTGGATGACGTGGCGCGCGTGCTTCGCGAGATGCGCGCGCGCAAGGCGCAGGCGGAGCAGAGCCTGTTCGTGGAGGCGGTGAAGGGGTGCACTGTGGCGCAGCGCAAGGCCACCGCCGCCGCCGTCGCCGCGCAACAGAGCGCGGGAAGCGGCGGAAAACAGCAGATAAGCAAGCGTCTCGAGGAAGAGACGGGCGGCGGTAGCAGCAGTGGCAGTAGCAGCTGCGTTACGAGCAGTAGCAGCTCCAGCAGCCACGTCAGCATAGGAGGAAGCAGCAGCGGGAGCGACGACGGGAGTGATACTAGCAGCAGTGCTAGTAGCGAGGAGATCTGTGCCCGCTCCGTTAGTAGCACCAGCAGCGGAGCGGAGGGGGATGGGACGTCGGCGGCAGTGGCGCAAGCAGCAGGGGCGACGGCGGCGGCTGTGGCGGCAGTGGTGGCGGAAATGCGCCTGTTGGGCTGGCGCCCTGATCCCGCCCTCCTCCGCAACCTCCTCTCCGCGCCTTCCCCCCAGTCGTCCCTCCGCTCTTCCCCGCCCTCCCCGTCCGCGCAGGCAGGGTACGCGCCCGCGGAAGATGCAAGCGCAGGGGCAAGGGCGGGTGTGGGGGCAGCAGGGTTTGACAAGGGCGGGGAAAAGTCGAGGGGGACGGGGGCATGGCAGGTGCAGGCTCCGCAAGCGGGTGCGGGGAGTAGGGTGGGCGGAACGAGCGGAGGGGGAATGAAGGGACGGGGAGGGCAGCAATGGCGGGAAGGCAATGGCGGAAGAAACGGATGGGCGCAAGGCGGAGGCGGAGGCGGGGGAGGGGGAGACAGGGGAGGCGCGGCGGCCCCCGCCCAGTCCGAATACTCGTGGTTCTCGCGCATTCTGCAGTGCAAGAGGCAGAGGAACTTCCAGGAAGCAGCGCGGGTATACGAGCGCATGCGGGCGGCGGGAGTGAAGCCGCAGCAGCAGACGCTGAGCCTGGCGATGGAGGTCATGGGCGAGCTGGGCAACGTGCAGGGCGCTGAGCGCGCGCTGGAAGAAGCTGAAGCTGCTGGCACGCCTGTGGACATTGTAAGTTGGGCCTGCGGACAGTGAGAGTATGTCAAGCCTGTGTGCGGACTGTGAGAGTATGTCAAGCCTGTGTGCGGACTGTGAGAGTATGTCAAGCCTGTGTGCGGACTGTGAGAGTATGTCAAGCCTGTGTGCGGACTGTGAGAGTATGTCAAGCCTGTGTGCGGACTGTGAGAGTATGTCAAGCCTGTGTGCGGACTGTGAGAGTATGTCAAGCCTGTGTGCGGACTGTGAGAGTATGTCAAGCCTGTGTGCGGACTGTGGCTCCAGCCAACCAGTCCAGCAGGGCTCACGAGCTCACGCACGCACTCGCTCACACACTCACTCAACCCACATCCTTCCCTACCCCACCCCACCTGCCATTACCGCGCGCCACCCCACCAGGTGTGTTTCAACACGCTGCTGAACGTGTACGCCAAGGCAGGGAAGTCAAGCAAAGCGCAGGCAGTGTTCACCCGCATGCAGGGGGCAGGGGTGACGCCCAACACGCGCTCATACACCGTGCTGCTCAAAGCACTCTCCAAGGACGGCCGCGGCAAGGAGGCTGTTGCTGCGTTCCGAGCCATGGAGCGTGGCGGCTGCCATTTGGATGAGGTGAGCTGTCATGGCAACTCCTTTGTCTTTTTGTTTGTTTGTTTGTTCTTGCAGTTGTCTTGTTTAGTTGTTTCGTTTTGACTCCTGGTTTTTGGCCCTAGGAGAAGAACCTCAGGTGCGAGGGTATCCTCCAACGGTACACTGACTCCACAGGGTGTCTTACATTTCTTATCCTGCAATGCTTCTTGGCCCTTCTCCCCGTCCCCCTCCCCAGATCGCCTACAACACGGTGATCAACGCGTGTGGCAACGACCTCCCAGTGGACGAGACCCTCCGCCTGCTCCGCGCCATGCGCCGCAGTGGCTACCGCCCGAACCTTGTCACCCGCAACCTGGTCCTCTCGCTCCTGGTCAAAGCCGGCCGCACAGCGGACGCCAGCGAGCTGTTTGAGGAAGCCAGGGCAGCGGGCGAGGAGGACGCGTTCATGTACTGCACCATGGCGCATGCGTTCGGGCGGCGGAGGGAGCTGGAGCGCATGGAGGGCGTGCTGGGGGACGCGGCTGCGCGAAGGATGGTGTCGCTGCCGCTGCTGAATGCGTGCATGGACGCGTATGGCAAGGCAGGGCTGCTGGCGAATATGGAGACCTGCCTGGCGCGCATCCGCTCGTTTGACTTTGTGCCCAACCACACCAGGTAGGTTGAGGGGTTGGGTGGACTGGTAGTATGTGTGTGGGTGGGTGTGCTGTTGCCTGTGCTAGTGACTGCCGCTGCTCAACGCGTGCAGATGCGTATGGCAAGGCAGGGCTGCTGGCTAGTATGGAGACTTGTCTGGTGCGGATTCGCTTGTTTGACTTTGTGCCCAACCACACCAGGTAGGTTCGAGTCCCCCCCTGCCTTCACTTTTCCCCTGCAGCCCTTCTCCCTCTTTGGACCTGCAGATTCAACATTGTGTGACCTGTCTTCTCGTTCCTTCCCCCGACACAAGCATGACCCGCCCGCTCCCACCCCTCTCCCACCCCTCCGCCTGCTTTCCCAAACCAGTTTCAACATAGTGATCCATGCATACGGCATGGCGGGAATGATCCCTGAGATGGAGGATGCACTAGCCCGCATGAGGCGCAGTGGCCTGCGCCCCGATGTGTACTCGTACAACATCCTCATCGGCGCCTATGGCGATGCGGGCATGCCTTGGGCATCAGTGAGCATGGTGCAGCACATGCACGCCGAGGGACTGCTGCCCGATCAAGTCACCTACCAGAACCTGGTCTCGGCGTTTGAGAGAGCCGGTGACTTCCTGGAAGCTGCACGCTGGTCGCTGTGGATGAAGCAGGCTGGGTTTTCTCCCTCTGGTGAGTCTCACTGCCTGTCCCCACTTCCTGGCTTCCTCACCTCACTCCCACAGTAGCCGTGTATGGGAATGCGGGCATGCCCACTAGCCGTGTATGGGAGTGCGGGCATGCCCACTAGCTGTGTATGGGACCAGGTTCTGGAGTGACCTGATCCGGCAGCAGCCCCTCTAGTGCACCTCTTGTGCCCCTCTTGTGCGCCTCTTGTGCCCCATCAGCAAAGCAACTAATGGCTCAGCAATTCCATCACTGATTTTTCCCTGCCTGCCCCCTCCCTCTCCTCCCTACTCCCTCCCTGCAGCACCCAGCAACAGCAGTTGTGTGAGTAATGATGGCGGCAACGCTGGTGCCAGTCGCAGCAGTGGCAGCAGCGGGGCCAAGAGTGCAGCAGGGAGCACCTCGAACCTGCCAGGAGCAGGGCAACTGCCATCCGACCTGCTGTGACTGACACGAGACGGGCTGTTGGCTTTGGAGAAGCCTCGAAGGCTGCAACAGGAGAGGAAGAGCACTCATTGAATGTGCTGGGATGGGATTGGATGGGCCGTCATCAGGATAGTTCACAGCCCCTCCAGCTGGACATGATGGGTCACCCCTGTCATCAAGAGGGTGGAGAGGCAGCCTTTGTGGAAGAGGGTTTGGGTGGAGACCACCCCAAAGGCTGTCTCTCTGCTAGACGATCACTCCACAGGGTTAGTTAGTTGGGCTGGAGCATCAGTGAAGTGCGTAGAAGGTATAGCAGCACTGTACGGTAGGAGTGCGACTCCTCGTCGTGCAAGGTATAGGGCGACATGCCGACCCTAGGCTTAGATGAAATAAGAGCGCTGGTGTGAGGGTTTCAAACCTGCCTCTCTGCCTTGCTGTGTTGCCTGTCTGTAGGCCTTGTTGGCCTGCCTGTGTTGATTTTCTTCCTTCGTGGCTTTCCATTTCTTTGTTTTGCATCTCCAGTATCCTGCTGTTGCCCCTTTGTTCCTCAGCCTCCCTGCTTCTACTCTCCTGCTCCCTCTTCCTGCTCTGCCTGCCTCTCTTGGCAACAATTGAGCTGCCATACTGTAGAATTTGCTTGCACAAGCAGTAGAGAATCTAGGTAGGCTAGACTACATTAGAGGTTTTACATGGTGATGTACTTGTTTCAAGTAGAAGAAAAGTGTTCCCTGGCTTTTTGTTTGTTAGCTCACATCAGCCAAGAAACCGAATAATAATCTCAAAAGATCATTTATTCAAACCAAACTATTTATGTACTACAAGACTGTACACATACAAACCAAGTGTCGGTATAACTACCTTCTACTGGTAAGCTACCTCTATAGTCTACTGTAGGTGTTTCACTGTATTCCTACCACCTCAAACCTTCCTACATTTCCTCCACTTCCACCAAAAACCACCAGTCTCCCTACCTCGCACCCGCCTACCCACCTCCGCAGGTATGGCAGGGCACATGCCCAGTATCATCACAATGTGAGCATATCCTCATGCCATAACTCGTCACCACCTTGTGGTTACCACCGCACTGCCGGCACGTAACCACCTTGCTACCCCCACACGTCCCACACCCTGTCTTCCCCGCATCATCATCAGTGGTCGGCAACCCTTGGACTAACTCAGCAAGAAAGTAATCATCATACATCTGGAGCACAGTATCGGCATCTCCAATGTAGCGGCCGCAGATGAAGAGGCGGGGAACGGAGCCGGCTGCGGCTGCTGCTGCAGGGGTTGCTTCTCCGGGTGCCATGAGTGTTTTGAGCTCTTGCCTGTAGGAGACGCGCATGGAAATGTCTCGCTCCTCGTACACCACTCGTAGGGCCTGCAGGGGGGAGGTGTGGAGAGAAGGAATGTAAGAAAGTAATCATCGTACATCTGGAGCACAGTATCAGCGTCGCCGATGTAATGCCCACACATGAAGAGCCCGGGAACAGAGCCCGGGAACAGAGCCCGGGAACAGAGCCCGGGAACAGAGCCCGGGAACAGAGCCCGGGAACAGAGCCCGGGAACAGAGCCAGCTGTGTTTTGAGTCGACTCAAAACACACAGAGCCAGCTGCTGCCGCTGCGGCTGGAGAGGCTGCGCCGGGTGCCATGAGCGTTTTGAGCTCCTGGCGGTACGAGACGCACATGGAGATGCCCCTCTCCTCGTACACCACTCGCAGGGCCTGCAGGGATGTAGGGGGGAAAGTGTGATTGAGGCGCCTACTGGACAATGCCGCCCTCCCAATAGGCCATCGTAAGGGCCTGCAGGCGAAGGTATGAGGTGGCGGGTCTCGTTTATTGGCATCAGGTTGGCACATGGCGAATGGCAGATGGCGCATGGCAGATGGCACATGGCAGATGGCGCATGGCAGATGGCGCATGGCAGATGGCGCATGGCAGATGGCGCATGGCAGATGGCGCATGGCAGATGGCGCATGGCAGATGGCGCATGGCAGATGGCGCATGGCAGATGGCGCATGGCAGATGGCGCATGGCAGATGACGCATGGCAGATGGCGCATGGCAGATGGCGCATGGCACCTGGTGAAGAAGAAAGAATATGCCATCGGAAAACAAACAGGCCATCCATCGTACCTGCAGCACGTTCTTCACTTTGACGCAGTCCTCAAAAGTTTTCCTTACTGCCCGAAGTGTGGTGGTATACACCACCACTGCGTCTACCCCGCCCGGCGGGAAGCGCTGTTCGAAACTTTCTAGCAGCTGAGACCTAGGAGGAGGGGGAGGGGGTCCAGGGGGGACAACCGGCTTTGCTTCTACTACTGCCTCCTCCTCTTGTGCTGCTGCACCCGCCTCCTTCCCTGCATCACCTGCCGCCTCTCCTGCTGCAGCGTTTGCCCCTTTCTCCTCTGCCGCAGCACCAGGCTTGGCAGACTCAGCGTCAGCTGCATTAGCAGAGGCCACAACAGCAGCCACCCATTTTCCTCGCACCCCTCCGGCACCACCGCCAGCAGCAGCAGCAGTAGCCGCAGCGCCACCAACCGCACCAGCAGCTGCGGCAGCAGCAGCAGCAGCAGCGGCATCAGCAGCCGCGGCTGCTTCCAACTGGGCAGCCAGTCTCGCAACAAGCCCTCCCTTGATACCCTTCCTTTCCTTCTCCACTGCCGCTCCCCTCGCCCCCTCTGCGTCTGCTGCTGCAGCCATAGCAGCAGCCGACAGAGGGGCGGCAGCAGCAGGAGCAGCAGCGGGAACAGTAGTAGGAGGAAGAGATGGAGGAGCAGAAAGAGTGTTGACGGCAGCAGAAGAAGACGCAGGTTCAACACGAGAAGAGGCGCTAGCTTTACCAGCAGTCCCCAATTTGAGAGGCTCTGGTGAGATGCTCCCTCCAAGTGCTGCTGCTGCGACTGCTGCAGCTTCAGTTCTCGATCGCTCTGTAAGTGGTGCTGCCTGCACTGCACTTGCCGGGTGTGATGCATGCGCTTGCATGTGCTGTGCTGCTGCTGATGTGTCTTCTTTTGGCGCTGCTACTACTGATGCTGCTTGTGTCGCCGCTCGTGTTTTTGCTGGTGTTGCCTCTGGTGCTGGTGCTGGTGCTAGTGCTGCTGCTGCTGCTGTTGCTGCCACTGCTGGTGGTGCTAATGCTGCTGGTGCTCTTGCAACATCAACCCTACCACTGTCAACCCTGCTATTGTCACTCTTGCCACCATAAACCACACTGTCAACCCTACCACCATCAAAGCTTCGTCTCACAGCACTGGGATCCGTCACCTGTCGCAGTGAAGGGCTGCTCACCCCGCCGCGCAAGCTGCCCTGCCTGGGACTCGCCACTCTGCCCGGCCCCCCTGCCAGCGGTACACTGCCCCTGCCTGGCAGTGCTGGAGTTGATGCACTCGCTGAGGCACTCGCTGATACGCCCATCCCTCCTGCTGTCATGCCTGCAGGCCGTGGGCTGGCTTGCCCTATTCCCACGCCCCTGCGCATGGGGCTCACTCTGCCGCCCACCAGAGCAGCCTGCATGGGACTAACCCTACCGCCCACCATAGCAGCCTGCATGGGACTAACCCTACCGCCCACCATAGCAGCCTGCATGGGACTAACCCTACCGCCCACCATAGCAGCCTGCATGGGACTAACTCTGCTGTTTGCCACGGAAGGATGCATGGGGCTGGCAAGGGGGGTGATTCGCTGCCAGTCCGCTGCACTGTGCTGCTCCAAAGCCGCTTCCATAGCCTCCAGTAAATCCGGGTCGAATAGGAAATCGCCCACATCCACTCCCGCTCCCTCTCCCTCTCCTCCTCCCTCTCCCTCTCCCTCTCCCTCTTCTTCTTCCTCCTCCTCTCCCTCTTCCTCGTCCTCCTCTTCCTCCTTCCCCTTCCCCTCCTCAGCTTCTTGGTCGTTCCTGTTTGACCCTTGTTCTGGCACTCCCTCCTTCCTGGCAGCTTCCTTTCCTGCCCCCGGATCTGCAGCAGCACCTGTAATAGCAGCATGCATACCAGGACTCGCATGCGCCCTAGTGCCTGCACCTTCCACTCTGCCCTCTGGAGGCTCACCTGTGCGACCTGACTTTTGAGGCGCCTCAAAAGTCGTGCCAGCACTCGCATGCACTCTACTGCCTGCACCTTCCACTCTGCCTTCTGGAAGCTCGCCTGTGCGACCTGAACGCCCGCCCGTGCCTCCTGATGGCTCGTATGTGCCTGCCACAATGGCGGCAATGGCTGCGGCATCGGATACAGAGTTTGCTGTTGCGTCATCTGCTGCGGTTGCTCTCTTTGCGCCCGCTCCCACAGCAACAGAGCACGTGGCAGTGCCAGCACCAGCTGCAGCGTCCGCACCACCAGCAGCGCCAGCACCAGCAGCAGCGCCCGCACCACCAGCATCAGCACCACCCACAGGTGCTGCAACGGCCGAACTAGCAACATGGGCCACCCCTACACCAGCAGCAGCACCACCCACAGGTGCTGCCGCCCTCTGCCCCCCACTCCCAATCGCATCAGCCCCTGCACCAGCCTTCACCCCTTTCTTCTTCTTTGTCTTCTTGGGAGTCTTCTCCTCGCCTTCCTTCGTCCCCTTCACCCCCTTCTTCTTTTTCTTCTTCTTCTTACCAGTCCCCACCCCCGGAACTGCTATTCCTGTAACCCCTTCCCCTTTACCTCCCTCTCCTCCTCCACCTTCCCCGCCCTCCTCATTCCCATCCGGACCAGTCCCTTGGTCAGGGAGTAGGTTCAGCAGCAGCTGCTCCAGCGTCTGCTGGTACTCCCTCTCCCTGCGAAGGTCCTCTTCAAAGCTCGCCAGAACATCTGGATCGAAAATGAACTCCTCTGCACCGTCTTGCAAACCGTCTGCCATGTCAGCCCACTCACCTCCGTCCAGCCCGGAAGCACCTAACAACTCTCCATTTTCCGCGTCCACGTCAGCACCGTCTCGCTGGTTTTCCGAGTCCAAGCCATCATCCCTCGCTGCTCCCTGAGTCGTTGCTTCTCCACCCTGTAACGCCTTCGCTGCCAAGGTGTCCCCAACTACAACCACAGCTGCTCCGTCAGCTGCTCCGTCAGCTGTTCCGTCAACTTCTCCGTGAACTGCTCCCTCAGCTGGCTCATAATTTCTCATAAAATCACCGACTCTCTCTTCCCTGTCATCACCTGGCGCGGGTTGCTTCGATTCCACCTCTCCATCTCTTATCGCACTTGCTCCTGCCTGCTCCTCCTTCCCCTCCTCCTCCGCCGCCGTTGCCGCAGCTGCCGGATCCCGCTTCTTCGGTTTCCCATGCATACTCACAGTCTTCGCTCGACCCTTTCCTCTGGACTGTCCGCGCCGCTCTTTCGTCGACGAAGCGGCACCATCGCCGTCGACGCGACTGCGGGGATCGGGCTTTGACTGGATGCATCCCATTTGGCGTGAATCGATTGACTTCACGTACTGCGCGCGAGACGCATCAGCTTACAGCTCATTTGAGACGTGGCAAGGATTGCAAAATTCGGTCGTGTACGAAACGCATCCCATTCGGCAGGGTAAGTGCGTAGGGCCAGCTAACTTTTTTGCGTTTAGCAGGACAGTTACTGACATTCTGACGTATGCATTTCGTAGGGCCGGGAAACGAACGGTTGCGAGCGCGTGAAGCGTCAAGACACAGATAGTAGAGGGTATGTACGGTGGATACTGGAAATGGTATGCGCAAACGTGTGGGAAACAATTTCTGTACGAGAAATAGCTACGGAACCGCGTGATTAAAGCCAGGATCTCAAGTAGTTTGGCTGTTTTGCAGTTAGTGAATTGTGTTAGGCTGTGATTGGTTGACGAGGTAGAGTAGTTGACGAGAGCTGAAACGAGGGATGCGAAGCAAACAAAAATCGCAGTGAACTTCCGAACCAACTAGGCACGGAAATCTGGTTGGGTTCCGAAGCTCATTTCCCAGCCATGTGTCTCACTTGCCGAAAAATCTCATGTACAGCAATTTGTTTTGCAATTGAGATTCACGGGCAAATCGGGGATCAGTCGCACACTGAACCTCCAACCCAACCACTCGATTTCGCCTAAACAAGCAGGGTGACTCGAGCTGCAAGTGTTTTGCAATTGAAGCCAATTTCTCTTACTTGAGATCCTGGCTTTAAGGAGTTTCCCTTGGCAGAGCTCTGAGTCTATGGGCAGTCTGGCAGCACAATTTGGAATGTGTGATTTGGGAAAGAAGCTGATTGGCGGGCAGCGCGTCAGGAAAATCCCGAGCCCCGTTTTTCCATGGTCACCACAAGTTTGGAGGGAAACTCGTGACAATTCCGAGGGAGGAAAGCAGAAGTCTGAACAGTTGCACTGACGTGCTCACTGACAGCCCCTAGGTCTATAAGCAATGGTAACTCAGCGAGTCAGACTAGACGAAGAGTTTTGCGACATCCACGACATACAAACGTCAGGGAAAAACAAGGTTTTCCGTCCGTCGCGAGGTGGGTTCTGCTTCAACTCGTCACGAACACGTCTCGTAAGAACATTTTCCCAGGAAACCGTACCGGACCATCTTATTCCTGCCACAACCGCTCTGTAACGTAAGTAAACGTACTGAAATCATTTGAACCAGATTACCAGAAGAAACATGATATGAACACCATAACACCCCTCGAGAATGCATCAGTGACTGAAGCGCCATGGCCCAATTTTTGCCTTAGAGAGTTATGAATAAACCGCGACAAGTAGTCGCTGCTTACTCGATTCCATGAATTAATGTTTTTGTTGTCGTGCTCGGTTCTCTGTCGAAAAGCATCAGTGGGTCCCACAGGCTAGCAACGTCACATTTTTTTCCACCTTTTCAGCAATCTCGTCTCGTGCTAGCATGGGCCTTGAGAGCGACTGCGTGCGCGCACTTCTTCCGTGAAACATCTTCGCAGAGAGACGAGCTTCGCAAATGCTGTATAGGAACGTTTGAAGCGAGATGACACTTCACGCTGCTGACGACTTTGCACTGCTGCAGCGATCTAGGAAGTTGCCGTCAGTCCGACGCGTTACGGATCGCAGTGCAAGTAAACAGAACGCGGCTGGTCGAGTCATGCCTCATAGCAAGTCGAACCGTAAGCGAGTCAGGACATCTGACAAGTCAAACGGCGGCGGCGACGAGCCCCATTGCGAGGCCACGCCAAGCAGACGGAGAGGAAAAGGACGATCAGTGGGGAATGGATCTCAGGATGCTAGCAACGGTAACGATCCGCGAAATGATTCCCCATCACTGGCGGCAACGGGGAGTACGACGGAGACAACACCAATTGCGAAAGTCAGATCGGTTTCACCGCAGCAGCTTCTGACAGATGCTCAGCGCGCTGCTGCTTTTCACGATCCTAGCGTCCCACTGCTCGTCGTCGCTGCTGCTGTGAGTGGGATACAGACGCCATGATTTGCTAGTGCTGCAAGGTCACTCTTGATTTACACGTGTCGTCCAACCTCTGTGCACAGTCACTCGCTGCATTGCATATCCGTTCTTTGAGTGTGATAAACGCGAACTGATGAGTCTATGGTGGAGTCCTTTCAGCTGACAACCAGCTCAGCTCAGCTCAGCTTGTGCCTCCCTTCGCCTAACATGCTTGTGTCTCATCATGCTTGTGCGTCCACGCGTTTCTGGGCTTTCAGGGCTCGGGAAAGACTTCTGTCATCTGCCACCGCATCATACACCTTATATCCCAGGTAACACCCACAATTTTTATTCTTAATACAGCAAACAGATTAGTTATGACTGTGGATCTCTATAGCCTACGCTTATGCTCCAGATCGCTGCAGCTCAAATGTCAACGCATCGGAAGTTTTAAATGTCTAGCTTGTTTTCTCTGAAACGTTACACTGCACTACTGAATAAGTGTGTCCTTTTCCTCTCTCCATTCTCTTCCCCATGCTCCCTTCCATCCCTCTCCATCTCTCTCTATTGTTCCAGGGTGTACCTCCCAATGAGATCCTCGCAGTCACAGTGAGTCACGGTACCACAGGTTGAGTCAAATGCATGTCCGCAATGTTCCAGCCTTTGATGCTCGCCTTGAAAAAATCGCTACTCAATCTTCAGTTTCTGTTTAATGCCGTTTCCATTAGTGCATCTCTGTTTCATGTTTTCCAGAATGGTGATGTTGGTCTGCAAGCTGGCCGCTGGTCTCTCTTTTCCCTTTCGCCTCCTCTTCCTCCCACGCCTCTTTCCCCCCTCCCCCTCCTCCTTCCCATTTCCTTCCCCATCTTGGTCCCTCTGTTATGACCCTATGTGTCCAATCTACGTCCACTCCCAAAACGTGTTCCCTCTCCTGCAGTTCACGAGGCGAGCGGGTCAGAGCCTAAGGCACCGACTGCACCAACTCGCAGCAGCAATGGAAGCACATCGCTCCAACAACGCACAACTCTGCACTGATGTTTCCACCGGAGCTGCTGCCCGACCCTCATCTGGATCTGCAGCAGCGGTGGCAGCAGTAAGTGCAGCAGCGGTGGCAGCAGTGCGCATCTCCACCTTCCACTCCTTCTGCCTGCAGACCCTCAGGCAGTTTGCGCACCTGGCGGGCCTGCCTAAGGACTTCACCGTCTTCCCTCCCAAGATGCAGGTCGGCGCCCGCTTTATTCCCTCTCTGCCTGCTCCGACCGCATTCTGTCCCGTCCATTCTGGTCGACCTTCTTCAATCTGCTCCAATGCATTTCCTCTTTTGTAGCCTAGATTTTCCCCTCAAGATGCAGGACAGCATGTTATTCATGACCTGGCCTAATCTGCGTTAAACAGCCTAGCTCACTCTTGCCTTGTGCATGTGGTGCATGCAGGCAGAGACGTTGATGGAGCTGCTGCAGGAGTGGGCTGAGAGGAAAGCCGTAGAGGCAGGGGAGAGGGAAGGAGAGCACGGGTCCAGTCGAATAAGTGTGCCATCAGGCAAGAAAGTAAGCAGCACTCTCTCCTGCTCTCGTCTCTGGTCTCTGCGAAATGGTCCTGAACGAGTGTTTATGTGAAACCTGAGTAATACGCTCCTGATTTGCTTCTGTCTGTTGGCACTGATTTTCTTCTGTCCATTATCGTTTCTTGACTCGATATCTTTCGTTCACCACCGCACCCCACTCCATCCCCATCGCGCTTCACCACACTGCACCACACATCCTACCAGCTGCACTTCATCATCCGTCGCTTCCTGCACGAGTTTGGCCGCCTGGAAGCCGAGAACGCGGCCATGCAGGTGCTGCAGGGCTCTCGCCCTCGGCACCAGGCAGCAGCAGCAGCAGCAGCAGCAGCAGCAGCAGCAGCAGCAGCAGAAGCAGCAGCAGCAGCAGCAGCAGCAGCAGCAGCAGCAGCAGCAGCAGCAGCAGCAGCAGCAGCAGCAGCAGCAGCAGCAGCAGCAGCAGCAGCAGCAGCAGCAGCAGCAGCAGCAGCAGCAGCAGCAGCAGCAGCAGCAGCAGCAGCAGCAGCAGCAGCAGCAGCAGCAGCAGCAGCAGCAGCAGCGGCAACCTCATCGCCAGCATCGAATTCAGCTCCAGGTGCTGCTGCTTCTGGGGCGAGCGGTCGTGCTGCTGCTGTGAATCATGGTGGCGTGCAGAGAAGGAGGCGGATATCGTTTGGAGGAGACGGTGGTGGTGGAGGAGGGGAGGGTGATGAGGATGGCGGGCTGTTTGCGTGGCTGTGGAAGCAGTACCGCCGCCGCCTCGTGCTCAACAAGGCCGTCGACTTCTCCCAGTTCGCCCCGTGAGTTACATGTGATCTTCACGTGACTTTTGAGTCCACTCAAATGTCACGCAGTACCGCCGCCACCTCGTGCTCAACAAGGCAGTCGGGTTCTCCCAGTTCGCCCCGTGAGTTACACTGCAGGTTTACAATCTGTGGTTCAGCTGTAAACTCCTCTTTCACGACAAACTAACACACTTTTCTCCTCCCCTTCTCTCCATTTCAAAGCATAGTCACGGCCCTTTCTGTGCCATTGTGTTGGTGTGTGGCAGCAAGGCGGTGAAGTTGCTGCACGCACATCCAGAGATACTCGCATCGAGCAGCGTGAGCAGCAGCAGCAGCAGGGAGCACGTGGGTAGCAGAGCCCGCACTGCTGCAGCTGCAGCTTCGTCCAGGAGTCACCTGCGTGTGTCGCATGTGCTCGGTACGACTCTCACCATCTCCTTGTCTTCTGTTAGATCTCAGCTTCCGTTAAATCTCAGCTTCCGTTAGATCTCAGCTTCCGTTAGATCTCAGCTTCCGCTTCCTGATTGTCAACACCTCACTCATCCCCCATCCCTCGTCCTGCTATCCATCTCCTCCGCCCCTCACCCAACGGTCTGTATGGAACCCATCCGGGCCATCCCCCCTCCCTGTCCGACTTCTTCCCTAGTTATCTTTCCTTTCCGCTCCACCACCCCTCCCCACCTCCACCCCAACACGCGCCAGTGGACGAGTTTCAGGACACTGACAGCTGTCAGATGGAGCTGCTTCTGCTGCTCTGCCGCCCGCTGCCGTCCGCACCAACCCTGACCCTCGTGGCCGACGACGACCAGCAGATCTATTCCTTCCGTGGCGCCATGGGCCTGCCGAACCTGCGCCGCTTTCTCCGAACCTACCCGCAGGCTCGGACGGTCTGCCTCGACCAGAACTTCCGAAGCTGCGGCTCGGTGGTAGAGGCCGCCCGCCACGTCATCGCTCACAACCAATGGCGGCACGCCAAATGGATGGTCACAGCAGCGCCAGTGGGCCCGCTTGTCTCTTTATGCGAGTGCCGCACGGATCGGTGCGAGGCGGCAGCTGTGGTCGGCAAGATCTGTCATCTAGTGGGGTCATGCGGGGTGCCGGCGAATCAGATTGCAATACTGTACCGTGTGCAGGCCGTGGGAAAGGTGATTCGGCAGTATCTGAAGAGCCATGGGATCAAGGTGTCTTCTGCTGCAACTGGAGGAGGGGGAGCAGGAGGCTTTGGAGGTGGAGGAGGGGGAGGAGGAGGAGGGACGGCAGGAGGAGGGGAATGGGGAGCAGCAGAGGAGGATGGGGTAGCAGTAGCTGCAAATGGTTTCATAGCAGAGGGGGGTAACAGTGCGATGGCTGGAGCTAGGGAAGGGAGGGGGACGGGGACAGTAGGAGCAGTTTTCCATGATATCCTGGCACTCCTGCGATTGGCTGCCAATGAATCGGATGACGTGGCATGTCGGCAGGTCCTGCGCTTTGTGTGTCCGCCGCCCACCCGCCAGGTGGCGATCTGTCTGCGCACGCTACAGTGCGCCCCGCACCGCATCTCCCTCCTGCCTGCCGCCCGCATGACTCGTCTGCACCTCCTCGGCATCTCCCGCTGCGCCGCCCTCTCCAACGTGTCTTCTACCAACCCCAGCGGTGCTACTAATGGATCAGCGGGCAACAGCAGTGCTTATAACGGATCACACTCTACCCATGCACACAAAGCAGCCGACCCTGCATGGCCCCACACGCTCTCACCAGATGACACGGAGGTCCTAGAGGGGATAAAAAAGATGGCTGCAGCAGTATCGGAGCTGCAAGGTCTCCTGGGCATCCCCCCGCCTGGCTGGTCTTCTACCCCTGCTCCTGCCTCCTCTGCTCCTGCCTCCTTCGCTTCTCCCTCTGCTTCTCGCCCCCCCGCAAGCAGGAGGAGAGGCAGTGCTACTGGGATCATGGGTCAGGGTGGTGGGCCCACGTCCTTACCTGCGATTTTCCACGGAGAAGGAGGAGGGGAGGAGGAGGAGGAGGATGGGGTGTTCTGTGAGGCTTTGGTGAGGTGTGCACTTCGGTTTGTACGAGCAGTGAGGGGTGGGGAGGGGCGGAGTGGGGCGGGGGTTGGGGCGGAGGTGGTGGTGCAGGGGGTGTTAGGGGGCGGCGGGGGAGGGGGAGTGGTCGGAACGGTTGGTGGAGGAAGGGGGGTTGGTGGGACTGGTGGAGGAGGGTGGGGAGGTGGGCGTGGGATGGGGGGACAGGGGGGAGGCGCAGGTGCGTTGGATCCAGCCATGTTTGCCGGTGTGAGAGCTCTGCTTCTAGAGGCTGCGGCTTTTGACAGGGAGAGGAGGCATATGCGGCAGGCGATGCAGGCGAGAGTAACGAGTGCTGCAGCAGAAGTGGCGTCAGCAGCAGGAGCAGCAGCAGGAGGAAAAGCAGCAGGAGGGGCTGCTCTGAGGAAAGCAGGTGAAGGAGCAGAAGCAGTGAGGGGAATG
The DNA here is from genome assembly GCA_948144175.1 of Closterium sp. NIES-65. Lineage (NCBI taxonomy): Eukaryota > Viridiplantae > Streptophyta > Zygnematophyceae > Desmidiales > Closteriaceae > Closterium > Closterium sp. NIES-65. The sequence continues at coordinate 79,570 of CANXME010002557.1, forward strand.
GGGTTGGGAGATGTGCCAGGAAGGGTGGTGTCAGGGTGTGATGCGGGGAGCGAAAGAAACAACAGCGGCAGGCACATGGCCAATCCAGGTGGCTACTTCTCCCCAGCTACCACCCCTGTGAAAGACCGCTACAGTCTGGGCGGCAGCAGTGAGAGCAAGCAGGGTGGCAGGAGGCCGAGCTATGCGGACCTGCTGCTGCAGCGTGAAGGAGTGGTGGGAATGGTGGGCGGCAGTGGAATGGCACAGGGAATGGGGCTTGCTCGATGGTCCAATGCTGCAGGGGCTAGCACCGCAAGGCAAGCTGAGTTTGAGAGACGGATGGGGAGGCAAGGAGAGGTGGACTTGCACGATCCCAGTGCTGGTGCTGGTGCTGCTGGGTACATTCGTGGTGATGGTATTGATGGTGAAAATGGGAACAGAGAGGGGGAGGTGGAGAGGGAAGGTGAGGAGGAGGGGGAGGAGGGGGAGGTAGTGGTTCAGTTTGTGGATCGAGTGATGGAGAGAGTGCATGAGAGGGAGCTCGGGGTGGGTGTGGAGGAGGGGTTGGGAGGGGTGGGGGACAGTGCTGGTGAGAGAGAGAGTGCGGGGGGACGTGGGGGTAGGCGAGCAGGGAGGGGGGGTGAGGGGAAGGGGCGGGGGAGTGGGGGGAGTGGGGGGAGTGGGGGGAGGGAGAGTGAGCAGGAGAGCGGGGGAGTGGTGCTGAGCACGATTCACCAGGCCAAGGGGTTGGAGTGGCAGGCTGTGATTGTAGTGAGGGCGAACGAGGGCGTGCTTCCACTGGTGGACTTCAGTAGACTCACACATACCCCTGCCACTGCCACCACCACCAACTACTCGCCCACGCCCCAAACCCTACCACCAACAACAACGAAAACGACAGCAGAAGCAGCGGCAGCAGCGACGGTGGCCGCACAGGGGGCAGGAGGGGCAGTGGGAGGAAGAGAGGGGTGTGGGCGTGAGAGTGGGGTGCGGCCCCTTCCTCCTCTGCCTGCCATGCCCCCGGACTATGACGCTCAGTTGGAGGAGGAGGTAAGCCGAGATATTTGAAACTTTTAAGAATCATGACTTCTCCAAAACTGAGACGTCTCAAAGTTTGAAACTTTTCCAGCCTGCCAGGCCCCCAGTCTAGGACGCTGAGCTTGAGTAGGAGGTGGTGGGGCGTGTGCATGTGTTTTCTGGGAATGTACGAGTGCATGGATTCATCTGTCTGTGCATCACATGTTCCCTGCGTCTGCATCACATCACACATTCCTTCCTCAATGCATCTGCATCTTCCCTGCATCTGCATCATCCCTGCTTAACTGCATATTCCCTGCATGTGCCCCACTAATCCTCTCCTCATCGCAACAGAGGAGGCTCATGTACGTGGCGCTCACCAGGGCACAGCAGCATCTCATGGTGAGTGTGCACACCTGCACTCCACCTTCCCTCCACCCATGCGTCACTCACAGAGCTCACTGAAGGCCGAGTTGACTGTCCAACTAGACACTCATTTTGCCTGGTATCAGACTGCCCATTTCTCCTGCTCCTCTTTTCTGAACATGCTCCACCTGTACTGCTTTTTCATCGGCTCAGGTCACTCATGTGATGTCTGCTTCGGGCCAACCAATGCTGCCATCCAGATTCCTCGCAGAGCTCCCTCCGTGTAAGCAATTTATCACCAACCTAAGTGATCTGAACGTGTGTACGCATTTTTGTACTAATATGAATGAATCCCGTTCAGTTGATCCTTGTAGACCTGACATGCCTCTCCTCTACTCATCAACCTATCATACCATCTGATAGTGTGCTTACCCTGCCATCGAATATGCAGCTGCGGTGTATCGCACAACTCAGTACGACGAGAGGCCTACCAATCATGTGCAACAGTTCGTGTCGCAACCATCACCCTAGATTATGATGTCTTGGATATCACAGTCACATAATTCACTTCAAGCACTTTCTTGCTCTCAAATCCATTTCTTTGGAGGATATAAGGACTTGTGTACCAAAAATGTGAAGGATGCACAGTGGCGTGATGGGCATGAGATTCTTTTGGGTTGCGAAGCAACCCTTCACGATCGATTTTGCCAGATTTTATTTTCATGTTTATCATTTTTAATAGAACATGAAAAAAAAATCCGTAAACTACAGTACCCTTCCCACACCGTGTGCATGTTGAAGAATTTTAAATGTTGTTCACAATATATTAAACCATATGTTTTTCTGGTCAGTGGTTTGGTGAATATATGCTGTACTGTTATATATTAGTATGTGTTACTATTAAATGGTGCTGTGGTAATGATAAATAGATGCATGATGCATATATAATGCTATATGATGCATAATGTTTAATAGTATGATGTCATGAATCATGATGCACATGCATGCACACAATAAAATGCGTGACAGTTAACGACCCAAAAACTAAGCTACCGCCATCCCCTGCCTAGCATGGGGGGGAGGTCAATAGCATAGATTTTGAATAATCAACAATCACATGAAACAACACAATCTGTGAAATCTAAAAAAGAAGTCAACTCTATCAAATCCAGTTCGAAGTGGTCGCACACGAGTCACTGAGTGCGCCAATGAACCTTATGTGAAATGATAGACCTAAGCTTTCTTTTTAAAAATCACAGACATGCATTGTTATTGCAATGGATATGGAGATTTATACACCGAGAACACCCACGCACACACATGAACATACACACACATACAGACACATACAAACACATGCACATTCAAACAAACACAAAAGCTCAATGCACAAGCTTTACAAACAATAAAACAGAAGCAAATGAAATTTACCAATACAATACGATCCTACAGGTCACCGTCATCACTGTTATCTTTCCACTTCAGAAGTTGACTAGACTGCCTCAAGAAAACAGCAAAGCCTCTGAGGAGTACAACATAGAAAAAAAAGGGGAGGGGGGGGGGGACAGAAGGGACGAATGAGGAGGGATTTTAGTGTCGCAAAAAAAGGTGCGACAAGTTGCACATCAAACACAGCAGAAAACAGAAGCATAATGAGGAAGCAGAAAACGGAAGCATCACACTGAAGGAGTAAACAGAAAAAAAAGGAGGAAGGAGGGAAATAAATATGATTCACCAAACTGAAAGCGGAATAAAAACCAGCAAAAAGAAGTGGAAATAAACAAAAGGGAAGACAAGATACAAGTAGGAATCGAGATAGGAAAAGAGGACGGACGAAAACAAAGGAATGACTGAAAAAGAGAGAACGAAAGAGAGAGAACGAGAGAGAGAGAACGAGAGAGAGAGAACGAGAGAGAGAACGAGTGAGAGTGAGAGAGAGAGAGAGAGAGAGAGAGAGAGAGAGAGAGAGAGAGAGAGAACGAGAGAAAGAGAACGAGAGAGAGAGAGAGAACGAGAGAGAGAGAGAACGCGAGAGGGAGAACGAGAGAGAGAGAACGAGAGAGAGGGAGAACGAGAGAGAGAGAGAGAAAACGAGAGAACGCGGGAGAACGAGAGAACGAGAGAGAGAGAGAACAAGAGAGAGAGAACGAACAAGAGAAAGAGATGGAGAAAGAAAACGAGAGAGAACGAGAGAGAGAACGAGAGAGAGAGAACGATAGAGAGAGAACGGGAGAGAGAGAACGGGAGAGAGAGAACGAGCGAGAGAGAACGGGAGAGAGAGAACGGGAGAGAGAGAGAACGAGCGAGAGAGAACGGGAGAGAGAGAACGGGAGAGAGAGAACGGGAGAGAGAGAAACGGGAGAGAGAGAACGAGCGAGAGAGAACGAAATGGACTGAACGTGCAACCTATTACAATCTTTATGTACAACCTAAGACGAGGTTGAAAAAAAAAAAAAAAACTAAAACATGCAAATATGAAGAAAAGGCAACCGACGAAAGGAAAGTTGAAGGATGAAGAATAGAAGAAACAGATGCAAGCTTATGCAGGAAGAAACGAAATCTTACAAAGGGCCTAGAACCTACGTTTAAACAACTAAGTCTAGCTAATACTCATCCATTTACACAGTAAGGATACGGATTGACTAAATGTTACTCTATCTAATAGGCATCTAACTTAGTTGGAGCTAGAGCTGAGGGATCTTCTTACCTAAGTTGCAGTCAGAGTAGGTGGAGAAGCTGGTAGAGCGTGACCAGCGAGAAGGAGAAGCGGGAGAAAAAAGGGACGAACAAACCCTAAGGTAGTCTCAGATTCGTCGCAAAAGTGACAGTCTTTTTAAATCAGCTATTCGAAATGGACATCAGCGCTATCGTAGTCGTATAGGATTGAACGTAGAATCGAAGGGTTTCCAGATCGAATACAGGTGTGATGTTTTTGATCTTTGCCTAGCGACAAGAAGTACTACTTCGTGTCATACTACAGCATAATGTAAATTGTAAGTTCTACAAATTTACCGTATTACGGTGGGTGTACTCATAAATACACCAGTTATAACACCCCCCTGATTTTTTGAAATTTTCAGTACACCCCTCATTTATCTGAATGTGAATCGCGAGAGAATTTTTAACGAGTTTCTCTATCGGGAGGGACGCGTCACCCCTGAAATGTTATCGCGCAAGGCTGAGGGACTGCCTTCGATCGATTCAGGCGCGTGTGAGCAGCTTGCCAGTGAGTCAGCATGACGTGGCTCGCACTTTACGCGCAGCTCAACCCATTCTCAGCTCGACTCGATAAACAAATTAAGTTTAGTACAGAAAACATGTGTTTCTTCACATGAAATAATGCCATTATATAACACCCATAGGTGCAGGCTTACACCCCCCCCATAATTAAACACCCCCCTAAAGGTGGGTATTTATCAGTACACCCTAGGGTGTACTATGCGGGGGACTACGGTATGTAATTATGCAAAACGCTTCGCAACCCTAAGACGATTTCGTCGCCTCTTGTTTTTTTTTTTTTTTTTCAGTAAACAGATTCTGCACGGCTCTCTCGATTCCTGAATGACCGAACGTAAAAGCGATGCGTTTTTTAACAGGTCCAGTAATTTGCCCCTTACAATGCTTCCCCACGGCTCTTGGGATGCATTGCCAAAACAAGCCTTCGAGATCCAAGCCTTGTTTCTGTTCTGCTTGTGAGCGGGGAGTCCTACCATGCCGTCTGTCCAATGCCGTTTCTGCACATTGACGTTTTCTTCCAATGGCGCTGCTTATGATCACGAGGAGTCGGCTCATTATCCCCAATATACATGTCCCTTGTGCGATAGGGGCTTCGACTCAGTCGCAGGGCTTAGACATCACCAGACAGTCAAACACCCGATAGGAGTTTCATGTAGATTTTGTCATTTTCGCTTCGATTCTGTTCAGTCCGCCATTGCTCATGAGCTGGACCAACACAAATTCTACGTTTCCTGCAGGTTGTGCTCTCAGCGCTTCCAGTCGATAGAGGAGGCCGCGGCTCATGAGCTAAGGTCGCACGGCTTCTTAGCGACTTGCCGGTTCTGTAACCAGTCATTCAGTTCGGAGGAAGCTGTACGCCAGCACGAGGCGAGCGTTCATCAGCCAACGGTGAAGTGCGAATTATGTGGCTTGTTTTTTAATGACCAGGAAGCAGCATGGGATCACGCCGACGACTCACACTCCAGGGATTATCGCTGTGTGTTTTGCGAGAGAGTTTTCGGGAGTGAGCATGCTTTGTCCCAGCACGAGGACGCCAAGCATCCCAGTGGGCAGATAGTGTTCTCAGGAAGGTACTACTAAACATATGGTCGAGCCTTCATGGATGCAATGCCGTGTAACTATTTTGTTGTCTCATTACCAGCGTCAAAGCGAATTCTCTACATTCACGATGCTTATGAAAGTGCAGCCAAAATAAGGAGCACACTTTTTGTGTATGGGTTGTTATTAACAACAATGACGAGTAAGCCTCAAGGACTGTTTTTTGCGAGTGTACTCTGTTAACGATCCCGTTGTTATGTACCATTGATTTTCCCTTCCAACAGTTTCCGTTCCCCTTGGTGTTGCATTCACGGCGTCGCGCCCCAATTTCTATGAATTCGTCACTCATCCTTCGTCATCCCAATGGTTCTGATGGCGCATACAGCACCAGCCGCCGGCACACCCCTCCCACGCCACGCCCTATTTCAGGAAAACTGACCTGAGGAGTTCGTGGTGCTAGCAACATCATCCGGATTCTAAGCAGCATCCGGATTTTCACCTCTTCAACTTGAATTCCTTGTATCTCTAACAATATGCCGGTTGTTGAATGTCGATACTGCACTGACTCCTTTGATTCGGAGGACCAAGCGCGGGAGCATGAAGAGGAGGAGCACTGGCCCACGTATCCTTGCCTGATATGCGACCGTGGATTTGACTCTGTTCAGGGCCTTCGAGACCACAGGAATAAGAAGCATCCTCATCTTTATTCCTGTCGGATATGCAACAAGTCGTTCGCATCCACTCGAGCAGTGATGGATCATGAACGGATGGTCCACACTCGCAAGTTTCCCTGTCGGATCTGCGACGAGACGTTTGATTCCGTCGAGGACGCTGCGACACACGAGCATGACTCTCACCCGATTTATGTGAAGTGCAGGCTATGCGACCAAGAATTTGTTACTCCAAAAGCCGCTGGACAGCACGAGCAGGACAAGCACACTCCTCTCTTGTCGTGTGAGATCTGCGGAGATCGCTTCTACAATAAGGATCAACTCTTCGATCATGAAGATAAAGTACATCCGTTCACCTTCAGCTGCGACGTGTGTGACCGTACATTCAAAACTAACCACTCCTGCTTGCAGCACATGGAAGCAAAGCATTATTGGGAGAGCGAGTATTGAATATGGAGTCCTGGCTTTCCTGCAGCATCACAGCCATGGGAGATGCTGTGCACATGAATATCCAATACTGCTTTTGTTTTTTTTTCTTCAGGAATCCAGCGTTTTGAACACACATGGGGCTATCGTTTATTACATCATACATACTGATTACAATAAGATGACACATTTTGTATGAGAGCCGCCTGCTGTGCTGTAGGGAATGACATTCCCCAATGATCAAAAGTCGAGCCTGATGGTGCAGGCCACACATCATCAGTTGCACCACTGGCCAGCACATTCTCAAAAACAGGTGCAAGCGCTCTGGTGGGATCCTGTGGTTGGATGTTGACCTGCTGTAGGTGTATGCCAGTGCAGGGCACTGTGTCACTGCAGCGCATGAAGATACCAAACTTATCGCGGACGAGTGCTGATACGTTCCGGTACCAGATATTGTGCAGAGCAACGTTGTTCTCACTGCCACCACACGTCCAATTCTGGTGCCTGTCACAGTAGAACTGCACAGGAGAAAAGGGTTGGAGATATGATTCACCATTTTAAGAGACGGTTGGAAAGCATAATGGTCTCAGCTGAGCTCACACACCTGATTCAGCATGATGGCCTTGCTGGTGTTCTTCATGTGGATGTTCTCGTAGAAGACATCTCGGACAACCCCAAGACCCCCTTGCCATGTTTTGATGCGAATGCCATTGGTCAGGTTGATGAGTGTCACGTTTACCACCCGCACCTTCGCCACACACCCCACATTGCCGTCCCATCCAACACTCCCGATGCTGCAGCAGAAGACAGCACGAGTGAGGAAGGCTTGAGAATACAACAGAGTGGTGGGATGGACAATAAATCTGGAACAATGCAAACAAGATATGCTGATCTGGTGGCGTTATTCCAGGTGCATCAGAGTCTGACCTTATTCCGTGCCCTGCAGTTGCTTCCAGGTTCCTCACAGTGATGTTATACGCCACCAGCTCCCCCACTGCTACTACTGACACATCATCATCACCTGCATACACACCCATAGGACAACATCGACAACATCAGCTATCATGACTCAAGCAACAGCAGCTACCACTGACAAGAGACAGCAGCTATCATTTGCACATACGAATGCTGCTGACCTCCATGCAGAAAGCACTCCTCAATGAGAGCGTTCTTGATGCCAACAAGCTTGAGGCTGTCAGTGTTGGGACTCCTGCTGGGCGAGTTGGTCTTGTAGCGCCGTATGTGCAGCCCATCGCACGTGTACGCAAAGAGGTGATACATGGGAGAGTTCCTGCAATCATGCAAAGTGGATGAAAAGCCCTTTGTTTCCACTCCAGTACACTTCACTCCGCCCTGTTCCTTCTGACCAGACGGACTCAATTTTACCAAAACCAGTAACCCAGCTTCACTGCAACGAACAACCGCAGACACACCAGATGGAGATCCCTTCCACCGTCGTGTTCTTGCAGTGCATCAGCCGGATTGCAAACGGCCTGATCGGAATGGTCTTCTGCAGAGTGTAGTTCCTGAATGCTTTCCAGAACTCCTGCCCCTGCCCATCGATTCTGCCCCCGCCCGAGATCACGAGGCCAGAGAAGTTTTTGAAGGAGAGGAAGCCGCTGGTGTAGGGGAAGTAGGTGCTGGTGTAGTCGGGAAAAGGGTACGCTGTAGGGTCCGATGGACCTACCAGGACCCCGTCAATCTGAAGGGCATGGAAAGGTGGGGGGTGGGGAGGGAGAGCGGGGGTTGTAGGAAGGAGGGCTTAATTGGGGAGAATGAGAGGACAGCGTTGAGGTGGAGGAGTGCATTGAGGTGAGAGTGTGCAGTGCATCGGGAAATGGAGGAGCCAAGGGGAAAACATGGTAAGGGCGGCTATGCAAGTTGTCGCCTTCCCACCTTCCCTAACATTGCTGGTTTGAAACATCTTTACCTGCAATCGCATGCCAGGTCCACATGGCCCCTGCATGGTGATGGGCTGCACGGAATAACAACCACCCCACGGCACCAGCACCGTCGCCACCACCCCCTTCTCCGCCGCATGGCTGCACGCTGCATGCATGGCCGTGGTCAGCGCATGTGTATCGTCCGTGACTGCATCCCCCACCGCCCCATACGCCACCACGTCAAAGACGCCTGCGAGGGGTTGGGATCTCCACCGCCCCTGCTGCTGCTGCTGCTGGTTGTGCAGCTGCTGCTGCTGCTGCGCGGTGATTGGGCGCGAGCGCCAGTGGGGCTTCTGGAAGGAGGAGGAGAAGGCGGAGAGGAAGGGGAAGGGGGCGTCTGTGGACTGGCTGCTGTCAAGAACGAGGAAGGTGAGAGCTGGGACGTGGGGTGGGGGGATGGTGGGGCAATGGGTGGTGGTGGGGGATAGTTTTTTAGTGGACTTCCTCTGTGACTGGCTGCTGTCGAGGACGAGGAAGGTGAGAGCTGGGACGTGGAGGGGAGATGCGGGGAGGGAGTAGCGGATCAGTCAGAACGGGAAAAGGGAAGGAAGGCAGTAATGTATGCGGGAGACGCGGGCGGGGAAGACGGAAAATGGCAATGCGAAGCTGCCAGTAGCCGGTGGATAGAGCCCGTGGTGCCTAGCTTGGATAGAGGCAGTGGCGCGTACGTACCTTGGACTGTGTTGGACTGGCGGGACTTGGAGTGAAATAGCCTCTCCACGTACACGCCCTGCCATGGGGCCGCGGGGCACGCGGGTGAGACGGGTAAACGCGGGGGACGCGAAGGATGCGGGGGACGGGGGGAACGCAAGGGATGCGGGGGAAGAAAGGAAGCGGGGAAGCAGGAAAGGTGGAGACGAGGCACGTCCATACCAGGAGGACGGCAGCAAAGAGCATACATGACGAGAGGACGTGCGACAGCAGGTACTGTTGAAGTCGCACGGAAGTGCGAGGGGAGGTATTGTGGAGGTAGTACGGAGATGACATGGACGGACGCAGTACGAGCATACGTCGATAAGTGACTATTGAGATACCTCGAAAGGTGTCTAAAAAGCACACGGAATTAGGTTTTGATTAGAGAGACCAAATTTGGTAAGGGCGATAGCTGACAGAATAGAGACCTCGTCGATTTGAAGGAGTGGCACCTGCAGAAGGAATGTGAGCGACACGGCGACTACTATCAGCGATACTGCGAGCAACCTCAAGCATCGCACGGAAACCACCGGGCGAAAGGAGTGATGTGACATCGTGCGATCGGCGCTCTCCAGCTGATGTCAGTCCATGTCAGAGCTATTTCTGACAGCAACGAGTGATGTAAGCTCAATTTGCCTCCAGAGTTCTGACAGAGTGAGATTCAAAATTTACCGGTTACCAAGTGCAAGGGTGTGGCGAGTATGCGACGAACATCTGGCTTGAGATAACGAAATGGACAGTCACGATTCGTGCACGAGTTGAATGCGATAAGTCAGCGAGCACAACCCGTGACTTATGGATCTGCTACCCTGTTCTCTTGGATCTGCTGCCAGTTCACAGCCTGCAGCCACCCTCATTATTACCGGTTCTACATCTACAACATTTCCAATGCTTAAATTTTCAGGTCTCACTCTTTCTAGGATATTGACGAAGAGCTCAGCATCAAGGATATCAGAGTTGTCCATTTCGAACCTTCCTATTCGCACTCTTCCGCTTCCAATTCCAATCAAATTTCAGCGTCCTCGTCATCCCTGTTCCTCCGATCACGTGCTGAACCTCCTGACAGCAAACGAAAAGGTCGTTCATACTGGTAACCCCATCCCGCTTCGCGCAACCACCAACCAACCCTTTTCAGCTTGCCCCTCAACAAGCTAAGTTGACCTGTTTCTTCTCCAGATAGACTGATTTATTCAGCCTCACTTTCAGGGGCAAATAAGAGCCTCCCGGCGCCGCTGCTGTGCCTCCCATTGCGGTGAAAGTGAAGCCAATAATAACGACGATGAGGAAATTAGATGGGATTCTCGCGTGCGGTGCTCTATTTCTGGGCCTCCACGCGCTGATCGCTTCCGCTCGCGATGTGATCGACTTGACTCCGGATAACTGGGAACTAGACGTGGGTCAGGATTTCTACATCTTCGTCAAGTTTTACACTCCATGGTAGGGCTGTATTCTTCGCCCGTTTAATGTCCTACTTTCAAAGCAGTATCTTGTTTCTAATTTATCGTGCCGGTGCGACCATAGGCGTATTAGTCGCCTCATGTCGTCCCAAGCTTTCCGGCCCTTTAAAGGTGTGGTTGACCGTTCTTTTCAATGTAGGTGCGGACACTGCAAGCGACTTGCACCCGAGTGGGAGAGGCTCGCCGCTGCCTTCAGGGCGTCTGTTTACGTTCACATCGCACAGGTAGGTATCCATGCCGTTGCACATCAACACCTCATCATTTCTCCTATCAATGCTCGCTAAGCTTCCGCAATCACTCTATATCACTACGTCGTACAACATTATGCACGGATGCGAATGTGGTTCTCGAATGTTCTTCCCCTCCTCTCCATCCAATCTCCACCGCACCGCAGGTGGACTGCGACGCACACAAGGAGCTCTGCGTTGACTTTGAGTTGACTCAAAAGTCAACTCTCCCATGTTCTCCTCCCTCCTCTCCAATGTCCACGGCAGGTGGACTGCGACGCACACAAGGAGCTCTGCTCCAAGTTCGGCGTCAGCGGCTATCCCACGCTCAAATGGTTCCCTCGCAACTCACTCACGCCCGAAACGTAAGATACACGTGCTTCCTCTCCAGCATTTATCCGTTCAATTAGTATAAAATTCTTGATACACTGGTGTGCATTCGCTCATCTCTCTCCTTTCCCGGCTTCACGCGCAGGTACACTGGCGATCGCGAGGCAGAGAAGCTGCTGGAGTTTGCCAACCAGAAATCAGGTCAGCCATTGAACCAGTTTGTCTTATCTATCTATAGAAGCCGTCCATGCTAACATGGCAGTACCAGCTGATACCGTTTGTTATGGCATAGCATAATACCGGTTTCATTGAACGGAAACCCACCGAAGGGGGCGTTTTTCTCAATCTCCAAACAGACTTAGTTCCTGGCCCAACCCCACCAATCCACCTTTCTAAAGACTCATTCAGGCGTGTTTTGCTGCGTTCTCTGCCTGTGTTGATGCAGGAAGCAGAGCGGCACTGCCAGCAGGGAAGCCGTTATTGGTGGTGGAGGTGACTTTTGAGTCGACTCAAAAGTTACCTCTTGTTTTGCTGCTTTCTTTCTCTGCCTGTGTTGTGTTGATGCAGGAAGCAGAGCGGCACTGCCAGCAGGGAAGCCGTCATTGGTGGTGGAGGTGACGCCTGACAACTTCACAGAGATTGTCAAGGACAAGACCAAGCACGTTCTGCTTGAATTCTACGCCCCATGGTACTTATACTTCTTTCTCTCACGATTTCCTCTGTCCTCCCTTTCCCCCGCTTCTTTTCCCCCTCCCCAACCCCTTCCCGCCCTTCAACTCTCTTCCTCCTCTTGCACACACGGGCTCACACTCACACAGCACAATGTGGCCACACGCTGAAATACCCAACCCAATCCCTCTCCCCCATTTCCCCCTCTCTCTGCTGTCCAGTTATCTCTTGGTTCGCAACTCTTGTCCGAATCATCGTGTTGTAACCATTGATCTCTTCCTTCCTCCCTTCCCTCTGTTCTCCTTCGATTCAGGTGTGGAATGTGCAAATCCCTTGCTCCGGTAAGCCTTCATCATCCCCACCTCCTCATGTTGCAATGATTACTAACCAAAGATGCATCATGTGACCTGTCCTATCTCTACCATTTCTCTGTCCTCTAAAAAGAAGCTCACATTATAACGCTCCTCAACTTCCATCCTCGTTTGGAAACCCCCTTCCGCCTTGTTTCACCGATTCACCCGCTTCCTCCACCACTCTGTCCCACCTGCCCCTTCACAAAGCCACCATCCTCCCCTCCCATGCATGCTCCACTCCAGTGGCTTCCTTCCTCAAACCACCTTGCCCCTTCCGATTCCCCCCTGCACTACACTCTCGTTTCGTCTGTGCAGGACTACGAGGCACTGGCAGAGGCGTTTCAGTACGAGCCGGACATTGTGATCGCCAAGTTTGATGCCGACAAGTACAAGGGCACCGTGGAGAAGTGAGTGCGAGAGAGGGTAGGTAGGTAGGTGTGTTTCAAGTCGACTCAAAACACTCATCAAGTCGCCTCAAGACACACTATGAGTCGACTCAAAACACACCAGGACTACTGAAGCACTGGCAGAGATGTTACACTCCAGTACGAGCTGGACATTGTGATCACCAAGTTCGATGCCGACAAGTACAAGGGCACCGTGGAGAAGTATGTGCGAGAGAGAGAGCACCCCCTTTCCGGCTCGACTCGACCTGCCCTGCCAAGCTCTTATTCACTCCATTGCACTCCCTGACCTGACCCTTTCAGGGTGACAGGGTATACACACCCATGCTCTGTGTCCAGCTGGCCGGTTCGCCACCCTGCACTCGGTTCTTGCACCACTCTGCTAGTCCCTCTCATTCACTTACACGGAATCAATCCACAACAGATTCCTGCACACCCAGCTTCAATGCCAGTCAGAGCATGACAACCCCACGGTCATGCCCAACTGTAGCCACATGACGTGACAGTGGTTTGTTGTTTTCCTCCTCGGTTTCCCCATCCCTGCCAGGTACACGATCAAGGGGTACCCTGAGCCACGGTGGTACCCCAAGGAAGGACAGCAAGAAGGGTTCTTCAATAAACTCATTAAGCGCCTCATTGCTTGCAGTTCTTATGTAGTAATTGCATGCCTGTTTGTGTGCTTCCATGCCATCCAGGTACAAGATCAAGAGGTACCCGGAGCTGCGCTGGTTCCCAAGGAGGACAACAAGAAGGGTCCTTCAGTCCACTCATAAAGCTTCTCATTGCTTGCCGTTGGTTGATTTTATCCTTAGTTTGTGTGATTCCATCCCTGCCAGGTACAAGATCAAGGGGTACCCGGAGCTGCGGTGGTATCCCAAGGAGGACAAGCGGGTCGACTTAATCGGCTTATTTACGCCTTGTTTCTGTGTTGGGTTATTGGTTCCCATCCCCGCCAGGTACAAGATCAAGGGGTACCCGGAGCTGCGCTGGTATCCCAAGAACAACAAGAGGGGCGAGCCATACCAGACGTCGCGCAACCTGCAGCCTCTGATCGACTTTGTCAACGCCAAGGCCAACACCTTGCGCAAGAAGGGCGGCCTCCTGGATGACGATGTATGTATGCTCGCCATGTGCTGGACTGTTGAGTTGAGGCGCCTCAGGAGCAACCTGCAGTGCAGCCTCTGATGGACTTGGTCAACGCCAAGGCCAACACCTTGCGCAAGAAGGGCGGCCTCCCGGATGACGATGTACGTATGCTCGCCGGGCGGGCGGTTTGACTTTTGAGTCCGCTCAACAGACGTTCACTTTGCCAACGCCATGGCCAACAGAATGTGCTGTGCTATAAGGGTAGCCTCCTTGATGTATGAATGCTCGCAGTGCTCTTTGACGGGCAGAACAGAGAGCAAAAAGCTATGCCTTCTCTTGAAGAAGCTATGCCTTCTCCCAAAGAAGGTACACTCTATCCCCTACTCTCCTTGGTTGCTCTGCATTGCGTGCTGGATGCATGCAGGTGGGGCGCATCAAGGATCTGGTCAAGACTCAAGATAGCAGTGCAGTACGCCCTGGCATCAAAGGAGCAGAAGAAGGAGCTATGATTCATCCCTTACTCTCCTCTGTTCCTCTGCGCTCGTTGCTGCCTGGTTCTCTCCCGGGTGCTGCGTGCATGCAGGTGGGGCGAATCAAGGACTTGGACAAGATAGCTGTGAAGTACGCCCTGGCATCACGGGAACAGAGGGAGAAGCTATGCCGTATCCCTGACTCTGCTTGGTTGCTCAATGCTGCCCTGCTGCGTGATTGCTGCATGGTGCTGCCTGCTTGCTGCATGCATGCAGGTGGGGCGGATCAAGGACCTGGACAAGATAGCTGTGAAGTACGCCCTGGCATCTAAGGAGCAGCGGGTGCAGCTGAGGACGCAGATGAGCAACACCATCGACTTTCTTGACGCTAAGAAGGACCCGTGCGTGCCCCTTGTGGTTGTGCCCCCCTGAGTGTTTGGTGTTGACTTCAAACGCGTGAGACTGTATCCAGGTGTGTTGTGAGTCGACTCAGAACACACGTTTGAGTCGACTCAAAGCCCAGCAGAGGGTACAGCTGAGGGCGCAGATGAGCAACACCATCGACTTTCTCGACGCCAAGAAAGACCCGTGCGTGCCCCCTGTGGCCTTCTGAGTGTTTTGTGTTGACTTCAAACCCGTGACATTATATCCAGGTGTGTTTTGAGTCGACTCAAAGGACAGCAGAGGAAGGAGCATAAGGACCCGTGCGTGCCCCTTGTGGCTGTGGGCCCCTCAACTCGCCTTAACACATCGCCCTGATGTCTCGAAACACGATTGCCCTGTTCTCTGGTTGTGATGTCTCGAAACACGATTGCCCTGTTCTCTGGTTGTGATGTCTCGAAACATGATTGCCAGTCAGTCCATCCATCTTGTGTGTACCTCCCTTTCGGCACCTCCCGTCCCACTCCGCCTGCTCCCTTCCTACCTGTCGTCTACTTCTTGGGGTGTGACGTCTGATTTTGCTCTGACTTGATGCCTGCCACCTGCCTCCCACCTTGCCCGCCAACAGCTTCGCGCAGATATACATGAAGATCATCGACCACATTGACAGCAACGAGAGATACCTGGCAGACGAGTATGCCAGAGTCGAAAGGATGCTCAAAACGGTAAGCCATTCCTCGTTCACTGCAACCTTTGTCCCCTCACTCCGTTTCTCTTTTTGTTTTGTTTTTGTTTTCTGTATTTATTACTTTGGCTGCACGTTCTGCTGACCTCCACCAGTAGTGCCTGCGGTTTCCCTCACTGTCCCTCCCTCTCCTTTCCCCACTCCTCTCTCCCCCCCCCCTACCCACAGCCTGTAGACCACTTCACGGTGCGCAAGCACATTCTCACGGCCTTCCAATCTAGAATGCTGTTCCTCTTTGTCCTTCCCTCTCCCCATCCTCCCGCCCCCCCCCCCCCCATCCCTGCAGCCGCTCGCCCCAGCCAAGATAGACCAGTTCACGGTGCGCAAGCACATCCTCACGGCCTTCCTTGAGTTTGACGAGGAGGAGGTGGCCATCTCCTGAGCACACACAGGGATCAGGGAATGCAGGCAGGGTGCGAAACACGGTGCTAGGAAAAACAGCTTCCATTGTCGTGCTTGTGGCCATAGGAGAGGGTGGAAGGGGTGCCAGTCCAGTGCCAACCACAAAAGACCTGCTCTGTTTTTCTGATGGCTGGGTGGTAGGGCAATTCCTAATCAAAAGTCTGGTGATCAAAGTACTGTCGTTATTTAACCCCCTTGATGCTGCATGGGAAGTCATGGTTCTGCAATAATGCTGAAATTTACACTGCATGTTGCAGATGGCATCCTGGTAACCTGAGGCTTGTAGCCTACGTGGCATACTCGCTGGACTTCAACGGCAGCCGACCAAGCCTGCACTGCATTAATCTTGAAAGATGAATCAGCTTACACTCAGGATGGCACACATACACACATCATGTACATCACATCAAGTGACAGGTTTCGCGAGGTTCTTGTGGCCGGAGCCAATACAAGAGAGAAACACTGTGCCGGTGCTCTCATCAGGGCGGATGTCAAACTGCACGCCCAGCATGGCCCTCATGTCCCTCAGTGCGTCCACTGTGTGTGGCGCTAGTGGCCCCACCCGCACCCGACACAACTCCTCCGGACACAGCGCACACAGCAGCAGCACAAAGGCCTGTGGGAGGGGAATGAGGGGGAGAGAGGCAGGCGGGAAAGAGGTGATGTGAGGGCTGGCAAGGGTCCACTGCCCCACTCGCACCCAACACAGCTCCTCCTGACGTGTGCACAAAGGAACAAGAGAACGACATGTGGAGGAGGAAGCAGGGGAGGTGGGATTGATTGGGGAGGGGGAAGGAAGGGGCATGTGAATGTATGGCACGATATGAGGCACATCTGCCATGGGTCAGGCTGATGGCTGGAAAACACTGCCAGCATCCCACCATGGGTCCTGCCCCATGCACAGCACAGTGTTGCCATGCTAGTCCGGCCATGAACAGTGCTCCTTGTGACCGTTTGAAAGGCCTAGCGACAAGGAGGGAGCAGTGACCGTGGATGGGATGTTGATGTGGGGCGTGCCGCCATGCTGCCATGCTACCATGCTGCCATACCACCATATGATGCATGTATACACAGCATTTCAAGACGACATGCAGGCATGCATGCGTGCCCTGGCATGGCTGAATCAGCAGCAGCAGGCCCGTCTTTATCACCGCATGCAGCTCCCACTGTTTCCTGCCAACCTCAATCCTCACCCTCATTCTCCATTCCAAAATCCTCAACCCTCAACCGCTACTTACTGCAACAACCTCGCTTCCCTCGTATCTCCCCTCCAATTTTACCCTCTTCCCCTCCTTCCGATCGCTCACCTGTTGACTGCCGTCCACCACGCCTCCCTGCTTCACTTCATGCAGCAACAGCTGTGCGGCCTGCAACCCTAGATCTTCAGGCACCTCCTCCCCCTGCCCCCCTGCTCCTCCTCTCCCCCCTCTCCCTGCGCCTCCCCCCACCCCTTCATGTTCCCCCCGGCAGCTGGCAATGGCCCTCTCGGCACTCAGCAGGCAGCCGGACGTTGTTTCGGCGACCAAGGATATGCCAAAGCCAGGCGACCTGAGGCGTTGAGGGGCAAAGGGGACGGATGGGGACGGAGAGTTGAGGTGAGACGAGGCGGGGTTGTCAGAATGATGGAGCCCATGGGATGGTGGGACGGGTGAGTATGGTGGTTGAGAGAGGGTCACCATTTAAACAGCATTGGGGGCAGAACAGAGGTAACGTGCATTTCAAAGTAAGTCTTCTCAACCTGAATCAGCCTTGTCACCACAGCACACAAAAAGAAAAAAAGAAAAACAGCCAACCAACTAATTTACCTGCCCGAGTCTGCTCCCGAGAAGTGGTCAGTGAAGATGAAGACATCAGGCAGCAGGCGGTTGAGCACCCCTCTAGCCTTCCCTTCCCCCCCTCCCCAAACGAGAGAGAGAGAGACAACCAACCTGCCAGAGTCTGCTCCCGAGAAATGGTCAGTGAAGATGAAGACGTCGGGCAGCAGGCGGTTGAGCACCCCTCTAGCCGCGTCCACCATGCGATTCGCCACCTGCGGCGCCACCCTCGCTGTGAACGCCACCCCCCTCACCCTCTTCACCAGCCCCTCGTCCTCCCACACCACTGGCTGCCACGTTGGGGAAAACGGGGGAACGGCAGAGAGGAGAATAGAGAGAGAAACGTGTTGAGTAATCCACTCTCAACCCTCCCCATAGATTACCGACTTCAGATATCGCCCTCCCCATCCACCCCTCCCTCCCCTTGTCCTCCGCCCCTAGCCCCTTCCACCGCACCTCCAGCTGCTTCACGATTGGCAGGCGCAGCATCACCTCCCCTCCGCCCAGGGGAGGCGCGCCGCGGCGAACGAGCTTGAGCTCGACTTCCGCCATGTCCACGCCGAACCGCTTCAGGATGGGCAGCGTCGCCGTGCGCAGGGTGTCTATGCTCGGATCGCGGTCGTCGTTCGTCACCCCTGCGGGTGGTCGCGGGTGGGCGCGGGAAGGTATGGTTGGAGGTTGGGGAATGGGGGATGGGGAAGGGAAAGTGGGGGAACGTGGCGGGTGCTGCTGGTTAAGCTTGGGAAAGGGCAACGGAGAGAGTGAGAGAGGATGGATATAATACAAGGACCGTTCGAGAGAGGGGGAGAGGGTGGTGGTCCTTGACGGGCAGGGAAGAGACGGATGCTGTAAGGGACCGAGATGACGATGCGGAAAACAAATCTGGTCTGCCGACAGGCACCGCAATGCACCGCACCACACCACAGTGGACCAGGGGGGGCTCAGGCATCCTGTCGGTGTCTCACCTTTTAGTGTAATGTGGAGGGGTTTTTTTCCAAATAGCCCGAGCACGAAGAGGGGTTGCAGGAAGTAACCTATGGCGCGCGACGTGCCGCAGTCATGCGTCAGGTTCCGCCCGCCGGACAGCACGCCGGGGCGGTACCTCAATTTTGTTCCTGTAACGAGCGGAGGACGCAACACACGAGGTTGGGTGGAACACGCGTGGGTGGTATCCCAACATTGTTCCTATAACGAGCGGAAGTCACAACACCCAGTTGCCACACGACGATTGGGGCATCCAGCGCAGGAGATAGTGAGCACGCGACCGGCTGGGAATGCCAGTCGGTCCTACGAGAGAAGCAAAGGGCACGCGAAACCCACGGGTAAATCCCTGTGAGGCCGAAATAACATCCTCCAGCCACTAAACCTCGAAAGCAAACCCTAGACCCTAACTCCTAAGCCTCATATGCCGCGAGCTGACCTGTTTCGTTGATTTCCACAACACAGCCGTTGGAGATCTTTTCGAGCAGTCTCAGCAGCGACGCTTCGTACTCCGTTAAGCCGGGGCTCTCTGCCTCTGCGCGGATGTCGTCTATTCTAATAGCGCGTCCTGATAATGTCGCGTACACCAGACGCTGCCGGAGATTACGCGACCCTCTAAGACGTATCACCATTTCGTCACAGTGAATTAACGGCTTTGTTACGGTGGGTTTGCCGGCTGTGCCTCGTAGTAGTCTGAGTTGAGGTGCGAACAAGAAGGCACGAGGTAATCGAGTAATCACCTGGAATATGGGGTATGGCAGAATTCTGTCCCTAAGGGCCAGTTTGTACGCGTCAAAGGGAGTCGCATCGAAATGAACATCAGAGTGACAGTTTTCATTGGCCGTAAAATGCTACAAGTCTTACATACTGGTAACACTCGCATTCGCCCCAATTTGAAATGTGGTGTTATAACGCGGATGACTGGTACCTGGAGTTTGAATTCCCAAATTGTGGACCCCCCATCTCCCCAATTCCAGAAGAGCATCGCGACTATCGATGACCCATTTTTCTCCGCCTCGGTTCGCTCTATTTGCTTCCTCTGCTCTACGCCCTTGGGTTCTCCTTTCTCTTCCCGCAAGCCCGTTTCCCCCGCGCTGCTCGCTTGTACTTCCAGGTTCCAACCCTTCATTCGTTTCCCGCGCTTTTCTCGATCTCCTCGACCGGCTCACCCCGCTGCCTGTTAGTGCTGAAACGCGCGTAGACTAGAGAGTACAGTTCAAACTGACGTTCAGCTCGCCTCGCCGGACATCCAACCACCCTGCCACCTTGATTTTGCCTTACCTCCCGCGTAGCGTGAACCGTCGTCTGCCCTTGGTCTCACAGTCTGGTCGTAGCTCACCAGATCACCCGGTGGTTACCATTAGAAATTACGTGCGTTTCTTGCGTTCGCGTGTAGGCTAGACACCAGGGCATGGGCGGTAGGAGAGCGAGCGTTCACGTGGTTTGATTCGCTGACCGCCGTTCCTTTCCTGATGACATGAGCAACTATTATGATTTAGACGACATACTGGCCGAGGATGAGGTGCGTTAGCCTACTTTTACGCTGTTTTACGCCGTAACAAGCCTTCATAGTTTTTCCCGCTTCCACGTTGGTAGTTGTCTGGCCTCCTCATCGTCATATTGGTGGCGTGCCTTTCGCAGAAACTTCCCGTTACGTTTCGGACCGGAGCGACGGGAGTGGGACGAGCTCTAGACCCGAGCACAGACGCCGATGACGTAAGCATATGCTCCTATGACATCAGCGTAAAACGCTAACGACATTCGCGAAGCTGCTGAGAACTCATGCCATGAAGTCGCGCGCCTCTGTCTTGCGAGAATGTTGGCAAAAGTGCTTTCCAGGCTCAAGTCGCATTGCTACCATGCTCACGGGCTCTCCTTCTCCTTTGCTTTCCTGCCACTTGACCTCGTATGCTGCCACGTGTCATCCATGCGTGTTTCCGCCAGCTGGCAGTGGGCGCCAAGGTGGACTTGCCGGTGTGGATGGTGCCGGCGCTAGCGAAGCGAAACATGGTGTCGGCCTTGGAGCCCAGGATGTTCGGCGAGAGGTGAGCACCAAGCAGCCAACGGTATAGGTTTTGCTTCGGCAATGGGCAAGCAAAGAGCAGCAGCAAGCGGTAAGCTTTCCCTTTGCCTGTTGGTAAGGATGAAGCAGCCAGAATCAGCCTTTGCTTCAAAGCATGTGTGTCAGCGACTGGTGAGGCAGCAGCAGGGCGCCGCAGCCGTACTTTCAGCTGTAAATGAGGCAGCATCTAGCCATGTGAATCAATGTCTAGTCGACAGCAGGGAGAGCAGCAAACGTTGTGAGCCTACAGGCGGGAGTGCAAGCATTGCCGGCCTGGGTCCGAGTTGTTAAAGTGGCATGGCACAGCCAACAAAAGGGCACGCGTGCTTTTCATTCTTCAGAATGTTCCAACTATTCTCTCCAAAACTAAATTACGTTTTCCATATGATTTTGCCATTTTCTTTGTCAATGAGATGCAGTCGGCAATTCATGCCGTATCTTCTTCTGGTTGCTTCCTCGCTGTGTCACCTCTTGGTTCCCAACAGGATTCGGAAGGAGTTGCAAGCAGACGCTGCGTGTGTCAATCTCCGTGCCTGTTCGCCCTACTACTATTCCTTGGGCACCAAGATTGCTCCTTGGTACATTATCCCTGGCCGCATGATTCCTGATCGTTGCCTCCATGGCGGGTGGTCACTCCATGAGCACTTCATCAATAGCTCTTCCTTCGCATTAGCTCCATTGTCACTCTTTCGTAGAAGCCTCCGAGCACCTGTTTACTGAGTTCACCTCCCAATGTTTTTCCCAGCTCACACTCATTTTCACCCCAACGCCCCACTCCCCTGGCCCTGCTGTGCAACCCCCCTCCTCGCTCTGCCTGTCAAACAGGGTGCGGGACAAGACGCTCACGCGCTTCCTGTTCACCACCTTTGTGGAGCGCTACGCTGACCTGCTCACACGCGCGTTTGTGCTCCCAGAGAAAGAGGTGCCTCGCGTGCGCCGCCTGCTGCCCAAGGAAGAGCAGCAATGTGCGTGAGCGGTACCGGGAAAGGGAATGAGCAGGGGAAAGGGGATGAACAAAGGGGGGGGATACAGGAGCAATGGATGCAGGGATTCCACTGGGATACTTTTGTGTTTTCCTGGTCCATAAGCAGTCTGGGTTGTTGGAAGGATGTCAAACTCTGTGTGTCTTGCCTCCTTTTCCGGGTGTTTCCAGTGCTGTCTGCAGGGTATGCAGCCATGCGCAGGTACACAGCATGGCAGGAGCAGAGCTGTAACTGTCTGCTGGTCTCTCCCATTCTTGGGCGCAGCCTCTCTCGCAAGCGTGCCAGGCTGCCATTTGCTGATGTGAGCAACAACAATGGCAACACTAGTGCCAGCACTGATGGTGGAGAACGAGAGAAGGGTGCAGGATGGGGAGGTGGAAGCACATCAAGCAGTGGCTGGGGTGCTGGTTCTGTAGGAGACGGGTATGATGGGCGACCTGGTGGGAACCAGAGACAACGGAGGTGATGACAAAGGATCATATATTTGCGTATTAGACGGAGTTGATATGGTTTTCTTTTTCCGGTTTGGTTTTTCCTTTTTGATATGCAGTTCATGTTATTATCGTCACATAATCAAATTATTGTGCTGTACAGCTGATGTATATCACTTGTTGCGTCAGTGCTATGACCTGGGCCCTGTTCGGTAGCCTTCCAGTCACACTGGGCCCACTCGAACTGGGGAAGCTTACGACATGTTTCGTAGCCTCGGGCGTCCACTCACACTGAAAGGAAGTCTCGTCCAAAAATGCAAAAAGTTACCGTGTGTTTCTCGATAAATTACTGGTCGAAACTTTTACTGAAGCACGAGGCTGCCCAGCTCACAAACAAAAAACAGCCAGCCAAATGGAAAACCCTCAATATGGATAAAAGAAAATCACGAACGGCTACGAACGTAAAAAACCCAGACCGAGCGGGCCTGCCTGAGTGGAGCTTTCACAGACGGTCGAGCTTGCCTGAGCAAGCAATTTCGTGGTAAACTTCACTCGGGCTGGGTTTTTTACGCGTTCGCTAGTCAAGTCGCACTGGGCAGGTATGGTGTTCTAATAACGATTCGATTGGTTTTAAGGTGAGTCGAAATTGGGCAGAGGAAGATCACCTGCACCAACTACAGTGAATGGGGGGGCTACCAAACAGGGCCCTGAAGTGGAGTCGTAAGCTTGAAGTCGCAACGAAGGAGTGCTGGAATATGTCCACCGCGTTACCACCGGCAGAGGTGGAGTTCGCAGCTGAAGCCACGTTAGGGGTTCCACCGTTTCACCCTTGATGACGACGGCCAAGGGCTTGCAGGTATCAGCCTGCTTATCCTCGCGAGCCAATCCGAATGTAGAAACGCCTCTTCGCAACCTATGACCACGTGCATAGAGTTTCGTTGAAGCCACAGCCCAAACGCGGCTGTCTCCTTGCGAAATTTCCGCGTCGCCAGCCGTCGGACAAGTCTGCCAAATTCAAGGCCCGCCCTCTGTTCCTCGGGAACTCCGTGTGCTTGGGCTGGATGAAGCTCGCAGTCACCTGCCTCCCTGACTAGCTGCCTTCCCTCCCTTCCTACCGCACCCACACCCACTCCAGTCTTGGGAATCTCTCCGTCTGCCTATCAGCAACACTGACATACCCAGACCTTTAGGATATGCCGTCACCATTCCCGAGTTCCTGTTGTGCTGCTGCCTTCGCCTCGCTGTCCTGTGCTGTCTAGTACATAAGATGTTGTGTATTGCTGGCGGAGAAACGACCGGTGTTGACAATGGATACCCTTTCACCCAGCTCCGGCCCTCCTTGCGATGCCTGGACCGTGTCCCAAACCTACTCAAATCACCCATTAGCTGATGTGAATAGCTCCTATGCTTTCTAGCTTACGGGACATTTTTACAATGATATAACTAGCACGTTCGCACTCCTGCACCACAAGCTGACATTTGTAAGAGGACGTTTGCTGACATCGACTGATCAACTGACTGAGAATTGCGATGTACTCTGTATAATACTCTCGTTCGGCGTCCTCAAGCAGTCTCCGTTTCAGTGCATGCAGTCCGAGACTCCAGCAACTTCAGGACTGTTCAGTATTATCTTCAGAGTCCAGGTTCAGACAATCTCATTCGGGCGCATCGTAAGCTAGAAGAACTGTGCAGCTTTAGGCATTGTGTATTGACTCCTGTCGACGCGATCACGGACCCTGTCGCACGTCCGTTTTGAAAACGATGACAGTCGTCAGCAGAATCGCAGGCTCGCGCAGAAACACCCCTGCGACGCTCGTACGAATGCCTGAACTCGTCAGCATGCGACTAACCATCCAATACCATCACTACTATCACGAAGGCCATCACCACCGCCATCACCATCACCAGTGCTATCTCCTCCTCCTCTCCTTATTTCTCCTCCACGCTCTCTTCTCCGCGCCTCCCGCCGCATTTGCCGCGACTCTCACCTCGGATATCGCGGCGCTACAGGGTTTCCTGCAAGAGCCGACCAATCAGGCGAAGCTGAGCGACTGGAAGTCCGGGACGGACCCGTGCGCCACTGGCTGGCTCGGTGTGAAGTGCGCCGCAGCCGTTGGATCAAATCCTGCAGCCGTTGGATCAGGCCCTGGGAGAGGCAGTGGGAACAGCAACGGCAACGGCAGCAGCAACGGAAATAAAAATGGACAGGCCACCACGGGGAAGTTTCAGTATGTAGTGAGATTAGACCTGACCGGGGTTGAGCTAACTGGATCTTTACCCACAACGTTAGGATCACTGTATCAACCTACTGCTATTGTCCTCAGCCGCAACAGCTTCTCAGGCTCGTCCATTCCGAGCCAGCTCGGCCAGTTAACGAGCCTACAGGCGCTTCTGCTCACCAACTGCCAGCTGGTTGGGTCCATACCTGACAGCCTCGGCAGCATGACGAGCCTGACGTACCTCAGCCTCGGGCAGAACCTGCTGGAAGGTCCCGTACCTCCGTTCCTCTTCACTTCTCTACAATCCCTGGCGATTCTTGGCCTGAATAACAATAACCTAGGCGGGGAGATTCCCCCAGAGATTGCCTTAGCGCCTCAGCTGCTGAACCTATCGCTTCACGTGAACAATCTGACGGGAAGCATTCCAAGTACATTGGGCAGCGGAGGTGGGGGGTTGCAGCTGAGACAGCTGCAGCTGCATCAGAATCAGCTCACAGGGACGATACCCGGGTCTGTTGGGAACCTGCTTGCTCTTGAAACATTCACAGTGTACAGAAACGCGCTGCTGGGACCTCTCCCGAGTTTCATGGGTAAATTTCCTTCCAGCTCGTACCGAGAGAATGGGTTCTGCAGCACCCAAACAGGAGGGAGTTGTCCTGCTGATGTGAATGCCCTGCTCGGATTTCTACAAGGGGTAAATTACCCTTTGGCTCTGTCGACTTCTTGGGAAGGAGCTCTCCCATGTGGGTCTCCTAACTGGCTCGGTGTTACCTGCTCTCCCGGGGGCCAAGCCTCAGTCGTAGGCCTGGTGCTGCCAAACCTGGACCTGACAGGCTCGGTGACGTCATCATTGGCGAACCTGACAACATTGGCGGCCATAGTTCTCAAGAACAACAACTTAAGCGGCTCCATTCCGGATTCCCTCACGTCCTTAAGCCAGCTCACCCTGCTTGACGTCAGCAACAACCGCCTGTCCGGCCCTTTGCCTGCATTCCCCCCCCAAGTCGAGGTGGTTACCACTGGTAACAGTTTTGGACCGGAACCAACACCAGCTCCGTCCTCCGCCCCTTCCCCACCGCCCGCCCCCTCTCCTGCCGCTCCTTCCTCCTCTCCACCTTCTTCCCCTCCCCCTGCCCCATCCTCCTCCCCCGCTCCCCCATCTGGCCCCACTCCCCCGTCCACCTCCCCCCCGTCCTCCCCCCCATCCTCACCCGCGCCCCCATCCTCCCCTTCCCCTGGAGTCCCATCCCCCCCTTCCGCCCCCTCCCCATCCGCATCAGAGGCGCCTGGGGGAGCTGGTGGGGGGACGGATGCAGGGGCAGGGCTGGTGGTGGGGGTGGTGGTGGCGGCAGCAGTGGTGGCGCTGGTGGCGGGGCTGGCTGTGGGGTGGTGCTGCTGCGTCCGCCCAGGCAAGGGCAAGAAGCTTCCCCAAACGGCCCCCCACCCCGCCACCTCCTCCGTAAACCCTTTGGCAGCACCTGGACCGCCAGCAGCCGGAGCAGGAGGAGCAGGAGGAGAGGGAACAGCAGAAGGAGCAGGAGCAGGAGCAGGAGCAGGAACAGGAGCAGGAGGAGCAGTGATAGCGCATGCGCGGTTGGCACTGGGAGGGGGGCTGACAATGAGCATAGAGGTGATTCGCGGGGCAACGGGGGGCTTCTCCCCCAGTCACGTGGTGGGGAGGGGCGGGTTTGGCACGGTGTACCGGGGGGACATGCCTGATGGGAGCACAGTGGCCGTCAAGAGGATGGAAGCAGGACCCGTCACTGAAGCAGGCACTCGAGAGTTCTTGGTGAGTGGGGTAGAGGGGGGGAGGTTGGCACAGATTTGGTACGGTGTACCGTGGCGACATGCCTGATGGGAGCAGTGGCCGTGAAGAGAATGGAGG
Source organism: Closterium sp. NIES-65 (assembly GCA_948144175.1). Lineage (NCBI taxonomy): Eukaryota > Viridiplantae > Streptophyta > Zygnematophyceae > Desmidiales > Closteriaceae > Closterium > Closterium sp. NIES-65. The sequence continues at coordinate 105,839 of CANXME010002557.1, forward strand.
CCCGGCCCGTCTGTGAAACTGGGACTAGGGAGTTCTTTATGAGTGGGGTGGTAAGAGGAAGGGTGGCCGAGCTTTAGCACAGTCTATTGTGGAGGGGCACATAGTGGGGGGCGCATGGGGGAGGGTATACGTCTAATGGGTGGAAGTGGAGCGATTGGAATCTCGAGATGCAGAGACCCATCAGTGAAGCAGGCTCTCGAGAGTTCTTGGTGACTGAGTAGGGTGGCTCAAATGGTTTATTTGACACAGCCTACAGCCCACAGGATACCCTGTATGCTTCTCCTTCTACGCATCTTTCTCCTTCCTTCCCCCATCCCACGAGTCCGAGGTGGCTGTGCTTTGCAAGGAGTGGCCGTGTCGTTGACCCGACCCAGTACGCTCCCTCTCCTGCTCCTCCTTGCTGCCCTTGCACCCTCCCATTCCTATGCGCGCCCCTCCCACCCCCATCTTTGCACCCTGCCACCCCGTCAGGCGGAGGTGGGAGTGCTGTGCAAGGTGCGACATCGCAATCTGGTGGCGCTGCTGGGCCATGTTATGGACCACCACGAGCGCCTGCTGGTCTTTGAATACATGCACCTGGTGAGTCGTTCGTTGTTGTGCGCACCTGGTATGGTGAGTCGCTATTGCGCGCATTGTGGTTGAATTGACGGCTGTGGTGGGAGCAAGCGGGGGGGACTGGCGATGTTGGGCCACTCCATGGACCACCACGAACGTGATAAAAGTAGTGTTTTCAGACGTCTCAAAGCACTACTTTTATCACAGTGCTGTTGGGCCACGCCATGGACCACCACGAACGCCTGTTGGTGTTTGAGTTCATGCAACTGGTGAGCTCATCCTTTTTGGCACTAGAAACATAATTGTTAGAGATACTTTAACCGTTAAGGCTCGATCATGTCAAGACTCTGGGCTTGGAGCATTTGGAGATGGTGAGTAATGCTCGACGTGAGTAAAATTGCTGAAATGGGCGTGTTCGAGAGAAACTCACGCCTCCCCTCCTCTCCTCTCCCCTCCCCCCTCACCCGTCCACCCCATTCTCCTGCAAATCAGGGCCCGCTGAGTCAGCATCTCTTTGACCCGACTCGCCACGGCCACCGTCCGCTGACGTGGACGGAGCGGCTGGTGGTGGCGGTGGACGTGGCGAGGGGCGTGGAGTATCTGCACAGCCTGGCGGGCGGGCGTGACTCCATCGTGCACCGCGACTTAAAGCCCGCCAACGTGCTTCTGGACAGCCGGCGCCGTGCCAAGGTGGCCGATTTTGGCCTGGCGAAGCTATTGCTGCGACCGATGCTGCCGCCCGGCGGAGGATCAGGGAGGGAAGGGGGGTGTGGCAGAGGGATGGATTCGGAGATTGCTCCGTCAGTTGAGACGCGACTGGCTGGCACGTTTGGGTATCTGGCGCCGGAATACGCAGGTGCGGCTGGGATGGGTGGGTGGGGAAGAGGGTCAAGCGAGATGGGCAGAGTGGATGTGTGCGGGTCAGGCGGCAAGGTAGATTGGGCTTGTTACGCCAGAGTGGGGATGCTTCTTGTCACATCATCCTACTCCATCCTGCACTCCTCCAAACCCCATCCCACGTCATCCCCATCTCATCTCATCCCATCCATCAACTTCCCACCTCATCCATAGCCTGTGCCCCAATTTTCTCTCTCCTCACTCTCATCCCGTCTGCCCGCCAGCCATGGGTAGAGTGACAACACGCTCGGACGTCTACAGCTTTGGCGTTATCCTCATGGAACTGTTCACTGGCCGGCGAGCCGTGGACACATCCCGGCCTGATCTGTCAGCGCATCTAGCCACGTTCCTCCTCCCCATCATCCCCGACCGCTCCAAGCTTGCCCAGGTGGGTGGTGATGTGGAAAGAAGCTGGGAGGAGAACTGGGAAGAGGGGGAGATGGGAAGGTGGGAAGGGAGCCACAGGGTCAGAGGAAGTGGAGGGAGGTTGTTCATGACGTCATCTTAGGCAGCAGCGACAATTCAACCATGCCAGAAAATTGATAGGTGAGATCTTCCCCTATCGATCGTCTGACCTGCATCTCTATTTTCTCCGCCCTTCTTTCCAGGTGGTGGACCCTGCCATAGCAGCAGGCATGGCAGACCACGCCAGTCAGGCGTTTGCCTCGCTGTGCAAGGTGGCAGATCTGGCGCTGCACTGTGTGGCTGCTGACCCGCGCCAGCGACCCTCCATGACAGACGTGGTCACGGTGCTCGCGCCACTCGTCAGAACCTGGGCCCCTTCGGTACGCTGCTCTTGCGCATCCCTGCATCCCTCACGTTGCCCCATTCTTCACCCTGCTCCCATTCCTCCTGCCACCGGCCCTTTTTGTTATGTTCTAATGAGCGACATGGCTCTGTGTGGCTGGTCCCTTTTTGTGATGCAGGAGGTCGTTCATGCACAGCAGCAGGGGGAGAGTGACACAATGGGGATGACCCTAGATGTGGCAGTGCAGTACTGGAAGAGCCTTGATGAGCAGGGATCATCAGGCAGCTATGGTTACACGTACGGAAGGAGCCAGGATCACAAGCACAGTGAGGGTCTTGCAGACAGTAGCAGCTCAGAGTTTCAAGAAAAGGTTGGGGTTTATGGCAGCAGCAGCGATGAAGCATGTGGCATCCACAGCAACTTCTCGCCAAACTTTCAATCAAATGAGCGTGGTGCTTTCAGGTGTCATGACAACAATGATTCTGGTAGTGACGTGGAATCGCCTGTGGCCTCTGTTACTTGTGGCGGCTTGTTCTCGTCTGGAGGTCGCGACCAGCAAGCAAGGGTGGAGCAAGAGGATCATATACTGCTGCTGTCATCACGTGCTGGAGGGAAAGCGAAAGGAGAGTTAGCATCAAGAACAGTTGAAGAGGAAGCTGCACACGGCAAAGCCACTGAGCTTTCTAACAGGTCGGGGAGTAACAGTTTTCCAACATTTGCTGATCCGTCAAAAAGTCTGGTTGGTAGGTAGTGCCAAGATTGTTGTGTTTGGAACGGGGTTGCTGAAATTATTAAATACCGTATGGTCAGATTACATTCATTAATTGATGAATATACAGTAGCAGGGTTAGACTCTGGTAGGTTTCTGCAAAAAAATGGGAAAGCGTATTTGCTTTCAAACTTCAATGGCGATCTTGCCCGAACCATTGTGTCTCTGCAATAGCTTGTAAAACTCTACGGCCTTCACGTTCACCTGCAAAGAATATCAGAAAGTCAGCCCAATGTACAACTGTTGTACAAGGTAGATTGAATACAGAAAGTAGACATACCTTGACTTTGCCAGCATCAAAGCCCAGAAGTCGAAGACCTTCAAGAGACCGGACCCGAGAGAGAGCGACATAAACCATTCCATAGTCGAACGCCCTCTTAAGGTCAGTTTCCACCCTGTCCAGGGTCATTCCCTGGCACTTATGCACACTGAGGGCCCATGCCAGAGTCAATGGAACTTGCCAGCGCTTGGCAATCTCAGTACCATATTCCTCAACAGCCCAGCTTTCAGGACCAATTATTCGCTCAGACTGGTCACATGCAAAGCGAACCACGGGCCACATCCCCGAGGGGTTGATGACGGGAGCCAGATGCCTAAACTGTGCAGCAGACGGGTGAGCAGGGTCGCAAAAGCCAACCACAACACCTCTGGCACCATTAACAAGCCCTTGGGGAGTGTCTAGATTCTGCAATGTTTGAGTGCACACATGTCATCACAGAATGCATGTCTGAATGGAAACAAGTAGACAAAATTGACAGTGTTGGTACCTTGATAAGCATGACTTGAGCACCACGGCGCAGTGTCAGACGCTTTTCAGCTCGCGTGAATTCAAGCTGCTTCTTGGCATATTCGCTTTTCCCCTCATCCTTGGCATTGTACATCATTTCCATCTCTTGGAGCTCCCGGAGCCGCTGAAAGTTTTCTCCTGCTACATCTGCCTGAAACAGGATGCAGTGTCAGATGGTTGGCAAAGGATGCAAACAAAACATCCAACAAGCAGGCACACTCACTTGACAATATAGCATTGTGCTCACCTTGTACGGGTATAGCTTTGTCAGCATGATGCCATCGTTTCCGATTGGAGCACAGTTAATACGCTTCCTCAGTCTCTCCTGAGTTGCAGGTGTGACAATGCCTTCCCTAATTTCGTTCAACATGCTCACAAACGAGAGGTCTGACTGCCTGAACACATGCTTCAACTCCATCTGCAGATTGAAGCAATCATTCCAGCACTTCGCCTCGAAAGCGTAAGCGACGTTACTCTGAGGATTCACTGGAGGGAGTTGGAAAAAATCGCCAGTTACAAGAAGCTGAATGCCTCCAAAAGGCTTGGACGACTTGCGGATTTTTCTTGCGATGAATTCAAGGTTATCCTGAGTGCCAGCATCAGAGAGGGGATAATCAGTGCGAGTAATATGGACAAAGGACACGAGTTGTCAACGTTGCAAAGGTAAACTCACAAAAAACTGGGCATCGATCATGCTGATTTCGTCAATGACCAGTGCTCGTGCACCTTGCCACCTCTGCCTTGCTTCTCTCCGAGTCTGGACCTTATGCAGCAAGTCTTCTTTAGAACCGTTTCCTAGACCAACTCCAGCAAATGAATGGAGCGTAGTTCCTGAAAGAGCACAGGCAGCAAGGCCTGTCGATGCCGTCACATAAACGGCATCGCTCCCATGCATAGCCCTGAAAGTGTAAAATAACAGTTTTAGTCATCTACGGAGGGGACAACGTGGAATTTTTTTATAACGGTATCCCTACCTCAGTGAGCGGATAGCGAACTCGAGCACAAAGCTCTTACCAGTCCCTGCACATCCTGTCACAAAGACAGACTTGCGCATAGAGACGGCAGACAGTGCCTTCATTTGCTCTCCAGAGAGCTTAACGTCTGAACGCTTTTTCGGGTCTTGCTGCTTAGGCTCGTTGACTTGGTCGGACTGAGTAACAGCAGGGGTGTATGGTGGAGGAAGATTCTCCGGCGGAATAACATTTTCGATTCTCCTCTTTTTAAACGGCGTGTCGGCATTAACGGAAGCTCGCAAATTGGCAGCTACTGCAGGCACGCGCTCGAGCGCATTTCGTCTAATGGCTGCTTCTCGCCTCTTAATTGCTTCCAGCCTATTTCTCTCAATCCTTTCGAGCTGATCTGGTGATAGCTGAGTTAACCGAGGGCAATCCTGGCTTGACATGGCGCTCTCGACGTCTGGTGTCATAGTCATCACACTGGTGAGAGCACTGGTGGAAGCGCACACACCGAAACTAAGAAACCAGAACAGAAGCTGAGAATGCTTGAAAGGTGAGTGGTACGGTTAGGGACTGTTTGAGTATGAATTGGAAGGGGTGTGGGCTGGGTGGATGGAAAGCGAAACACCAACGTGACGCTTCTGCCGGAAGGCGGGAACTTCTGAGGGATGCTGTCCCTTGAGCGTCAAATATTGTTCACGGAAGAGTGTCCGCGAAATATTGTTCACGGAACAGTGCCCACGGCGTTTCAATATTGCATTACAAAAAGGACAGTGGTGATTTTGGGCCAACCTAAGTTGCAATGTCAAGACGTGGACCAGACTGACATCAGCCCAAGGTTGCACTTGCCATCGCTGCAAGCTAATGCTGGGCTGTTGGTCAGATTCTGGTCACGTAGCTGCATCTAGTCTAAGACATCACCGTACAATTAGCCATGGCCCCGCTTCTACCAGTTCTGCATCCAGGCCAGGCTAAAAGTGTTGTCAATGCTCCAGCTTGGTATGATGATTATAAACCTTGCTCCAGGTCCACTAACCATCCTCCACAACATCAGCCATCACCGCGCTTCCTCAAGGAGCTTCCCATCAGCGAATCTCCACTTCTTGCTCCTGCACTGAAACTCAGTCCACCACTGAAGTAAATGCAACCACCGGGCAACCTGTTAGTGTCTGTGGCTGCTACATGTCTACTCCTTGGGCCCACGAGAGGTGCCTCCTAGACGACCCCCAGCAAACATGTCACGGCCCTGTGTAGGGAATAACATCGATGAAAAATTGCCATAAGCACCAAAAGGCAGGGAGAACAACAAAACAAAACATTTGTGAGCTGCTCCTATCAAGTTTGAAAGGAGGACAGACATAGGGAAAGGGGGAGGAAAGCAAAGAATGCAGAGGAGAAACTACAACCTATCCAAGAAGGCAAGATAATTAACATGGACAGAGGGAAACATACCCGCGCCCCTGAACGGATGCCAGACAGAGCATTAGAAATGCCGAGCCCTCCTGACCGTTTCCCTTCCACCTGCTCAGCTGCCCCTCCAGCCCTCGTCCCTGGGACCCCCATGCCCACCCCACCCCCAGATGCTGCAGCCGCTGCTCTCCTGGCAGCGGAGCCACTGCCTGTGCGCGTGTAGCCACCCTGATGCATCTGACGGTCAGCATCAACTCCCTGCACAGTGGCAGCACCGCACAGTAAGGAAGAAAAAACATCAAATGGTAACAGGATCAGGGAACACATGAGGCATGATTCAGCTGACTGAGATACGAAGCAACAAAGGCAAACCGCCGCCACAGTACAGCGAGTAGGGTCAAGGTTGAGGAAAAAGTAGGAGCAAGAGTATGAGTCAGGGAAACAGCAGGAGATGATTGGCAGCCCTCACATCATCATCCCGCAGTGGGCTCCTGTGCCTTGGGCTCTCGATCAGCGGTGACCGACGCCGCGCCATGTCATCTGACGAGAATGAGGCATTGCAAACAAGTGGAGAAGAGCTCGTGTGGTGAGAAGGAAATGGGACCAGACCATGGTGGCGTGCGTGAAAGAATGCACACATGGTTATAGGAAGCAGCTACATGCGTCTATATGCTCATCCCTTACCCATGCCGGCATTGGCTGCTTGGTTTGCAGCCGCAGGAGCAGGAGCCACAGCTGCGTTTGCCTGGAACCAACCAGCAAAAAGACACAAAGGAGACGTCAGAGGGAGACAACAAGGGAAAGGCGCAATCCTCACAACACTAGAAGCTTCTCGGCTGCGATGCCTCATGACATACATGCTGACAAGGGAAGGCGGGAATCATGGAGACGTACAAGGAGGCGCTGGGGAGCCACGGATGCCTGGGATTGCTGATACTTGAGAATGGTCCAATCAAAGACATAGTCGAACTGGAACCCTGTCAGCCACACACACCAGAACAATAAGACTTTCAGCGGATGGTTTGTCCATGAAATTGAGCAATGCAACAATGATGGATGAAACACAGCAAAAGCGCAGGCGGGAATGCTCGAAAAGTGGTACCTTCTCGAATGAACAAGTCGCGGAAGAGACGCTTGAGGTAGGCATAATCTGGCTTGTCATCAAAGCGAAGCGAGCGGCAGTAGTGGAAGTATGAGGCGAGCTCGGTGGGGTAGCCTTTACAAAGAACCTGATAAATAGGGGTAACAAGAGGAAAGAACAAGCAAAGCAGAATGAGCAAATGCACTCCGCACAGCACGCAATAACCTTCTCAACAGCTTCTGAATACAGAATCGAATGTTTCGAAGGAGAGTACCTCAATGGGAGTGGACATCTTCTTCTCGCTGATCTTTTCATACTTCTGCTTCTTAGTCCCAGCCTTCAGCCCCTGCCATGGAAGGCTGAACAAGAAATGCAAGGAGAGATGGCAGAGGAAACAAACAGTCGGGTCAACCAGAACAAAGAGATTTAGAACAATTTCCCAACTTGCTGCAGCATTGACCACTGCACCGAATCAGCTGCCTCATAATCCCGTGCAACGTACCTTCCTCGCAAAAAATACATGAGGACATAGCCAAGCGACTCCAAATCGTCCCTTCGGCTTTGCTCTGAAATGGGGAGGTTGAGAAAGAAGAAACGTAGAATTAGTCTCACGATATTCAGGGCGGGCATAGGCGATGTGGGCGACTGGTCTCACAAGAGCAACGTGTGACATACCAATGCCAAGATGTGTGTTGATGCTGGCATACCGAGCTGTTCCTGTCAGGTTCTTGTTCTCTCTGCCCGCACAATCAGCACATGGAGAATGCATCTGTCAGCCCTCAACATGTTTAAAAGGGACGGCAGGGACATACAAAAAAACTGCACACATTGACAAAGCTACCAGATTATGAAGGCAACGCAACCAGCACAAACCTGTAAGGAATATGCTGATGCGTGGTGGGATCGCGGTATTTCTTGGCCAGACCGAAATCAATGACGTAAGCCTGGTTCGCCCGTCGTCCGAGTCCCATCAGGAAATTGTCAGGCTTGATGTCTCGATGCAGGAAGCTCTTCGAATGGACATACTCCACGCGATTGAGCTGCCAGGGTGGAACAGCGTCGGCCGAACACGTCAGTTGACAAAGTATGTCTTCTTACTCGCGTCACTATGACTCGCCTCCTGTCAGCCGCGGCTGCTACTTCACTAAACGTAAATCACATCTTACGTCTGTGACGGCTAATTATGACGTTCCGCCGTTACATCCATCCCATCTGGTCGCATCAATCACCTCGTGTACGCGACCGTCGCGGATGTGAGAAGAGCTAGCAAGCTTCGCAACCGAGGTAGGTATTCGAACTGGTGGTGTATTTATACCCGCCCCCATGCAGCCGGAAAACGACGTCTAACTGTATCTTTACAAGCGTCAAAAAGCCGATGGCTATCCAACCACCGTAAACAAAAAGTAACTAAAAAAAGGGAAGGTAAAGGGGTGTGTGCGCAGAGGCGGAATGGGCGAAACGGCGGGGGAGAGAGACCGCGACAACCGTCTGGAAACCCACCAGCTGGTCTGCAAGCATGAGCACGGTCTTGAGCGAGAACTTCCTGGCGCAAAAGTTGAAAAGGTCCTCCAGACTGGGTCCGAGCAGATCAATGACCATCACATTGTAGTCGCCTTCCACGCCGAACCACCTAATGTTCGGAATACCGGCTGGGAGTATTCAACATGCGATGATATATGAGGGACGCGGTAAGACTCTCTCAAGGAAACGCGACGCAACAGGAGCATCGATCGGGAATGAGAACTTCGCAGCAAGATCGATGCAAAGGGAGCAACGATCAAAACGCTCATTTAGATTCTGACAAGAGCTGGTAACTAGAGAAGCTGTTGCTCTACTTACTTCCACCCTGCAGAATCCTGTACAGCTTCGACTCATATAGCAGCTGAGGGTGCTTGGTCTTAGTAGATTCCTGCCATGTCAATGATCGAGCAGAATATTGTCAACTCTGCTGCTAAAAGGAATGATGACGAGACACTTGATGACGTCGCATACCAGCTTAATACCGACTTCCTCGTTTGTCTGGATGTTCGTGCCTGAAAGTCACGGGACGACGAACGTAAGTCGTTAATGGAATAAGCTCTTAAAATTCCTCGTGGTACATAAATAGTTGCTAACATACCCAGATAGATCTCTCCAAACGACCCGCTTCCAATCTTCCTCCCGAGTCTATACTTGTTGGCTATCCGAGGCTCCATCCCCGACATGGTTCCTGCTGGATTGATTCACTAGCGTACAGGTCTGCGAATCGTTGACAGCTCACCCGCCGCTACAATCAGCACGCATAGTTCCCAGAACCTAATCTGATGAAACCCTAAACTACCTATATACAAGTAATGCTTGACAAGGAGCTTTGGTTCGGCAAGTCCAAGATACGCAGATATGTATTTAGAACCTTCTACTAAACCTAAAGACCGAACTTATTTAAATCTAGAGGATCTGGATGGGATGGGCAGCCATGCACGGAAGCTGCTGATTGTAGTCCTCGAGGTTAGATGGCGTCTCGAATTGGGACACCATCAGAAGTCTGGTGGTACGGTGCTGGTGCTGGTGGAGGGTTCTCAGGGAGGGGTGAGGAGAGGATAGTGAGGACAGACTTCTTTCCTGACCTTGACTGAGGCAAGCTCACCTCTTTTTCCCCTGACAAACCACGAACCATGGTCTCCACCGCAGTCCACCCGGGCCAAGCCACACTTGCCAAACTTGGTTGCGTTCGGTCCGAACCACTCACTTTCTAGGGGAAAGCTTCCCCAAGCCAACCACCAAATTGGCCAGTGAGCCCCAAGCGGCACGATGACGGTGGCGAAAGTCGCTAACCGTCACCTGCGTCCATGTCGAACCCCGCTGTCATTCAAACGACGTCAGCTTTCTGGATCAGCTCGACCGTCAGAAATTGAAACGCAGGGGGCGGATTCGGCAAGCAAGACATATGAACTGCCGGTTGTAAATCCTTGTAACACCAATTTCTACCGTATGTGATGCTAGTTTCCAAGCATTACAAACTGCACTTATCCTTCCCAAGCAAACCCTTTCTAGCAAATCGTCCATGGGAGGAATCATGTGCTATTGCAAAAGACACAGCATTCATATTGACCTCATGTATGTGCACCACAATGTGAGTTTACCATGTTAGCTCATGTGAATGAGCCATTTGGGTTGAAACCACGAGCCATCAACGCTTACAGCATAGCTATCATATGTTGGGCTGAGAAGAGCCCTTAGGATCTTTGCAGGACTAAATTTTGAGTAGGAAAATGTAGTAGCGGAAGCGTTTAATGAAATCTTTGTGAACCACCTTGCGCTGGTATATGAGGGCAAAGTAGATTGATTAAAACAAAGAGATACAAGTTTTTGTAAGAGTACAAGGGAATATGAAGGGTTATAACTAATAACTGTTTTGCTATTGCTGTTGCGATTTTATACAATGACGACTCGGGCAACTGCTCAATAGCGAGTCAGTTGTTTGTCCTTGCTGTCGCGCTGTACTTGTCAGTTCAAAGGTCGCTGACCTTTGACTTTCGCGTAACCTCCAGCAGTTATTCAACCTCCGAGGGTTGACGCGCCAATGCTTCGATATGTTTCACTTCACTTCTGTCTTGGTGTTTTGACACGACAAAGGCGCTATATCAATTGTTTCCAACACTCCCCTTTGCTTCTGGAGTGTCGTTGCTGGTGACGTGGCTTTGTCCACCCAGCAGCATGCTGTACTCGAACTTCTGCTTCCCGAGCTTCTTGGTCAAGTAATCAGCTGCCATCTCTGACGTGGGACAGTAAGACTGTTCGAGCCTCCCCTTCTCGATCTCGTCTTTTACGAAGAAATATCGTAGGGCGATATGTTTCGTCCTGTTCGCGAATCCATTTTTGTTGGCTATGCGAATTGCCGACTGGTTGTCGCAGAACAGGGAGAAGCTGGGTAACTAAGCCAGCTTCGCTTCCTCCACAATTTCGCGAATGTACAGTCCTTCCTTGGTGGCTGAGCAGAGTGCGATATATTATGCTTCAGCTGAAGAGAGGGCGATTAACTCCTACTTACTTGACTGCCACGAGATGGGTCCGATAGGTTCGAGGCGATAGATGTAGCCGGTGCGCGAGCGTTTGTTGTCGAAGTCGCCGGCGTGATCAGCATCAACGTAGCCGATTAGTTTAGGCGTTGTAGTTCCGTTCTTGTGGTAGGTTAAGCCGACGGTCGAGGTGCTGACGAGGTAGCGGAGAGCGCGGTCGAGTTCCGCTATGTGTTCTGCTTCAGGTTTCTTGAGGTAGGTCGCGAACTGACTTGCGGAGTACGATAGATTCGGACGGCAGGTGACAGCTGTCAGATTATCATAGCTGATGCATGTTTGTAGGCTATAGTGGGGTAGCTCATATGGGGTACAGCTTTCTAGGGTTGTATTTGTACCCAACTCTGACTTAGTCATTTCATTCCTGTTTACTTGTTTCACATGGTATAGAGCGGGTCCTTCCTAAAGACCGTTTTTTTGGGCCCACCGAAGCGCGCCCCGAGGCGCGCATTTTTTTTTTCGCGACCCTTCGGGTCGCCATTGCTCTCGCGGCCCCACTGTCCCTCTGACGCGGCCCCGCCACCCCTGCTTAACGCGGCCCCGCCGCCTCCTCTGCAGCGGCCCCGCCGCCTCCTCTGACGCGGCCCCGCCGCCCGCTGATCGCGGCCCCGCCGCCGGCTCTGACGCGGCCCCGCCGCCGGCTCTGACGCGGCCCCGCCGCCCGCTGATCGCGGCCCGCCGCCGGCCCTGACGCGGCCCCGCCGCCCGCCTCGACGCGGCCCCGCCGCCGGCTCTGACGCGGCCCCGCCGCCGCCTCCTGATCGCGGCCCCGCCCCGGCTCTCTCGCGGCCTCGCCGCCGGCCCTGACGCGGCCCCGCCCCGGCTCTCACGCGGCCCCGCCGCCGGCTCTCTTGCGGCCCCGCCGCCGGCTCTCTTGCGGCCCCGCCCCGGCTCACTTACGGCCCCGCCGCCGGCCCTGACGCGGCCCCTGCCTCGGCTCTCAAGCGGCCCCGCCGCCGGCTCTCTTGCGGCCCTGCCGCCAGCTCTGGCGGCCCCGCCCCGGCTCTCACGCGGCCCCTGCCGCCGGCTCTAACGCGGCCCCGCCCCGGTTCTTTCACGCGGCCCTGTCGCACCACCTGCAGCAGTCGGGCAGCCGTGCAGCCGAGCCGCTCGGGAGCCGAGCCGCCCTACGCCGAGCCGCCCGGGAGCCGAGCCGCCCTGCCCCCGAGCCGCCCTGCCGCCGAGCCGCCCGGGAGCCGAGCCGCCCTGCACCCGAGCCGCCCTGCCGCCGAGCCGCCCGGGAGCCGAGCCGCTGTGCACCCGAGCCGCCCGGTCGCCGAGCCGCCTTTCTGCAGAGCTGCACCACCTGCCCTGCCTGGTGAGCACAGTCCCACTGCCACTGCGTGCTCTTCCCCTACTGCTTGCACTGCTTCGCTGTAGTCGCCATGGCTACCCCTAGTGTCCTAGCTTTTGACGCTGAGGGTCGCGCCATTGACTTTGAGGTCTGGTTAGACGACCTGCAGCTGTTCTTACAGTGCGACAGAGCAGACGGCCTTTCTCTCTTTGACCTCACCTCTGGCGCCTCTCCTGCTCCTGCTGCTGATGCTGATCCCACTGTCCGCTCTCAGTGGGCCACCCGCGATGCTGCTGCACGTCTTGCTGTGCGTCGCCACCTCCCTACCTCTGAGCGCGCGCACTTTAGTCAGTACAAGAGTGCTCAGACCTTGTACGACGCTGTAGTTGCGCGCTACTCCTCCCCTGCCACTGCTGCACTGAGCCGTCTCATGCTTCCCTACCTCTTTCCTGACCTCTCTGCCTTTCCCACTGTCGCTGACCTCATTACGCACCTCCGCACTAGTGACACTCGCTACCGCGCCGCCCTTCCTGCTGAGTTCTGCGCTAAGAACCCACCCCCCATGTACATCGCTCTCTACTACGTAGTCGCGCGCCTCCCTGACTCCCTTTGTGTCGTCAGGGACCACTTTCTCGCAGTCTGTCCCACCACCCTCACCGTCGAACTCCTCGAGAAGGCCCTCCTCGCAGCGGAGAAGAGCATAGTCGCTGTAGGTGCTTCTCGTGGTGACCCTCGCACCCCCATCTTTGAGGGGTGCTCTCCTTCCCCCTTGCTGCCCTCTGTTGCCTCTGCTGCTGCTGCCGACCTCCTTGGTCTTGAGTCGGTCGGCGCGGCGTCTGCCCCTAGTGGGAGACGTCGCTCCAGCAAGGGCAAGGGGGGCAAGGGCGCGGGTGGAGCTAGAGGAGGTGGTGGCGGTGGCGGCAGTGGCGGCGGAGGGAGTGGGGGTGGCGGCGGGACTAGTGGCGGGGGTGGTGGTGGCAGCGGTGGTGGTGGAGGCAGCGGCGGAGGTGGAGGCGGCGGAGGTGGAGGCGGTGGAGGCGGCAGCGGAGGAGGCGGTGGTGGTGGAGGAGGTGGAGCTGGTCGGGGTGGTACCCAGCAGCGTAGCGGCGGTGGTGGTGGCCAACGCTCGCAGCGGCAGCAGCAGCAGCGCTCGCGGGACATCCCTCCGCCTCAGCAGCTTCGTGAGTGGTACGCTGGGCGTCAGAGGGGTGGGGGTACTGGTCCCTGCACCTACGTTCTTCGTTCCGGCGACCGCGCGGGTGAGCAGTGTGGGGGTGCCCACGCCGCCCAGCGCTGCTTTGGCCGCCTGACGGACGCTTGGCGTCAGCAGTTCCCTGGGGCTAGTGAGATCCCTCGCTGGGATGAGCTTCTTAGGGCTGGTGTAGCGATCTTTGATCTTGATTTTGATGCTATCCTTGCTGCTATGTATGCTGTGACTTATAGTGAGGAGAATGAGGGTTACCGGTGTTTCCAGCCCGACCCGGGCATTGGTACTGCTGCGCTAGGTGCTTGTGAGGCTGCTGCTCTAGGTGCCAGTGCGTCTGCGCTCTCAGGTACTGGTGAGACTGCGCTCTCAGGTACTGTGTCGTCCTCGTCCTCCCTCACTTTCACACTTGACTCCGGGGCTTCTCGCTCCTTCTTTCGAGACCGCACTACCCTTACGCCGCTCGGCCGGCCGGTTGCAGTCTCCCTTGCTGACCCCTCTGGGGGTCCTGTCCTGTCTCACTTCTCCACTGTCCTCCCGTGTCCGGCTGCCCCTTCGGGCACCCTGTCTGGTCTGTACCTTCCCTCGTTCTCTACGAACTTGGTGAGTGGCGCGGACCTGCAGGATGTGGGGGTTCACCAGTTCACTCCTGCGAGTCAGCGGGTGACCCACTGCACGGAGGCACGCACAGGCCGACACCTGGCCACGTTCTCGCGTCGGCCGGGGTCGAGTCTCTACACCCTGACCGTTGAGTCTCCTCCTGTCCCTGCGTCTGGTCAGGTGGCTGCGTCAGGTCAGGTGCTTGCTGCTGCGTCCCGGTCAGGTCCTGAGTCTGCCCCCTGTTCTTGTCGCCTCCTGTCTCACGAGACTCTCCTGTGGCACCACCGTCTTGGCCACCCCTCCTTGCCCCGTCTTCGGAGCATGGCTTCCCGTGTCCTTGTCTCTGGTCTTCCCCAGTCTCTCCCTCCTCTCCCCTCCGGGCCAGGACCTTCCTGTGTCCCCTGTGTCGAGGGTCGCCTCCGGGCTACTCCTCACTCCTCCCACTTCCCCCCGACAGAGGCTCCCCTGCAGACGCTTCACATGGATGTGTGGGGCCCAGCCCCCGTCCGTGGGCAGGGTCACGAGCGCTACTTCCTGTTGGTGGTTGACGACTACTCGCGTTACACCACAGTCCTCCCCTTGCGCAGCAAGGGTGCGGTCACTGAGGTGCTGATCGACTGGATCCGCGAGGCTCGTCTCCAGCTCAGGAAAAGCTTCGGCTTGGACTTTCCTGTTCTGCGTCTGCACTCGGACAGAGGCGGAGAGTTCTCTTCTCGCCTTCTGCGAGACTACTGTCGTGCACGGGGGATCCGCCAGACCTTCACGCTTCCGGACTCACCACAGCAAAATGGGATTGCTGAGCGCCGCATTGGCATGGTCATGGATGTCGCTCGTACGTCCATGATGCATGCGGCTGCCCCCCATTTTCTGTGGCCGTTTGCGGTGAGGTACGCGGCGCATCAGCTCAACCTTCACCCCCGGGTCTCTCGGCCTGCGATGTCCCCAGCCTTGCTGTGGACGGGGAAGGTTGGCGATGCGTCTGTGTTCCGTGTCTGGGGATCTCGGGCGTTTGTCCGCGACTTGTCTGCGGACAAGCTGTCCCCTCGTGCTGCTCCCTGTGTCTTCCTTGGCTTCCCCACTGACGCCCCAGGGTGGCAGTTTTACCACCCCTCCTCTCGTCGTTTTCTGTCCTCCCAGGACGTCACGTTCGACGAGTCAGTCCCCTTCTACCGTCTCTTCCCCTACCGCACTCCTTCCCTCCCCCCTCCCCCGGACTTCCTTGTGCCGGTTCCCCCCCCGGTAGACCCCCTCCCCCCTCAGGTTCCTGCCCCCTCAGGTGTGTCCCAGGTAGACGCCGTTGACCCGGTCGAGGTTACTGGTGACTCTGGTGCTGCTGCGGGTGCTGAGCCTGGGGGTGCTGACTCTGGGGGTGCTGTGCGCGGGGGTGCTGAGCCTAGGGGGTGCTACTGCTGGGGGTGCTGGGCCTGAAGGGCACTACTGCGGAGGGTGCGGAGCCTGGGGGTGCTGAGTCGGGGGGTGCTGTGCCTGGAGGTGCTGGGTCTGGGGGTGCTGAGTCGGGAGCTGCTGAGCCTGGGGGTACTGAGCTGGGAGCTGCTGAGCCTGGGGGTGCTGCGTCTGGAGCTGCTAGGCCTGGGGTTTCTCCTGCTGCTGCGTCTCGCCGGGAGCCCCTCTCTCCACAGGAGCTGCGTGAGTGGTTCGCTCGCCGCTGGAGGCGTGCTGCTGAGTCTGGAGGTGCTGCTGGAGCTGGAGCTGGAGCTTCTTCGACCGTCGAGGGTGCGGGTGCTGCCGGTCCCGGAGCTGCTGGACCTACGGGTCCTCCTGGAGCTGGAGCTGCTGAGGGCGTAGGTGCTGAGGCTACTGCTGTTGGTCCTGCCGCTGGAGGTGTGGGTGGCGCTGGTGCTGTCGCTGAGGGTGCTGGTGCTGTCCCTGCTGAGTCATGGAGCTGCCGCGCGGCCTCGGCCGTACTTCGTTCCGCTCCTGCAGCAGGTTCTTGGTCTTTCTCCTCCAGTAGAGGGTCCACCGCCTGTTCAGTCGCAGTCCCTGCTGGAGCCTTCCTCTCCACTGCCTGCTCCCTCTCCTTACACTGGTCCCACTGGAGGTCTTGCTGAGCGTCAGTGAGCCTGCGTCTCGTCCCGCGTCGCCTGTTCGTGCTGCCCGCGCTAGTGGTCGTGGTTCGCGTCCGCGTCCTCCTCCTGTCCCTGGCACGCACCGGATGTCTTTGCGTCCGTCCACTGCTCCTCTGCGTGCCCCTTTGCCTTCTCCTCCTGAGTCCTCTCTTCCTGCGCTTGCCGACCCTAAGTCGGACTCTCTTCGTGCTGCCAGTCCTACTGTCACGCGTCTGCTTGCTACTGTCGTCACTGACCCCTCTTTTGAGTCCACTGCTGCGTCTGCTCTAGTCGCTGAGCTCGTCGACTTTGCTGCTCGCTGTCGTCTCGACTACGCTGCTAGTCTTGTTGCTGAGTCTGCGTCTATCTGTCCTCCGTCCGTCGGGGGTGAGTGTGCTCTTGGCACGGACGTCCTAGAGGACAGGCAGGGAGGAGTTACAGTGTCTAGGCTGCTGCTTCACCTCATCTCGCGTCTGTACTGCTTGCCCCTGAGGGAGACCCGGATGCACTAGACATCCCGACTCCGCGCTTCCTTACGCGGAGGCCGTAGAGGGTCCCTACTCCTCTCAGTGGCAGGCAGCTATGGATGCAGAGATGGCTTCCTGGAAGTCCACAGGTACCTACGTTGACGCGGTTCCCCCTCCTGGGGCGAACATCGTCAGTGGCATGTGGATCTTCAGGGTGAAGCGGCCGCCGGGCTCTCCACCTGTCTTCAAGGCACGGTACGTGGCTCGTGGCTTCAGTCAGCGGCAGGGAGTTGACTACTTTCAGACCTTCTCTCCTACCCGAAGATGACTACTCTTCGGGTGCTGCTGCACATAGCCGCTCAGCGCGACTACGAGCTTCACTCTCTCGACTTCAGCACTGCGTTCTTGCAGGGTAGCCTGCACGAGGAGATCTGGCTTCGCCGTCCACCTGGCTTCACTGGGACTTTCCCTCCTGGCACCCAGTGGAGCCTCCGACGGCCAGTCTACGGTCTCCGCCAGGCACCGCGTGAGTGGAACGACACACTGAGGACTACGCTTGCGGCCCTTGGGTTTGCTCCTTCTACTGCTGACCCGTCGCTGTTTCTTCGCACCGACACTTCCCTGCCGCCGTTCTACATCCTCGTGTACATCGACGACTTGGTCTTTGCCACAGCGGACACTGCTGGACTCGCCTACGTGAAGTCCGAGCTGCTGAAGAGACACACGTGCACAGACCTGGGTGAACTGCGCAGCTACCTTGGCTTGCAGATCACTCGGGACAGAGCACGCCGCACCATTACCTTGACTCAGTCACACATGGTGCAGCAGGTCCTTCAGCGCTTCGGCTTTACGTACTCCTCGCCTCAGGCCACTCCTCTGCCTACTCGCCACTCACTCTCAGCTCTGCCTTCGGATGAGTCCGTAGAGTCGAGTGGTCCGTATGCAGAGCTTGTTGGCTGCCTCATGTACCTGATGACCTGCACACGACCTGACCTTGCATACCCTCTGAGCATTCTTGCACGCTATGTTGCTCCTGGGAGACACAGACCAGAGCACATGGCTGCAGCGAAGAGGGTATTGCGCTACCTGTGCAGTACGTCGGGCATGGGGCTAGTGCTTGGAGGGCGGAGTCCAGTGGTCCTTACCGGCCACGCGGACGCTTCTTGGGCTGACGACCAGGCTACGCAGCGGTCGTCACAGGGTTACACCTTCAGCCTTGGTTCCGGCTCTGTCTCGTGGCGGTCTACTCGCTCGTCTTCGGTTCTCGGCTCCAGTTGTGAGGCTGAGATCTACGCCGGGGCCATGGCTGCACAGGAGCTTCGCTGGCTCACCTACCTGCTGACTGACCTTGGAGAGCCGCCTCGTTCTCCTCCAGTGCTGTACGTAGACAACAAGGCCATGCTGGCCTTGTGTCGAGAGCAGCGCTTGGAGCACAGAACGAAGCACATTGCTCTTCGCTACTTCCTTGCTCGTGAGCTGCAGCAGCGTGGTCAGTTGCGACTTGCGTACGTGGCCTCTGAGGCCAACACTGCTGATGTGTTCACCAAGGCACTCGCGCCTTGTGACCATCAGCGCTTTTGCACCCAGCTGGGTCTTGTGCCTGTCTTGCCTCACTTGCTCTCCTCTTGACTTCACTTGTACTGTGACATATATATATACCTGCTCTTGCTTGTCTAGCTTTATATATATATGTCTGTACTCCTGCATGTGAACTGGCCTCTGGCCCTGCTCTTGTGCTCGGACTGTGTGGTGACTTTGTGATCCACCCTGAGCTTGCTTTGCTTTGCTTTGCTTGACTGGTCTTGTGACCCCTTGTTCTCCCCCACTTTGCCTATGGGGGTGTGTCAGATTATCATAGCTGATGCATGTTTGTAGGCTATAGTGGGGTAGCTCATATGGGGTACAGCTTTCTAGGGTTGTATTTGTACCCAACTCTGACTTATTCATTTCATTCCTGTTTACTTGTTTCACAACAGCTGCGAAGAGGAGGCAGCCCAACTTTTTCTGGTAGTCGCGTATGCCTGCGGGCTTGAGCAGAGTGGAACTTTCCTTGTGATTTCTTGCGGTGTAGCGGTAAGGCGTAGAGATGGTGATCGGGGCGAGTCCGAAGCGTTTGGCGATAGTGTCGGCATATTTCGCGGCGTTGAGGTAAATGGCGCCTTCTTCTTCCTAGATGTTGAGGCCGAGATACTGCGTGACGGTAGATGAGACTATGAGAGTGATGTCCTGCTGCATTTCTCCTTCGAACCAAGTAGTGACGCTGTCAGTCGAGCCGACGTAGAGCAGGTCGTCCACGTAGATGATCAGTAGGATGTAGTCTCACCTTTCGTGAGACGATACATGCCCTGGTCGTGTGATTATTGTCGGAATCCGATGCGGACCAGTCGAGCTTGTAGATACTGCTGCCACAGTCTTAGGGCTTGTTTAATACCGTACAGTGATTTCAGCAACTAACAAACTTGGTTAGGCTCTCCGTGGGAGCCATGTGGAAGTTCGACGAAGATTTCGGCGTCAACAGGTGCGTAGAGGAATGTGTTGGCGGCGTCAATTTGCCGCAGTTTCTACTTCTTCATGGCGGCGATCGCGAGGAGAATTTGTAGTGAGGTGTGTCGGCTGATCATGATGAATGTCTCGGTGAAGTCGCATCCGTGCTCTTAGTCGAAGCCGCGTACGATATGAAGAAATGAGGAATAAATGCACTGGCAAACAAGTGGGTACAAGTAGCAAAACCTATAAGTGTTGTACCCCATATTGTCTACCCCACTACAGCCTACAAAGATTATAGCATATAAGTTTGACACACCCCCATAGGCAAAGTGGGGGAGAACAAGAGGTCATAAGACCAGTCAAGCAAAGCAAAGCAAGCTCAGGGTGGATCACAATGTCACCACACAGTCCGAGCACAAGAGCAAAGGCCATAAGGCCGGTTCACATGCAAGAACATATATAAAGGTAAACAAACAAGTGCAGGTATAGATAGATCACAGTACAAGCAAGGTCAAGAAGTGAGCAAGTGAGGCCAAGTAGGCACAAGACCTAGCATCGTACAACAGCGCTGATGATCACAAGGCGGAAGTGCCTTGTGTCGAGAGAATAAGTGAGTTAAGAGGTGGGGCCTAGGCTTAGTAGCCTAGGCCCGAACTTAGGTATCGAGCGGGTTTTCCCCTAGGCAAGGTATCGAGTGAGTTGTGAGAGGAAATTGGAGAATGTGGATGGTTTCACTATAGGTTGAAGGGTACATATAGCATAGAAACCAAATAAGGTGCACCACCACCAACAGTTTACATAACTACACTAACTACAACTACAAGCAGTTATAAAACATGACAAAATATTTCGACACCTTGGTAAAGATATCAGCAGTGTTGGCCTCAAAGGCCACGTAAGCAAGGCGCAGCAGACCACGCTGCTGCAGCTCACGAGCAAGGAAGTAGCGAAGAGCAATGTGCTTCGTTCTGTGCTCCAGTTTGTGCTCCCGACACAAGGCCAGCATGGCCTTGTTGTCTACGTACAGCACTGGAGGAGAACGAGGCACCTCTCCTAGGTCAGTCTGCACGTAGGTGAGCCAGCGTAGCTCTCGTGCAGCCATGGCCCCCGCGTAGATCTCAGCCTCACAGCTGGAGCCGAGAACAGAAGACGAGCGGGTAGACCGCAACAAAACAGAGTCGGAACCAAGGCTGAAGGTGTAACCGTGTGACGACGGCTGCATAGCCTGGTCGTCAGCCCAAGAAGCGTCAGCGTGACCTGTGAGGACCACTGAACGCCGCCCTCCAAGCACTAGCCCCATGCCCGACGTACTGCACAAGTAGTGCAACACCCTCTTCGCTGCAGCCATGTGCTCTGGTCGGTGTCTCCCAGGAGCAACATAGCGTGCCAAGATGCTAAGAGGGTATGCAAGGTCAGGTCGAGTGCAGATCATCAGGTACATGAGGCAGCCAACAAGCTCTGGGTACGGGCCACTCGACTCTACGGACTCATCCGAAGGCAGAGCTGAGAGCGGGTGGCGAGTAGGCAGAGGAGTGGCCTGAGGCGAGGAGTACGTGAAGTTGAAGCGCTGAAGGACCTGCTGCACCATGTGTGACTGAGTCATGGTAATGGTGCGCTGTGCTCTGTACCGGGTGATCTGCAAGCCAAGGTAGCTGCGTAGTGTTGAGAGACTAAGGAGTAGTTAAAGGTAGTTGAGGTTTAGGGCCTAGGCTTAGTAGCCTAGGCCAAGGGAGTCGAGGTAATTTGTGCCAAGAGAGGAGAGTCGAGGATGAGAAAAGTGGTTCAATATGAGAAACAAGTACAAGTTATAGTTCAGGAAGGGTGCACCACCAAGCAAGAACCAATATAAGACTACACTACAGCTAGAACTGAATGCAGTTATATATAATTCTGACATCCCCCCGTAACTGCATGCAGGAATAGCTAAGTGAAAGACATAACCTGTAGGGGTACACCACAGGCAGAGAAAACAGCAACAGCACACAACACCTCCATCCCCTCACCCTCCCCCTCCCCCTCCCCCCCACACTGCTGCAGGAGCAGTAGAGGGGGGAAAGAGAGGAGAGGTGGAGGGACGGCTGCTGGTTGCTCTCACACCCGCCACCCCAGTGCCACTCCCCCGGCTCCCCCACACCCTCACACCCTCCCCCCCAACGGCAGCTGCAGCAATGGGAATGAAAGGAGGAGGAGGGGAAGGGAAGGAACCACCCATCACCCCACACCCGCCACCCCCATACCCTCCCCCCCACGGCTGCACGAGGGGAGGCGTGGGTGAGGCAGGGGCGGGTGCACGAGCGCAGGTACGGGTGAGGCAGGAGCACCGTCGCAGGCACCAGGGGCGCGGCGGCCAAGTGCACCGCCGCGGGCGCCAAAGGCGGGTCCGCGACGGCCAAGGGCACCGCCGCGGGCGCCAGAGGCGGGTCTAGGCCAAGGGAGTCGAGGTAATTTGTGCCAAGAGAGGAGAGTCGAGGATGAGAAAAGTGGTTCAATATGAGAAACAAGTACAAGTTATAGTTCAGGAAGGGTGCACCACCAAGCAAGAACCAATATAAGACTACACTACAGCTAGAACTGAATGAAGTTATACATAATTCTGACACGTAGTTCACCCAGGTCTGTGCACGTGTGTCTCTTCTGCAGCTCGGACTTCACGTGGGCGAGTCCAGTAGTGTCAGCAGTGGCAAAGACCAAGTCGTCGACGTACACGAGGATGTAGAACGGCGGCAAAGAGGTGTCGGTGCGCAGAAGCAGCGACAGGTCGGCTGTAGAAGGAGCAAACCCAAGAGTCGCAAGTGTAGTTCTCAGTGTGTCGTGCCACTCACGGGGCGCCTGGCGGAGACCGTAGACTGGCCGCCGGAGGCTCCACTGGGTACCAGGAGGAAATGACCCAGTGAAGCCAGGTGGGCGGCGCAGCCAGATCTCCTCGTGCAGGCTGCCCTGTAGAAAAGCTGTGCTGAAGTCAAGAGAGTGAAGCTCGTAGTCGCGCTGAGCGGCTATGTGCAGCAGCACCCGAAGAGTGGTCATCTTCGGGGTGGGAGAGAAGGTCTGAAAGTAGTCAACTCCATGCCGCTGACTGAAGCCTCGAGCCACGTAGCGCGCCTTGAAGACAGGCGGAGAACTCGGCGGCCGCTTCACCCTGAAAATCCACATGCCACTGACGATGTTCGCCCCAGGTGGGGGAACCTCGTCGATGTAGGTGCCTGTGGACTTCCAGGAAGCCATCTCTGCATCCATGGCTGTCTGCCACTGAGAGGAGTAGGGACCCTCGATCGCCTCAGCGTATGATCGAGGAGTCGGGATGTCTGGTGCATCCGGGTCTCCCTCAGGGGCAGTAAGTGTGAACACGAGATGAGGCAAAGCAGTAGCAAAACACTGGAACTCCTCCTGCCTGTCCTCAACGACGTCCATGCTAAGAGCACACTCACCCGCAACGGACGGAGGACAGACAGACGCAGACTCAGCAACAAGACTAGCAGCGTAGTCTAGACAACTGCGAGCAGCAATGTCAACAAGCTCAGCAACTAGGGCAGACGCAGCATTGGACTCAAAGAAAGGGTCAGTGAAAATAGTAGCTAGGAGACATGTGACAAAAGGACAGGCAGCACGAAGAGAGTCAGACTCCAGGTCAGCAAGAGTAGGAAGAGAGGACTCTGGAGTAGACAGCAATGGGAGACGCAGAGGAGCAGTGGAAGGACGCAGTGCCATCTGGTGCGTGCCTGGGACCGCAGGAGGACGCGGACGCGCAGTACGACCACTAGTGCGAGCAACACGAACAGGCGACGTAGGACGAGACGCAGGCTCACGACGCTCAGCAAGACCTCCAGTAGGGCCAGTGTAGGGAGAAGGAGCAGGAAGGGGGGAGGCGGGCTGTAACTGTGATTGCGACTGGAGGGTTGTGGACACACTAAGGGAGGAGCAGGACCAGTAGAGGGCGGGAGACCAAGAACCTGCTCAAGGAGCGGAACGAAGTACGGCCGCGGCCGCACAACGCCTCCAGAACCAGCATGGACAGCACCAGTACCCCCAGCGGCAGCACCAACGCCAGCAGCACCTCCAGCTCCAACAGCGCCAACTCCAGCACCCTCAGAAGCACCAGCGCCAGCAGCACCTCCAGTGCCAACACCCCCAGTAGCTCCAGCTCCAGCAGCTCCAGCTCCAGCAGCTCTAGCAGCACCAACCCTAGTAGGACCGCCAGCTCCAGTACCACCA
The DNA here is from genome assembly GCA_948144175.1 of Closterium sp. NIES-65. Taxonomy (NCBI): domain Eukaryota; kingdom Viridiplantae; phylum Streptophyta; class Zygnematophyceae; order Desmidiales; family Closteriaceae; genus Closterium; species Closterium sp. NIES-65. Next base: position 129,424 of record CANXME010002557.1, read on the forward strand.
GCAGCTCCAGTAGTACCTCCACCAGGACCAACTCCAGCGGCCCTAGCAGCACCCCCAGTCCCAGCAGCTCCAGTACCAGTGGCTCCAGTAACTCCATTGCCGACCCCAGGGTCAGCAGCAACAGTAGCACCTCCAACTCTAGCAGCACGGCTCCATTTCGGGCAAACCACTTGCGCAGCTCCTGCGGAGAGGGTAGCTCCCGAAGGGCCCCCAAACCCAGCACCGCAAGAGGCCACACGAGCAGATTCAGCACCCCCAGGCTCCGCACCCCCAGGCTCAGCACCCCCAGGCTCTGTACTCCCAGGCTCCGCACCCCCAGGCTCAGCACCCCCAGGCTCCGCACCCCCAGACTCAACACCCTCACGCTTAGCACCCCCAGGCTCAGCACCCCTAGCAGTACTAGAGTCAACAGCTACCTCGACAGGCTCAGCACCCCTAGCAGTACTAGAGTCAACAACTACCTCGATAGGCTCGAGTGCCTCTACCTGGGACACACTTGACGGGGCAAGACCCTGAGGGAGGAGAGGGTCTACTTGGGGGGGGACCTGGCGCAAGGAAGAGCGGTGGCGGAGGGAGGGGCGCAGTGCGGTAGGGGAAGAGACGGTAGTAAGGCACCGACTCGTCAAAGGTGACGTCCAAGGAGAACAGAACACGGCGCGAGGTGGGGTGGTAAAACTGCCAACCAGGCGCGTCAGGGGGGAAGCCAAGGAAGATGCAGGGAACAGCACGGGGGGACAGCTTGTCCGCAGACAAGTCGCGGACAAACGCCCGAGATCCCCAGACACGAAACGCAAACGCAGGGCCAACCTTCCCCGTCCACCGCAAGGTGGGGGAGGTCTCTTGCAGGGAGACCTGGGGCTGAAGGTTGATCTGATGCGCTGCGTACTGAACTGCAAATGGCCACAGAAAATGGGGAGCAGTCGCATGGATCATGGACGTACGAGCGACGTCCATGACCATGCCAATGTGGCGTCAGCAATCCCATTTTGCTGTGGAGAGGCCGAAAGCCTGAAGGCCTGGCGGATGCCTTGTGCACGACAGAAGGCTCCCAGAAGGGCAGAGGAAAACTCCCCGCCTCAGTCAGAGTGCAAACGCAGAACACGAAAGTCTGAGCCGAAACTCTCTCTGAGCTGGAGACGAACCGCGCGGATCCAGTCGATCAACACCGCAATGACATCACCCTTGCTGCGCAAGGGGAACACCGTGGTGTAACGCTCGTGACCCAGGCCACGGACGTGGGCGAGGCCCCACACGTCCATGTGAAGAGTCTGCAGCGGAGCCTCTGTTGGAGGAAACTCGGAGGAGTGAGGGGCGGCGCGATGCCGCCCCTCGACGCAGGGAACGCAGGTAGGGGCAGGCCCCGGAGGGAGGGGAGGGAGGGACCGGGGGAGACCAGAGACAAGGACACGGGAGGCCATGCCTCGGAGACGAGGCAGGGAGGGGTGACCAAGGCGGTGGTGCTAGAGGAGAGTCTGGTGGGACAAGAGATGACACGAGCAGGGAGCAGACTCAGGACCAGACCTGGACGCTGCAGCAAACACCTGACCCGACGCAGCTACCTGACCAGACTCAGCAACCGGAGGAGACTCAGTAGTCAGTGTGTACAGGCTCAGCCCTGGCTGACGGGTAAACGTGGCCAAGTGTCGGCACGTCCGAGCACACGTACAGTGGGTCACCCGCTGACTCGCAGGAGTGAACTGGTCGACCCCCCATCCTGTAGATCAGCACCACTCACCAAGTTCGTAGAGAACGAGGGGAGGTAGAGACTTGACAGGGTGCCAGAGGGGGCCGCCAGACATGGTAAGAGAGTAGAGAAGTGGGCAAGGACAGGACCCCTAGAGGGGTCCGCCAGGGAGACCGCAACTGGCCGACTAAGCGGCGTAAGCGTGGTGCGGTCTTGAAAGAAGGAGCGGGAAGCACCCGAGTCAAGGGTGAAGGTGTGTAAGGCCAGAGCCGACGTGGTACCTGAGAGAGCAGACTCACCAGCACCTGGGGCACCAGACGCACTAGCACCAAGAGTAGCAGCCTCACCAGCACCTAGAGCAGCAGCCTCAATACCCGGGTCAGGCGGAACACAGAGGTAACAGTCACCCTCATCACTAGTAGACACAACATACATGGCAGGAAGAATGGCATCATAATCTAGATCAAAGATAGCAACCCCCGACCTAAGCAACTCGCCCCAGCGGGGGATCTCAGTGGCGTCAGGGAACTGGAGACGCCAAGCGTCCGTCAGGCGGCCGAAGCAGCGCTGGGTGGTGTGTGGGCCACCGCACGGCTCACCAGTGCGGTCGCTGGTACGCAGGACGTAGGCACAAGGACCAGCACCCCCACCCCGCTGACGGGCAGCGTACCACTCACGAAGCTGCAGGGGAAGGCGGGGTCTCACGAGTGCGCTGCTGCTACTGGCGCTGACCACCATCGAAGCCGCCCCACTGCGCAGAGCCACCTCGACCAGCTCCACCTCCGCCGCCGCCACCTCCGCCACCGCCGCCACCGCCTCCTGCGCTCCCTCCGCCACCGCCGCCGCCGCCTCCGCCTCCACCGCCGCCACCGAAGCCCCCACCCCCGCCACCACTCCCACCGTCACCCCCACTCCCTCCGCCGCCTCCACCGCCACCTCCATCGCCCCCGCCAGCCCCTCCAGCGCCCTTGCCCCCCTTGCCCTTGCCGGTGCGGCGTCTCCCGCTAGGGGCAGACGCAGCGCCGACCGACTCAGTGCCAACGAAGTCGACGGCAGTAGCAGAGGCAATAGAGGGCAAATGGGGGGAAGGGGAGCACCCCTCAAAAAAGGGGGCACGAGGGTCACCTCGAGAGGCTCCTACAGTGACTATACTCTTCTCAGCTGCCAGAAGGCGCTCCTTGAGGAGGTCAACAGTAAGTGTGGTGGGGCAAACAGAGAGGAAGTGGTCCCTGACCGAGCGAAGGGAGTTAGGGAGCAGGGTAACTATGTAGTAGTGGGTGATGTACATGGGGGGGGGGGGGGTTCTTGGCGCAGAACTCAGCAGGAAGCGCAGCGCGGTAGCGGGTGTCACTAGTGCGGAGGTGCGTAATGAGGTCAGCGACTGTGGGAAAGGCGGCAAGGTTAGGAAACAGGTACGGCAGCATGAGGCGGCTAAGGGCAGCAGTGGCAGGGGAAGAGTAGCGTGCAACTACAGCATCGTACAAGGTCTTAGCACTCTTGTACTGATTAAAGTGCGCGCGCTCATTGGAAGGCAAGTGATTACGCACAGCAAGACGGGCAGCAGCATCGCGTGTGGCCCACAGTGAGCGAACAGTGCTGTTAGCATTGGCAGCAGGGGCAGTAGAGGCGCCAGACGTGAGATCGAACAGTGAGAGACCGTCCTTCCTATCGCACTGTAGGAAAAGCTATAGATCATCGACCCAGACCTCAATGTCAACAGCCCGACCCTCAGCATCAAAGACTAGAACGCTAGGGGTAGCCATGACAGCAGTGGCAGCAGGCTAGGGGCAGCAGTAGCAGGCGTGGCTTGGCAGTGCTCTCACCAGGACTGGTAGGTAGGGGTCGGTAAGCGGTGGGGCAGGGCCGAGGCGCGTCGGCAGGGACAGTGCCGCGACCGCGGCGTCAGCTCCTGCTGTCAGTGGTGGCGGCAGTTGCGGGTGTCGGCGGCGACGGCTGCTGCTGGTGGCGGCCGCCGCTGCTGTCGGTAGCGTCTGCTGCTGTCGACTGCTGCTGGCGGCCGGCGGCGGCTGCTGCTGGCGGCGGCTGCTGCGGGTGGCGGAGGAGCCGAGAAGGGGCCACGAGGGGCTTCGAAGGGCGGCGACGGGGCCGCTACGGGTGGCGACGGGGCTGCTAGGGGCGGCGACGGGGCCGCGAAGGGGCCGTGAGGGGCCAAGAAGGGCGGCGACGGGGCCGCTAGGGACGGCGACGGGCCCGCGAAGGGCGGCGACGGGGCCGATAGGGGCGGCGACGGGGCCGCGAAGGGCGGCGACGGGGCCGATAGGGGCGGCGACGGGGCCGCGAAGGGCGGTTACGGGGCCGCTAGGTGTAGCGACGGGGCCGCAAAGGGCGGCGACGGGGCCGTAACGGGCGGTGGCGGGGCCGCGAGGGGCGGAAACAGAGCCGCAAGGGGCGGCGATGGGGCCGCTAGGGGTGGCAACGGGGCTGCGAAGGGTGGCGACGGGGCCACTCGGGGTGGCGACGGGGCCGCGAGGGGCGGCGACGGGCCGCTAAGGGTGGCGACGGGGCTGCTAGGGGTGGCGCGAGGGGCCGTGAGAGGGGCCTCTAGGAGGGCGCGATGGGCCGCTAAGGGCAGGGGACGCGACGAGAGGGCGGCCCACGGGGCGCGCCTCGGGCAGGGGCGACTCGCGCTCCGGTCAGAAAATAATAATAATCGATTTTCCAGTGGTGGGCCCTAGGAAGCGTTCCCAGTAGGGAACTTGCTCTATACCATGTGAAGAAATGAGGAATGAATGCACTGGCAAACAGGTGGGTACAAGTAGGAAAACCTAAAAGTGTTGTACCCCATATTGTCTACCCCACTACAGCCTACACAGACTATAGCATATAAGTTTGACATACGACCCAGCGCGCCTTAAACTTGTCGATGGTGCCGTCTGCCTTTGTCTTCACACGGAAGACCCATTTCCCGGTGACTACTGTCTTGTTTCATGCCACGCCGATGGGAACAACTTTCCAGGTGTTCCGTTCTTCTAGTGCTTTTAGCCCCTTGTCCATGGCTTTGCGCCATTTTTCCTTATGCTCCCCCCCTAGAGCCTGCTGAACGGTGGCAGGCTCCTTAGGAATCTCCGTGCCGTGGACCGCGGTGACGAGGCCGAGTATCTGAAGGCCACTCTGTGTGTAGCGAGGGAATGTTGTGTCATCTGGATAAGCTTCTTTGTCACCTGCTTCTGGGTCAGGTATGAAGTTGGGCCCTATGCGTTCTGCTTCGTTTGTGTTGACTTCTGCTGGTGTAACGTAACCGTTGTCGGCGAAGTGGTAAAATACTTCGACGTTGGCGCTTTCGCGAGGATTTTCGTCCTCCATTGGGACGTCGACGGAGCAGTAAGGGAGAAGTCCGGCTTCCTCTGAGGCTTCATCCACGTTCTACTCTTCCCATTCAGCTTCGTCTGCTGCCGAGGCGAAAGCTCGGTCGCCACGGAAGCCACCTGTGGGGTCTCGATCTTCTTCCAGGTTGGCAAGGTACGTCGGAAGGGTGAGTCGTTTGTTGAAGATGACATCACGTGCTGCTACTGTTTCTTTGGAGTGGATGTTGAAAAATTTCCACGCGTTGTAATCTCTTTCGATGCCCAGGTGTAGTCGCCACTGTGCGAGTTGGGAAAATCGGTTGGCTCGTGCAGATGGGGGTCGGTACTGTACCATGCAGCCAAAAACTCTTAACATTTTTGTGCTGCACTGTTTTCCTGTCCACACCAGGTGCGGTGATGCATTGTTCGGGAGCGATGATGAAGAAGGCAAGTTGTGCTGCATGACAGTGTGGTCCATTGCTTCGGGCCACTGGTGGTTGGGCAGTCGCATGCCTCGTAGCAACTTGCGCATGGTGTTTTGAGGAGTTTGTTCATCCTTTCTGCTACGCCTTGCTGCTAGTGAGCGTAGGGAAGAGAGATGAGCCTCTTGATCCCTTTTTCTGCCAGGTATTGCTTTGCGAGTACCAGAAGCCTTCGGGACTGCAGTTGGGGTCGAGATCCGGTGGATGTGTCCAAGAGGTGAAGATGACGATCCCGTCATTGTCAGCAGTGCCAAGATCTGGGACGAAGTTGAGGACGAAGACGTTATTTTTCAGGACCGCCTTCCCAATGTAGAGACCGCCCTTCCCGTGGTATAACTTGAACTCCTGTGTTGTGCTGTCTGCTTCGAGATGGATGCCTTTCGCCAGCAGCTGACTGACGCTTATTCAGTTGTAGCCGAGTCCCTCTGCAATTAATACTTTTGACATCTGTAATATGACGTTTTTCTCTCGTGACTGAAGTTGCACCACGCCTTGTCGTCGTGTGCGCATGTTCTGGTTGTTGGCGACGATGATGACGACTTCCCGCTGAAGTTGGTATTCCCGTTGAACGAAGCGACCTGAAGAGCACATGTGTTGTCCGCAACAATTGTCCAAGAACCAGGTATCCTTCCTAGACGGTTTACTTTGGGCGATGGCTGCGTACGTCGGGTTCGGTTGCAGTGACTCCCGACGTGGAGTCCTTTCATCGAGTTGTTCTTCTGGTGAGTAGTGCGGGAGCGATTCGGTGATGCAGGAGTCGGTCAATCTTGCGATGCAGCTGACGATGTTCCTTGTTCCTTGTGCAGGTTGTCCCGTCGACGTTGTTGACGTTTGCACTTGAGTGGTGGGATTTACTTGCGTTGAGGCAACTTGACTGCTTGAAGGTCGAAGCCGCCGCTGCGTTGGTGTTGACTGCTGCCGGTTAGGGCAGTGTGTGCGGGGATGACCTGACGTCTTGCAGAGATGACAAAACGGAGGTACGGGTTGCTGTCCTTGGTACTTATTTTGCCGATGGTTGTTGTTGTTGTAGCGCCGTTGAGTGTGGAAAGCGAACTCAGGCACTGACGTCTTCCTTCTGTGTTTTTCTTCTTGTACGTCCATGTCTTGTTGTTCGGCGTGAATCTCGGCGTAGAGAGCTACTTCGGAGATTTTTCCGTGAGTTCGGAGTATGGCACGAGTGGAGCGCCAATGAGGACCAAGACCGCCAATGACGACTGTGACGAAGGCGTCTTCTGATATCGACCCTCCGCGTCGAAAGAGTTTGTCGCGCAATTTGCGACAGCGGCTGATATACGCCATCCTTTTTTCGCACGGTTTCATTTCGACTGTTGTCAGTTGCGCCATTAACCGGCTTTGATTGACGATGTCTGTTGCTTGATACAGGTTCTTCATTTGGTTGTAAGCGAGCTCTGCGGAGTTGCCGTATCCCCTGTAAGACCGTATATTCAGCTGCTGATTTAGAGCGATATTCCTCAGTAGGATTGTGTACGCCATCATTGACTGGTACGTGTATTGTTGCTTGTCCTACTGTGTGTCGTGTGTTGGATATGGCAGGGACCCTTCGAAGAAACCAAGAATCTGCGCGCCTTCCATCATTAGTTCGAACTCGAACGACCAAGTAAAGAAGTCATTCCCGTCGAAAGGCCTTGACGTTTGCAGATTTAAGACGTGCGCGAACTGCGACTGAACTTGAAGTGCATCCAGTGTTTTCTCTTGTCCACGTGCAGGCTGTGGGTGTGGTATGAAGCTGACGGAGCCGCGCTGGGGCTCGTACGGAGCAAAGGTAGGCTGCTGCTGTTGATTTCCGCGTGCGTAGGATGAGCCGTTGAGACTCATGGGTGTCACATTGTTGCTGTTGTTTGACTGCGCAGGTGCTGACTGCTGGTGTTGCTCGAAGAAGGACACAAAGGAGAAGAACTTCTCCATCATGTTCTGGTCGAAGCCTGCAGGTTGATTCGCAAGAGTTTCAGTGGACCGTGCTGCTGGTCTTGTCGCCGTACCCTGCTCTGTCTGTAGGCCAGAGGCAAGAGGTGGAGTAGGGGTAGTGCCGGGAGAACCATTAGAGGAACTCCTTTCCTTCTGAGTAGCCATGCTTGCTGATGTTGTAGGTGTCTTGATAGTGGAATTTGTCCTGACAGCTCTCATACCATGTTGGGCTGAGAAGAGCCCTTAGGATCTTTGCAGGACTAAATTTTGAGTAGGACAATCTAATAGCGGAAGCGTTTAATGAAATGTTTGTGAACCACCTTGCGCTCGTATGTGAGGGCAAAGTAGATTGATTAAAACAAAGAGATACAAGTGTTTATAAGAGTACAAGGGAATATGTAGGGTTATGACTAATCACTGTTTTGCTATTGTTGTTGCGGTTTGATACAGTGACGACTCGGGCAACTACTCAATAGCGAGTCAATTGTGTGTCCTTGCTGTCGCGCTGTACTTGTCAGGTCAAAGGTCGCTGACCTTTGACTTTCGCGTAACCTCCAGAAGTTGTTCAACCTCCGAGGGTTGACTTGCCAATGCTTCGATATGTTTCACTTTGTTGGGCTGAAAAAGCCCTTAGGATCTTTGCAGAGGTGAATTCTGGGTAGAGTTGATGTAGTAGCAGAAGCGTTTAATAAAGAGTTTGTGAACCACCTTGCGCTAGTATGTGAGGGCAAAGTAAATTGATTAAAGCAAAGAGATACAAGATTATATATGAATACAGAGAATATGAAGAGACACAGTTATAACTACTTTACTGTTGTTGTTGCGGTTCGATACAATGACGACTCGGGCAACTGCTCTGCAACGAGTCAGTTGTGTGTCCTTGCTGTCGCGCTGCATTTGACAAGTCAAAGGTCGCTGACCTTTGACTTTCGCGTAACCTCCAACGGTTACTTCAACCTCCGAGGGTTGACTCGCTGGTGCCTTGATATGCTCTGCTTCGCTTGTGCCTTAGTGTTTCGACACGACAGAGGTGCTTAGGAACGATTGTTTCCAACACTCCCCTTCGCTTCTGGAATGTCGCTGACGTGGCTCTGTCCAGTCAGCAGCATGCAATGTTCGAACTTCTGCTTTCCGAGCCTCTTGGTCAGGTAATCAGCTGCCATCTCCGACGTGGGGCAGTATGACAGCTCAAGCCTTCCCTTCTCGATCTCGTCCTTCACGAAGAAATATCGTAGGGCGATGTGTTTCGTTCTGTTCGCGAAGCCGTTCTTATTGGCGATGCGAATTGCCGACTGGTTGTCGCAGAACAGGATGAAGTTGTGTAACTCGGCTAACTTCGCTTCTTCCAACAGCTCGCGAAGGTAGAGTCCTTCCTTGGTGGCTGAGCAGAGTGCAATAAATTATGCTTCAGCTGACGAGAGAGCAATTAGTTCTTGCTTGCTCAATTGCTAGGAGATAGGCCCGATAGGCTTGAGGCGGTAGATGTAGCCGGTGCGTGATCGTCTGTTGTCGGAGACGCCTGCGTGGTCTGCGTCGACGTAGCCGATTAGCTTATGCGTTGTAGTTGCGTTCTTATGATAAGTCAGTCCGACCGTCGGGGTACTGACAAGGTAGTGAAGACTGCGGTCGAGCTCCGCCAGATGTTCCGCTTCAGGCCTCTTGAGGTAGGTGGCGAGCTGGCTTGCAGAGTAGGATAGATCTGGGCAGCAGGTGACAGCTGCGAAGAGAAGGCAGCCCAGCTTTCTCTGGTAGTCGCGGATGCCGGCGGGCTTGAGTAGAGCGGAGCCTTCCTTGTTGCTTGCTGTCGTGTAGTTGTACGGTGTTGAGATAGTAGTTGGTGTGAGTGCGAAACGCTTGGCGATGGTGTCGGCGTATTTCGCGGCGCTGAGGTGGATAGCGTCTTCTTCTTCTCTGATGTTGAGGCCAAGGTACTCTGTGATGGTAGGTGAGACCGTGAGTGTGAGGTCTTGTTGTAGCTCCCCTTCGAACCAGGTTGTAATGCCTTCGGTTGAGCCAATGTAGAGTAGGTCGTCTACATAGACGATTAGCAGGATGTAGTCGGTACCCTTCGAAAGCCGGTACATGCCCTGGTCGTGCGGTAGTTGCTTGAAGCCGATGCGAATGAGGCGAGCGTGTAGGTATTGTTGCCATAGTCGCGGGGCTTGCTTGATGCCGTAGAGTGACTTGAGTAGTTGACAGACGTGTTTCGAGTCCGTGCTGGAGCCGTGTGGTAGCTCGACGAAGATCTCGACGTCGACGGGTGCGTAGAGGAATGCATTAGCGACGTCGATTTGCCTTAGCTTCTTCTTCTTCATGGCGGCGATCGCGAGAAGGATCCGTAGCGAGGTGTGTCGGCTGACTAGAGCGAATGTTTCGGTGAAGTCGCGTCCGTGCTCTTGGTCGAAGCCACGAACGACCCAGCGTGCTTTGAATTTGTCGATGGTGCCATCGGCCTTTGTCTTCACATGGAAGACCCATTTCCCGGTGAGTACTGTCTTGTTCCGTGTCACGCCGATGGGGACCACCTTCCACGTGTTGCGTCTCCATTGCCTTCAGCTCCTTGTCCATGGCTTTGCGCCATTTTTCTTTATGTTCCCCCCCCAGAGCCTGCTGAACCGTCGCAGGCTCTTTAGGAGTGATGGAGCCGTGGACTGCGGTGACGAGCCCGAGAATATGCAGTCCACTCTGTGAGTAGCGGGGAAGATTTACATCCTCGGGATGAGCTGCTTCATCTCCCGCTTCTGGATCAGGTATGAAATTTGGTCCTACTCGTTCTGCTTTGTTCGTGTTGACTGTCGCAGGTGTTACGTAACCGTTGTCGGCGAAATGGTAGAAGGTTTCGGCGTTGGCACTTTCGCGAGGGTTGTCTTCGTCCATGGGAACGTCGACGGAGCAGAACGGAAGAGGTCTGGCTTCTTTTGAGGCGTTGTCCACATTCTGCTCGTCCCAGCCTGCTTCGTCCGCTGCTGAGGCGAAGGCTCGGTCACCACGAAGACCACCTGTGGGATCTTCGTCTTCTTGCAAGTTGGCAAGGTACGTCTGGAGTGTGAGCCGTTCGTAGAAAATTACGTCACGTGCTGCTACTGTTTCCTTGGAGTGGACGTCGAAGATTTTCCACGTGTTGTAGTTCTTTTCGATGCCCAGGTGTAGTCCCCACTGTGCTCGTCGAGAAAGTCGGCCCGCTCGTGCTGCTGGGGGTTGGTACTGTACCATGCACCCGAAAACTCGTAACATTTTTGTGCTGCCCTGTTTCCCTGTCCATAGCAGATGCGGTGATGCGTTGTTCGGAAGCGATGACGACGACAACAAATTGTGCAGCATGACAGCGTGTTCCATTGCTGCAGGCCATTGGTGGTTGGGTAGCCGCATGCCATGTAACAGTTTGCGCATGGTGTTCTGCAAGGTCCTGTTCATTCTTTCTGCTACTCCTTGCTGCTGATGGGCGTAGGGAACGGAGATGAGCTGCTTGATTCCCCTTTCCGCAAGGTAATGCTTGAATCGCTGAGAGGTGTATTCTCCTCCTCCATCTGATTGGAAGCTTTTCAGTTGTACGCCCGACTCTCTCTCTGCTACTGGTAGCCAGGCAACGAAGGCTGCGAATGCCATGTCGCGGCTAGGTAGGTTTAGGTGCCAGACGTAACGGGTGGCGGCGTCGATAAAGGTGATTGTGTAGTTGTATGTGATTTGTCCTGGTTCCCGATTGAATGGGATGTCGCTATATACCTTCTCGAGTGGTGCGTACGCGTGAGCGCTTGGGTTGTGATGTGGCGCGAATGGTCGATGCGGTAAGTCGCCTTCAGGGCAGGTGAAGCACGTTCCTCGCGCTCGTTGAAGTTCTCGTCCGTCGGTTAGTAGGAGCGAGTCCTTGTCAAGTACTCCTGCTCTTATTGTATTGTTTAATACTGTGTTGCTTGGGTGTCCAAACCTTGCGTACCAGGTGCTTTCGTTGGCGCGATGTCCGGGTGATCGTCGTTACATGTCGGAGTTGGAGTAGAAGCTGGCGGTGAAGTTGGTGCTGCGATGAAATTCTCGTGGTGCTGGGTGTAGTTGTTGCGCTGGTGTTGGTGGTGTGTCGTCGATGAGGAGTGGTGTCGTTGAAGGACCAGCAACTGGTGTTGACGTTCCTGCTGATGCCGTTGATGGTTCTGCTACTGCCGATGTTGTCTCTGCTGCTGCCGATGTTGGATCTGCTGCTGCCAATGTTGTCTCTGCTGCTGCCGATGTTGTCTCTGCTGCCGATGTTGTCTCTGCTGCCGATGTTGTCTCTGCTGCTGCCGATGTTGTCTGAATTGTTGCTAACGCCCTTGTTCTTTCTGCTTCAGGGATGGTTGTCAGAACATCATAGCTTATGCTGTTGTGTAGGCTATAGTGGGGTATCCTATAGGGGGTACAACCCAATTAGGGTTGGTACTTGTACTCACACATTTCTTAGTTCATTCATTCGTGTTCTTTGTTTCACATGGAATCAGAGCAGGTTCCCTCCTAGGGACTGCTTCTAGGGCCCACCGAAGCGCGCCCCGAGGCGCGTTTTCCTTTTTTTTTAGCGACCCTCGGTGTCGCCCCTAGCGGCCCGTTGCGCCGCCCTTTCCTACACGGCCCCGCCGCCCTTACGTCGCGGCCCCACCGCCCTTCCTTCGCGGCCCCGCCGCTCTACTCACGCGGCCCCGCCGCCCTGCACTTCGCGGCCCCGCCGCCCTTCCTTCGCGGCCCCGCCGCCCTGCACGTCGCGGCCCCGCCGCCCTGCACGTCGCGGCCCCGCCGCCCTGCACGTTGCGGCCCCGCCGCCCTTCCTTCGCGACCCCGCCGCCCTTCCTTCACGGCCCCGCCGCTCTGCTCATGCGGCCCCGCCGCCCTTCCTTCACGGCCCCGCCGCTCTGCTAACGCGGCCCCGCCGCCCTTCCTTCACGGCCCCGCCGCTCTGCTCACGCGGCCCCGCCGCCCTGCACTTCGCGGCCCCGCTGCCCTTCATCCGCGGCCCCGCCGCCCTTCCTTCGCGGCCCCGCCGCCTTGCACGTCGCGGCCCCGCCGCCCTGCACGTTGCGGCCCCGCCGCCCTTCCTTCGCGGCCCTGCCGCCCTGCACGTCGCGGCCCTGCCGCCCTGCACTTCGCGGCCCCGCCGCCGTTCATTCGCGGCCCCGCCGCCCTTCCTTCGCGGCCCCGCCGCCCTACACGTCGCGGCCCCGCCGCCCTGCACGTCGCGGCCCCGCCGCCCTTCCTTCGCGGCCCCGCCGGCCCAGCCGCCCTGCACTTCGCGGCCCCGCCGCCCTGCTAACGCGGCCCCGCCGCCCTTCCTTCGCGGCCCCGCCGCCCTTTATTACGCGGCCCCGCCGCCCTGCTACAGCGGCCCCGCCACCCTGCACTTCGCGGCCATGCCGCCCTCCCTTAGCGGCCCCGCCGCCCTGCACTTAGCGGCCCCGCCGCTCTTCCTTCGCAGCCCCACCTCCCTACGCTTCGCGGCCCCGCTACCCTCAGCTCCTCGCCCGCTGCACCACCCTGCATCGTGCACCCGAGCAGCCGACCGCCGCGCCGCCGAGTTTCAGGAGAGCCGATCCGCCCAGCAGCTGCACAGCCGAGCCGCCCATCAGCCGAGCCGCCGAGCCGCCGAGCTGCCCGATCGCCGAGCCGCCCTGCCGCCCTGCACTCAGCCGCCGAGCCGCCCCGCAGCCGAGCCTCCCTGCAGCCGAGCCGCCCTTCTGCCGAGCCGCCCTTCTGACGAGCCGCCTGTCCTGCCCTGTCTTGTGAGCACGACCCACTGCTACTGCGTGCCCTGCCCCCCCCAGTGCTTGCACGTCTAGTCTGTCGTCATGGCTACCCCCAGTGTCCTCGCTTTTGACACTGAGGGTCGAGCCATTGACTTTGAGGTCTGGGTCGACGACCTGCAGTTGTTTTTACAGTGCGATAGAGCGGACGGTCTTTCTCTCTTTGACCTCTCCTCTGGCGCCTCTCCTGCTCCTACTCCTGATGCTGACCCCACTGTTCGCTCTCAGTGGGCCATCCGCGATGCTGCTGCACGTCTTGCTGTGCATCGCCACCTCCCTACCACTGAGCGCGCGCACTTTAGTCAGTACAAGAGTGTTCAGACCTTGTACGACGCTGTAGTTGCGCGCTACTCTTCCCCTGCCACTGCTGCACTGAGTCGCCTCATGCTACCGTACCTCTTTCCTGACCTTGCTGCCTTTCCCACAGTCGCTGACCTCATTACGCACCTCCGCACTAGTGACACCCGCTACCGCGCCGCCCTTCCTGCTGAGTTCTGCGCCAAGAACCCCCCCCCCCCATGTACATCGCTCTCTATTACATAGTCACTCGCCTCCCTGACTCCCTTCGCGTAGTCAGGGACCACTTCCTCTCAGTCTGTCCCACCACTCTCACTATTGACCTCCTCGAGAAGGCCCTCCTAGTGGCAGAGAAGAGCATAGTCGCTGTAGGAGCTTCTCGTGGAGACCCGCGCACCACCATCTTTGAGGGGTGTTCTCCTTCCCCCCTGCTGCCCTCTGTTGCCTCTGCTGCTGCCGCCGACCTGCTTGGTCTTGAGTCGGTCGGCACGGCGTCTGTCCCTAGCGGGAGACGCCGATCTGGCAAGGGCAAGGGGGGCAAGGGCGCGGGTGGAGCTGGCGGGGGCGGTGGAGGTGGCGGTGGAGGCGGCGGAGGGAGTGGGGGTGGCGGTGGGAGTGGTGGCGGGGGTGGTGGCGGTGGTGGCAGCAGCGTAGGCGGAGGCGGTGGCGGCGGCGGCGGTGGGATCGGAGGCGGCGGTGGTGGCGGAGGTGAAGGCGGTGGTGGCGGAGGAGGTGGAGCCGCTCGGGGTAGTGCCCCGCAGCGGAGCGGCTCTGGTGGTGGTCAGCGCCAGCAGCAGCAGCAGCAGCAGCGTTCTCAGGACGTCCCCCCGCCTCAGCAGCTCCGTGAGTGGTACACGCAGCGTCAGCGTGGTGGAGGTTTTGGCCCGTGCACCTACGTTCTTCGTTCCGGCGACCGAGCGGGTGAGCAGTGTGGGGGTGCCCACTCCACCCAGCGCTGCTATGGCCGCCCGTCGGACGCGTGGCGTCAGCAGTTCCCTAAGGCTAGTGAGATCCCTCGCTGAGAGAGCTGTCTAGGGCTGGCGTACCGATCTTTGATCTTGACTTTGATGCTATCCTTGCCGCCATGTATGCTGTGACTATTAGTGATGAGGGTGACTGTTACCGGTGTTTCCCGCCCGACCCGGGCATTGGTACTGCTGCGCTAGGTGCTTGTGAGGCTGCTGCTCTAGGTGCTAGTGCGTCTGCGCTCTCAGGTACTGGTGAGGCTGCACTCTAAGGTACCGCGTCGGCTTCGGCCTCCCTCACCTTCACACTTGACTCCGGGGCTTCTCGCTCCTTCTTTCGGGACCGCACCACACTCACGCCGCTTGGTCAGCCGGTTGCGGTCTCACTGGCTGACCCCTCTGGGGGTCTTGTCCTCTCTCACTTCTCCACTGTCCTCCCGTGTCCAGCTGCCCCCTCGGGCACCCTGTCTGGTCTGTACCTCCCCTCGTTCTCGACGAACTTGGTGAGTGGTGCTGACTTGCAGGATGCGGGGGTTCACCACTTTACTCCTGCGAGTCAGCGGGTGACCCACTGCACGGACGCGCGCAAACGCCGACACCTGGCCATGTTCTCCCGTCGGCCGGGGTCGAGCCTCTACACCCTGACCACTGAGTCTCCTCCTGTCCCTGTGTCTGGCCAGGTAGCTGCGTCGGGTCAAGTGTTTGCTGCTGCGTCCAGGTCTGGTCCTGAGTCTGCCCCCTGCTCGTGTCACCTCCAGTCTCACGAGACTCTCCTGTGGCACCACCGTCTTGGCCACCCCTCCTTGCCTCGTCTCAAGGACATGGCTTCCCGTGTCCTTGTCTCTGGTCTCCCTCGGTCTCTCCCTCCCTTTCCTTCGGGGCCTGGACCTTCCTGTGTCCCTTGTGTCGAGGGGCGGCTCTGGGCAACCCCTCACTCCTCCCAGTTTCCTCCGACAAAGGCTCCTCAGCAGACGCTTCACATGGACGTGTGGGGCCCGGCCCGCGTCCGTGGACACGGTCACGAGCGCTACTTCCTGCTGGTGGTTGACGACTACTCGCGTTTCACCACAGTCTTCCCCTTGCGCAGCAAGGGTGATGTCATTGAGGTGTTGATCGACTGGATCCGCGCAGCTCGTCTCCAGCTCTGGAGGAGCTTCGGCTCGAACTTTCCTGTTCTGCGTCTGGACTCTGACCGAGGCGGAGAGTTCTCCTCTGACCTTCTGCGAGCCTACTATCGTGCACGAGACATCCGCCAGACCTTTACGCTTCCAGACTCTCCGCAGCAAAATGGGATTGCTGAGCGTCGCATTGGCATGGTCATGGACGTCGCTCGTACGTCCATGATGCATGCGGCTGCCCCCCATTTTCTGTGGCCGTTTGCGGTTCGGTACGCGGCGCATCAGATCAACCTTCACCCAGGGGTTTCCCGGCCGGGTAAGGTCCGTACCTCCCCAGCTCTGCTGTGGACTGGGAAGGTCGGCGATGCGTTTGCGTTCCGTGTCTGGGGATCTCGGGCGTTTGTCCGCGACTTGTCGGCGGACAAGCTGTCCCCCCGTGCTGCTCCCTGTGTCTTCCTTGGCTTCCCCCCTGACGCTCCTGGGTGGCAGTTCTACCACCCCTCCTCTCGTCGTGTTCTATCCTCCCAGGACGTCACGTTCGACGAGTCAGTCCCCTTCTACCGTCTCTTCCCCTACCGCACTCCTTCCTTCCCCCCGCCGCTGCACTTCCTTGTGCCAGGTCCCCCTCTGGTAGACCCCCTTCCCCCTCAGGGTCCTGCCCCTTCAGGTGTGTCCTAGGTTGACGCAGTCGAGCCGGTCGAGGTTGCGGGTGACTCTGGTACTGCTGCGGGTGCTGTGCCTGGGGGTGCTGACTCTGGGGGTGCCGTGCGCGAGGGTGCTGAGCCTAGGGGTACTGAGTCTGGGGGTGCTGCGACTGAGGGTGCTGAGCCTGGGGGTGCTGAGCGTGGGGGTGCTGCCACCTGGGGTGCTGAGCGTGGGGTTGCTGAGTCTGGGGGTGCTCCGCCAGAGGGTGCTGAGTCTGGGGGTGCTACGTCAGGTGCTACTGCGCCTGGAGGTGCTGCGTCTGGAGCTGCTGAGCCTGGAGGTGCGGAGCCTGCCGCCGCTGGACCTCCCCTTGTGGCGTCTGGTAGTGCTAGGCCTGGAGGTTCTCCGGGTGCTCCGTCTCGAAGGGAGCCACTCTCTCCACAGGAGTTGCGCGAGTGGTTTGCTTGCCGCTGGAGGCGTACTGCTGGAGCTGGGGCTTCTTCGGCACCTAAGGGTGCTGGTGCCGCCGGTCCCAGAGCTGCTGGGCCTGCGGGTTCTACTTGAGCTGGAGCTGCTGAGGGTGGTGGTGCTGAGATTGCTACTGTCTGTCCCGGCGGTGGTCCTGCTGCTGGCGCTGCTGGAGGTCCTGCCGCTGGAGGTGCTGTTGGCGCTGGTGCTGCCGCTGGGGGTACTGGTGCTGTCCTTGCTGTGTCTAGAGTCCCCGCGCGGCCTCGGCCGTACTTCGTTCCGCTCCTGCAGCAGGTTCTTGGTCTCTCTCCTCCTGTAGAGTGCCACCGCCTGTCCAGTCCCAGTCACTGTTAGAGCCCGCCTCTTGACTGCCTGCTCCCTCTCCTTACACTGGTCCTACTGGAGGTCTTGCTGAGCGTCGTGAGCCTGCGTCTCGTCCCGCGTCGCCTGTTCGTGCTGCTCGTACTAGTGGTCGCGGTTCGCGTCAGCGTCCTCCTCCTGTCCCTGGCACGCACCGGATGTCTCTGTGTCCGTCCACTGCTCCTCTGCGTGCCTCTTCGCCTTCTCCTCCTGAGTCCTCTCTTCTTGCGCTTTCCGACCCGGAGTCGGACTCTCTTCGTGCTGCGAGTCCTACTGTCAGGCGTCTTCTCCCTAATGTTGTCACTGACCCCTCTTTTGAGTCCACTGCTGTGTCTGCTCTTGTTACTGAGCTCGTCGACTTTGCTGCTCGCTGTCGTCTAGACTACGCTTTCTGTCTTGTTACTGAGTCTGCGTCTGTCTGTCCTACGTCCGTCGGGGGTGAATGTGCTCTTGGCACGGACGTCCTTGAGGACAGGCAGGAGGAGTTCCAATGTCTGGCTGCTGCTTCACCTCATCTCGCGTCTGTACTGCTTGCCCCTGAGGGAGACCCGGATGCACTAGACATCCCTACTCTGCGTTCTTACGCGGAGGCTATAGAGGGTCCCTACTCCTCTAAGTGGCAGGCAGATATGGATGCAGAGATGGCTTCCTGGAAGTCCACAGGCACCTACGTTGACGCGGTTCCCCTTCCTGGGGCGAACATTGTCAGTGGCATGTGGATCTTCAGGGTGAAGCGGCCGCCTGGCGCTCCACCTGTCTTCAAGGCGCGGTACGTCGCTCGTGGCTTCAGTTAGCGGCTGGGAGTTGACTACTTTCATACCTTCTCTCCCACCTCGAAGATGACCACTCTTCGGGTGCTGCTACACATAGTCGCTCAGCGCGACTACGAGCTTCACTCTCTTGACTTCAGCACAGCTTTCTTGCAGGGTAGCCTGCACGAGGAGATCTGGCTGCGCCGTCCACCTGGCTTCACTGGGACTTTCCCTCCTGGCACCCAGTGGAGCCTCCGACGGCCAGTCTACGGTCTCCGCCAGGCACCGCGTGAGTGGCACGACACACTGAGGACTACGCTTGCGGCTCTTGGGTTTGCTCCCTCTAGTGCTGACCGTCGTTGTTTCTGCGCACCGACACTTCTCTGCCGCCGTTCTACATCCTCGTGTACGTCGACGACTTAGTCTTTGCCACTGCTGACACTGCTGGGCTCGCCTATGTGAAGTCCGAGCTGCAGAAGAGACACACGTGCACAGACCTGGGTGAACTGCGCATCTACCTTGGCTTGCTCACCTCTTGACCTTCCTTGTACTCTTGCATATATATATATATATATATATATATATACCTGCTCTTGCTTGTTTAGCCTTATATATATATGTCTCCTCTTGCATGTGAACTGGCCTTGTGGCCTTGACCTTGTGCTCGGACTGTGTGGTGACGTTGTGATCCACCCTGAGCTTTGCTTTGCTTTGCTTGACAGGTCTTTTTTACCCCTTGTTCTCCCCCACTTTGCCTATGGGGGTGTGTCAGAACATCATAGCTTATGCTGTTGTGTAGGCTATAGTGGGGTATCCCATAGGGGGTACAACCCAATTAGGGTTGGTACTTGCACTCACACATTTCATAGTTCATTCATTCGTGTTCTTTGTTTCACAATGGTGTGTGAATACCAGAAGCCTTCTGGACTGAAGTCTGGATCAAGGTCCGGAGAGTGTGTCCAGTCGGTGAAGTTAACGATGGCGACGCTGTCGGCAGTGCCAAGGTCAGGGACGAAATCAAGAACGAAGACGTTGTTCTTGAGGGCCGCCCTGCCGATGTAGAGTCCTTCTCTCCCGTGATACAACTTGAATTCTTGAGTGGTACTGTCTGCTTCGAGGTGAATCCCCTTCGTCATCAGCTGGCTGACGCTCAGTAAGTTGTAGCCGAGTCCCTCCGCGATTAGTACTCCTGACATCTGTAGTACGACGTTTGTTTCCCTTGAATGAAGTTGAACTACGCCTTGTCGTCGTGTTCGCAGGTTTTGGTTGTTGGCAACTGTAATGACGACTTCGCGTTGAACGAAGCGTCCTGAGGAGCACATGTGCTGTCCGGAGCAACTGCCCAAGAACCATGTGTCCCTTCCGAATGGCTCGCTTTGGGCGATGGTGGCGTATGTCGGGTTCGGCTGAAGTGACTCGCGGTGGGGTGTGGTTTCGTCGAGTTGTTCTTCCTGTGAGTAGTGTGGTGGTGACTCGGTATCTTTGCCATGCAGTTGACGATGTTTCTTGCTCCTTGTGCAGGTTGTCCTGTTGAAGACGTTGAAGCTTGAATCTGAGTCGTAGGATTTGCTTGCGTTGAGGCGACTTGGCTACTTAAAGGCCGAAGTTGCCGCTGTGGTGTTGTTGATTGTTGACGATTCATGCAGTGCGTGCGCGGGTGTCCTGAAGTTTTGCAGATGTGGCAGAACGGAGGTACTGGCTTCAGCTGTTGCTGCCGGTTGTTGTTGTTGTTGTAGCGTCGCTGGGTGTGGAACACAAACTCTGGTGCTGACGTCTTCTTTTTCAGTCGTTCTTCTTGCATGTCCATGTCTTGCTGCTCGGCATAGATTTCGGCGCAGAGCGCTGCTTCGGAGATTCTTCCGTGAGCTCGGAGGATGGCTTTTGTGGTGCGCCATTAAGGACCGAGGCCGCCGATAATGACTGTCACAAAGGCGTCTTCAGAAATCGACCCTACGCATCGAAGAAGCCTGTGTTCAATTCGCGACATCGACTGATATACGCCATTCCTTTTTCCCCCGGTTTCATTTCAACCGTTGTCAGTTGCGCCATTAACCGACTTTGACTTACACTGTCTGTTGCTCGATACAGGCTCTTCAGGTGGTTGTACGCGAGCTCCGCGGAGTTACCGTAACCTCGGTAAGTCCTTATGTTCTGCTGTTGAGTCGGGGTGATATTTCTCAGTAGGATCGTGTACGCCATCATTGACAGATAGGTGTACTGCTGCTTCTCGTACTGTGTGCCGTTTGTTGGGTATGGCAGGGACCCGTCGAAGAACCCGAGTATCTGCGCGCCTTCCATCATCAGCTCAAACTCGAACGACCAGGTGAAGAAATCCTTTCCATCGAAAGGTCTTGATGTCTACATCTTCAGAACATGTGCGAACTACGACTGAACTTGTAGTGCGTTCAGTTGTTTTTCTTGTCCAGGTGAGGGCTGTGGGTGTGGCATGAAGCTGATGGATCCGCGATCGTACGGAGCAAAGGTAAGCTGTTGTTGCCGATTTCCTCGTGCATACGATGAGCTGTCGAGACTCATGGGTGTTGCTCCGTTGTTGTTGCTGTTGTGTGATTGCGCAGGTGCCGATTGCTGGTGTTGCTCGTAGAAGGACACGAAGGAGAAATACTTCTCCATCATGCTCTGGTCGAAGTCCGCAATTTGATTTGCGGGAGTCTCAGTAGATGTTGCTCTGGGTCTTGTTGCCGTGCCCTCCTCTGTCTGTAGGCCAGAGGCAGGAGGTGGAGTAGGAGTAGTGCCTTGGGATCCGTTGGAATTGCTCCTTCCCTTTTGTGTAGCCATGCTGATTGACACTGTTGGTATACGAGTTGAATTCCCCCTGATAGCTCTCATACCATGTTGGGCTGAAAAAGCCCTTAGGATCTTTGCAGAGGTGAATTCTGGATAGAGTTGATGTAGTAGCGGAAGCGTTTAATAAAGAGTTTGTGAACCACCTTGCGCTAGTATGTGAGGGCAAAGTAAATTGATTAAAACAAAGAGATACAAGATTATATATGAATACACGGAATATGAAGAGACACAGTTATAACTACTTTACTGTTGCTGTTGCGGTTCGATATAGTGACGAGTGGCAACTGCTCTGTAACGAGTGAGTTGTGTGTCCTTGCTGTCGCGCTGCATTTGTCAGGTCAAAGGTCGCTGACCTTTGACTTTCGCGTAACCTCCAGCGGTTACTTCAACCTCCGAGGATTGACTCGCTGGTGCCTCGATATGGTCTGCTTCGCTTGTGCCTTAGACTTTCGACACGACAGAGGCACTTAGGAACGATTGTTTCCAACACACTTTGCTTCTATCTTGGTGTTTCGACACGACAGAGGCGCTAAAACAATTGTTTCCAACATCATACCACAATACATACGGTAACATTGCCCTGCATGGTGTACAGCAGCCTGAACTCTGCAGACCATGATAACTGGTTCAATGAAACAAATGAACAACATTTGTGTCAGACATAGTGAGGGGTTCCGTGAGGTCATCCATTGGTCCGCATCTTATCCACAAATGAAGCATCTGCTGTCGAACAACTTTACAGGACCAGGCGAAGAATACCTAGCCCAATAGCACTGACTGAAACTAGGGTACCTGCACCCACAGATCACAAGCTGGTGTGAGAGAGTTTGCCTGGAGAAGATAGGCAGGAGTGCAGCAGAACGAAGAGATACTGAAACCATTCTCTGTGACAACTTGCCTATGCAGTATCTGATTATTTCAAACTTGGCGCCTTCTAACTCTGCCTTCAATGTGTTCACCTCCTGAAATATCAAACAAAATCATTCCTGTATTAGCAGAAGAATCAGAATGTGCTAGTGTTCCATGTCTCAGCATGACCAAGGTTACGTACCCTATCCATCTTGTTGGACAAGCTGCTGAGCTCCTGAGTTTGAGCTGTGATATCTTCTTTGATTCTCCTGTGAAGTTGAAGAGTTAGGGGTGTTACACGGGCTTGTGACAAAGAGAGTGTACACCAATTCGGCACAACAATATACCACTTACCCTCTTTCCAAGTTCAGATCAAGACGTTGACCTGCTGTCACCTTATCCACCTCGTATCTGCAAGTTGACGACCAGAGGTCAAAGGAGGAGATGTTAAAACAGCATGTGTGTAGTGCTGCAGGTGCTATGACGGTGATACACCTACCGTATTTCATTCTTTACTTTGTCCAAATCCGTCTTGAGGCCTTCAACCTCCCGAGTCAATCCAGCAAACTTCAAATCCTGTAGTCCAAAACTCCCACTCAATGAGTACCCCTTCAAAACAGACTCCTTGACAGTGTTTTCGACTTCGCGTTCACCCACAATCTAGCCTCCTGGGTTTGGAAATCTTGGGTTCCTTGTTGAAGTTGGTGAGCACAATGTATTCAATTATCAATCCCTTCATACCTGGAGGCTTTGAATTTCCGTCTTGACCTTGGCCATGGCTGCCTCCGCCACCATCTCCGACTGCATTTAGTGAAGAATGAACAGATGCATCAATGAGTGAAGCGCGTTACTTCATGATTGAATTGGACGAGTTGTGAAACTGCCGATGGTATAAAACTTACCTTTTGCATCTCTGACTTTGAAACGAAAGTGTGCGCGGCTGTGTCGAGACTCTCATGGAGAACTTCTGTGATAAGATGTGTAATAGCCTCGGATTGCTTCGCCGTCAACCCTTCCGCCTCTAGCCTTCTCACCTGTTTCACAGACTTGGTTCTCATCACCAAAATAGGGATTCCGAAAAACACTGCACGACGTTGATTGCGAAAAGGGGAAGCAGTACATATGGAACTTACAAGTGCAAGTGTGTCAACGAGAAACGCTTTTCTACCGTTAGCGCTAGCTGTGACCATTGTCAGTGTTCGCCGTCCAGTGTGAAAATCTCGTCGGGGCATCGTAGGGTGGTTCGTCTGATCCTCTGAAACTGTAAATACTTGGTCACTACTTGGCAGACGCAATCCATACGGCATCACAAGCTCGCTTTGCTCGACGGGGGATCGATGGCTTGCTGATTTGGCTGCCTCGTGTGCTATATGTCTGGACAATAGGGCTATCGAAAGTGGCCGCAATACGACAATCGCCACACGTCTTCCAATCTGCTGTAGCGTGCCATGGCTACCACTTAATGCCATATGGAGAGGTCTTTGCCGCGGGCCTGAGAACCTCCACACAGTAGTTCGTTGCAGAATTAAAAGCTCTTGACTAAACTCGCCTAGCTACGGGTATTTATAGGCCAGCCTCCAGAAGACAGCACACACGACTACAGCTTGGTACCGTCATCGTGGACCAGATGGACCAGGAGAATCGAGCAAGAGACCACTGGAGTTCTCACCCCTGGAGTCCTAAACTAAGTTCTCCAGTCCGTGAACGAGAAGACGATCTCTAACAAGTCTTGGATCACCCCTGGGAGCTCTACGACGGCTTGCACACCATGAATGGCTATCGGAATTGAATAGGTGGACTCTCTGAACTAGATGATCAAAACTCGAGAAAGAGTGGCACATTTGAACCAGGATTCCGTTCTCACCAACCATCCAGCCTCAAATACGCAGAATCACGGGACGGGAATGGGACCACCATCAGCAAGCAGGGAGATGACCTGCTCCGCAGGGAATAGTTTTGTCAGTGACTTGTGTGTGTGCTGTCCTTCTGGTGCAAAGGCTTGCCCAGGCTGATTGTCAGTGGTGCCCGGAATCGCGGACGCGCGGCTCGTTTCAGCAGTGTTCCAGGGCAGGCGGGTGAGCTCCGTCTGTGTACAGTACGTGATATTGTTGAACAAGAACAACCCAAGACTGGACGACGAATGAAGCGGCTAGACGTCTACAGGCCGCCAAGCTATCCAGAGTGATCGTTAATATCGAAGACTGTCCCGAGATCGCGCCCGTTGATCGCGAGCACACGTGACGATGGTCACCTGCATTGCTGGAGAAATGTGGCGGCAACCTCCTCATCGATTGGATGATTGCATCTGACGTGGGGTCACGATGTGGCAAACAGAGGTACCGTTACTAACAGACATCTACACGAACATAGCACCAAGTATCCCGTAAAGATTTCCTTGTTGGAGCAATGCCCATATATGGAGATAAAAATATGCGGTGTTTGGGGCCTTTGTTATGAAACATTCATATGGTCCTGGTTGGAACTGTCAGGAACAGATGGTGCAATGAATGATGTAATGTAGGTAAAATTAGTCAGCCCTAACCTAGGCTTCCAAATGACAGTGTTATGTAACCAACACATTTGACACATCACAATGCATGGAAGGCAAGAAGCAAGTCTCAGGAGCATTACTAGCCAATGCATGTGACACACGTGGTCACAAAACCACTCAGCACCAAATTAAAAACATGTGATGCAACTCAAGGTGGCACAACTACTCCTGCCACCGAAACAAATGGTCACGACTAAACAGTAAAACATCATATGCAAAACAAGATGTAGTTATCAGTACAAAAATAAGGGAGGACCAGGAGGAACACGGCCAAGGTGAGTTATGAGCCGATCATGATGGTGAGGCAGAAATGCCTTAGTGAAGATATCGGCGGTGTTGACCAATGGGGACAGAGAAAACAATAGTGCCTAGTTGCGTCGCTTACCTGGTTGCAACCTAAGCATGAGCGAGGTGAACATGCGTCAGTATGCATCCAGACTAGGCTGATGAAATGAGAGGATCATGGCCTTGTTGGCAACGAACAAGACCGGAACTGAGCTGGGCGGCTCACCTAGGTCAGCGAGTAAGAGTGCCAGCTAACGGAGCTCCTGAGCAGCTAATGCACCAACATATATCTCTGTCCCAGCAATTGACGAAGCAACAGACGACGAGGGTGTCGACCTTCACGACATAAATTCATAGCCCAATCTAAAGCAATAACACTGAGTCGACGTGCGAGTCTCGTCGCCGTCTGCCCACGACGCGTCAGTGTACATCGCAATCCAAACTAGGTGTCGTCCACCAAGGAGAAGCCTCATGCTTGATGTACTTGCGAGATAGCGCACTACCCTCTTAGTAGCCGTCGTTCAGTGCTGGAGATAGTGAATCCACATTGAAACAAATCAACGTAGGACGTTTAGAGGATAAGCTAGGCCTGGGCGAGTGCAAGACATCAGGTGCATGAGACACGGCTCTGCATACTGAACATTAGGCTAAGCCGGCTCGTCAAGAACATGAGTCGTAAGCTTACGGTCAGGAGCAAAAGTAGTGGGTTATACAAAAGGGAACTGAAGGTGGAACCGCTCAAGGACCTAATGCACGATATGTGGCTGAGTCGGAGTGATGGTGCGCATTGCTCTGTCCCAGGTGATATCTAAGCCAAGATAGTTGCGCAGCTCACCAAGGTCAATGCAAGTGTGTCTCTTCAGCACCCCTACTTTCACCGAAGCTAGAGCAACCTCGTCTACAATAGCAAAGTGTTAAAGAATGAGGAATGAATAAACTAGCACAAGGTTGGGTACAAGTAGGAAACCCTAGGAAACTATACCCCATAGTGTCTACCCCACTATAGCATAGACAAGCTATATAATATGAATTTGACACACCCCCATAGGCAAAGTGGGGGAGAACAAGAGGTCACAAGACCAGTCAAGCAAAGAAAAGCAAAGCTCAGGGTGGATCACAACGTCACCACACAATCCGAGCACAAGAGCAAAGCCAAAAGGCCACTTCACATGCAAGATCATATATAAAGGTAAACAAGCAAGTGCAGGTATAGAAAGATCACAGTATCACCAAGGTCAAGAAGTGAGCAAGTGAGGCCAAGTAGGCACAAGACCTAGCATCGTACAGAAGCGCTGATGATCACCAAGCGGAAGTGCCTTGGTAAAGTATCTAGCAGTGTTTGCCTCAGAGGCCACGTAAGAAAGACGCAGCTGACCACGCTGCTGCAGCTCACGAGCAAGGAAGTAGCGGAGAGCAATATGCTTCGTCCTGTGCTCCCGACACAAGGCCAGCATGGCCTTGTTGTCTACGTACAAAACTGGAGGAGAACGAGGCGGCTCTCCTAGGTCAGTCAGCAAGTAGGTGAGCCAGCATAGCTCCTGTGCAGCCATGGCCCCGGCGTAGATCTCAGCCTCACAGTTGGAGCCGAGAAAAGAAGACGAGCGGGTAGACCGCCACGAAACAGAGCCGGAGCCAAGGTTGATGGTGTAACCCTGTGACGACCGTTGCGTAGCCTGGTCGTCAGCCCAAGAAGCGTCTGCGTGACCTGTGAGGACCACTTGACGTCGCCCTCCAAGCACTAGCCCCATGCCCGACGTACTGCACAAGTAGCGCAACACCCTCTTTGCTACAGCCATATGCTGTGGTCGGTGTCTCCCAGGAGCAACATAGCGTGCCAAGATGCTAAGAGGGTATGCAAGGTCAGGTCGCGTGCAGATCACCAGGTACATGAGGCAGCCAACAAGCTCTGGGTACGGGCCACTCGGCTCTACGGACTCATCCGAAGGCAGAGCTGAGAGCGAGTGGCGAGTAGACATAGGAGTGGCCTGAGGCGAGGAGTACGTGAAGTCGAAGCGCTGAAGGACCTGCTGCACCATGTGTGACTGAGTCAGGGTAATGGTGCGGCGTGCTCTGTCCCGGGTGATCTGCAAGCCAAGGTAGCTACGGAGTTCACCCTGGTCTGTGCACGTATGACTCTTCTGCAGCTCGGACTTTACGTGGGCGAGTCGAGCAGTGTCAGCAGTGGCAAAGACCAAGTCGTTGACGTATACGAGGATGTAGAACGGCGGCAAAGAGGTGTCGGTGCGCAAAAACAGCGACGGGTCGGCTGTAGAAGGAGCAAACCCAAGAGCCGCAAGTGTAGTCCTCAGTGTGTCGTGCCACTCACGGGGCGCCTGGAGGAGACCGTAGACTAGCCGCCTGAGGCTCCACTGGGTACCAGGAGGAAACGACCCAGTGGAGCCAGGTGAGCGGCGCAGCCAGATCTCCTTGTGCTGGCTGTCCTGCAGGAAAGCTGTGCTGAAGTCAAGAGAGTGAAGCTCGTAGTCGCGCTGAGCGGCTATGTGCAGCAGCACCCGAAGAGTGGTCATCTTTGGAGTGGGAGAGAAGCTCAGAAAGTAGTCAACTCCATGCCGCTGACTGAAGCCTCGAGCCACGTAACGCGCCTTGAAGATAGGCGGAGAACCCGACGGCCGCTTCACCCTGAAAATCCACATGCCACTGACGATGTTCGCCCCAAGTGGGGGAACCTCGTCGACGTAGGTGCCTGTGGACTTCAAGGAAGCCATCTTTGCGTCCATGGCTGACTGTCACTATGACGAGTAGGGACCATCAATCGCCTCAGCGTACGATCGAGGTGTCGGGATGTCTGGTGCATCCGGGTCTCCCTCAGGGGCAATCAAGGTGGACACGAGATGAGACAAAGCAGCAGCAAAAGAGTGGAACTCCTCCTGCCTGGCCTCAAGGACGTCCGTGCTAAGAGCACACTCACCCCCGACGGACGGAGGACAGACAGACTCAGACTCAGCAACAAGACTAGCAGCGTAGTCTAGACGACAGCAAGCAGCAAAGTTGACAAGCTCAGCAACCAAGGCGGACGCAGTAGTGGACTCAAAGGAAGGGTCAGTGACAACAGTAGCCAGGAGACACGTGACAAAAGGACTGGCAGCACGAAGAGAGTCAGACTCCGGGTCAGCAAGGACAGGAAGAGAGGACTCTGGAGGAGACGGCAACGGGACACGCAGAGGAGCAGTGGAAGGACGCAGTGCGATTTGGTGTGTGCCAGGGACCGCAGGAGGACGCGGACACGCAGTACGACCACTAGTGCGAGCAGCACGAACAGGCGACGCAGGGTGAGATGCAGGACGAGACGCAGGCTCACAACGCTCAGCAAGACCTCCAGTAGGACCAGTGTAGAGAGAAGGAGTAGGCAGGGGCGAGGCGGGATATAACTATGACTGTGACTGGATAGGCGGTGGACACTCTAAGGGAGGGTCAGGACCAGTAGAAGGCGGAAGACAAAGAACCTGCTCAAGGAGCGGAATGAAGTATGACCTCGGCCGCGCAGTGCCTCCAGAACCAGCAGGGACAGCACCAGTACCCCTAGCGGCAGCACCAGCGCCAGCAGCACCTCCAGCTCCTACAGCGCCAACTCCAGCACCCTCAGAAGCACCAACGCCAGCAGCACCTCCAGCGTCAACACCTACAGCAGGTCCAGCTCCAACAGCTCCAGCAGCACCAAATCCAGCAGAACCGGTAGCTCCAGTACCGCCAGCAGCTCCAGTAGTACCTCCAGCAACCCCAGCAGCACCCCTAGTCCCAGCTGCTCCTGAACCGCTAGGACGAGCCCCTCCGGGACCAGCAGCAACAGTACTACCTCCAGCTCCAGCAGCACGGCTCCAGCGCCGGGCAAACCACTCGCGCAGCTCTTATGGAGAGAGTGGCTCCCGCCTCGAAGAAGGACCTCGCGAGGTCACACGAGCAAACCCTGCACCCCCAGGCTCACCACCCCCAGACTCAGCACCCCAAGTCTCAGCACCCCCAGACTCAGCACCCCTAGGCTGAGCACCCTTAGGCTCCGCTCCCCTGGACTCAGCACCCCCAGGCTCCGCATCCTCAGGGTCAGCATCCCCAGACCCGACACCCGCAGGCTCAGCACTTCTAGCAGCACCAGAGTCAACAGCTACCTCGACAGGCTCAACTGCGTCGACATGGGACACACCTGACAGGGCAGGACCCTGAAGGGGGAGGGGGTCTACCAGGGGAGGACCTGGCGCAAGGAAGAGCGGCGGCGGGGGGAAGGGCGCAGTGCGGTAGGGGAAGAGACGGTAGTAGGGCACCGACTCGTCAAAGGTGACGTCCTGGGAGGACAGAACACGGCGCGAGGTGGGGTGGTAAAACTGCCACCCAGGCGCGTCAGGGGGGAAGCCAAGGAAGATGCAAGAAACAGCACGGGGGGACAGCTTGTCCGCAGACAAGTCGCGAACAAACGCCAGAGATCCCCAGACCCAAAACGCAAACGCATTGCCAACCTTCCACGTCCACTGTAGGGTGGGGGAGGTATCTGGCAAGGAGACCCGGTGCTGGAGATTAAGCTGATGCGCTACGTACTGAACTACAAACGACCACAGAAAATGGGGGGCAGCTGCATGGATCATGGACGTACGAGCGACGTCCATGACCATGCCAATGCGGCGCTCAGCAATCCCATTTTGCTGTGGAGAGACCGGAAGCGTGAAGGTCTGGCGGATGCCCTGTGCATGACAGAAGGCTCCCAGACGGGCAGAGGAAAACTCCCTGCCTCTGCCAGAGTGGAGACGGAGAACAGGAAAGTCCGAGCCGAAACTCTCTCTGAGCTGGAGACGAGCTGCGCGGATCCAGTCGATCAACACCGTAGTGACGTCACCCTTGCTACACAAGAATAAGACTGTGGTGTAACGCGAGTAGTCGTCAACCACCAATAGGAAGTAATGCTCGTGCCCCTGGCCACGGACGCGGGCGGGGCCCCACACGTCCATGTGAAGAGTCTGCAGCGGAGCCTCTGTCGGAGGAAACTCAGAGGTGTGAGGGGCGGCGCGCTGTCGCCCCTCGACGCAGGGGACGCAGGGCAGGCCTCGGAGGTAGGGGATGGAGAGACCGGGGGAGACCAGAGACAAGGACACGGGAGGCCATGCCTCGGAGACGAGGCAGGGAGGGGTGACCAAGGCGGTGGTGCTAGAGGAGAGTCTGGTGGGACAGGAGACGACACGAGCAAGGAGCAGACTCAGAACCAGACCTGGACGCTGCAGAAAACACCTGACTTGACGCAGCTACCTGACCAGACTCAGTAACCGGAGGAGACTCAGTGGTGAGTGTGTACAGGCTCGACCCTGGCCGACGCGTAAACGTGGCCAAGTGTCGGCCTGTCCGAGCACACGTGCAGTGGATCACCCGCTAACTCGCAGGAGTGAACTGGTCAACCCCCTATCCTGCAGATCAGCTCCACTCACCAAGTTCGTAGAGAACGAGGGGAGGTAGAGACCTGACAGGGTGCCAGAGGGGGCTGCCAGGCACGGTAAGACAGTGGAGAAGCTAGCAAGGACAGGACCCCTAGAGGGGTCCGCAAGGGAGACTGCAACCGGTCGACTAAGCGGCGTACGCATGGTGTGGTCTCGAAAGAAGGAGCGGGAAGCACCCGAGTCAAGGGTGAAGGTGTTTAAGGCCTGAGCCGACGTAGTACCTGAGAGAGAAGACTCACCAGCACCTGGGGCACCAGACGCACTAGCACCTAGAGAAGCAGCCTCACCAGCGCCTAGAGCAGCAGCCTCAATGCCCGGGTCAGGCGGAACACACAGGTAAGAGTCACCCTCCTCACTAATAGATACAGCATACATGACAGCAAGAATAGAATCATAGTTAAGATCAAAGATGGCAACCCCCGCCCTAGACATATGTCCCCAGCAAGGGATCTCTGAGGCCTCAGGGAACTGGTGATGCCACGCGTTTGTTAGGCGGCCGAAGCAGCGCTGGGTGGAGTGCGGGCCCCCGCACTGCTCACCAGCGCGGTCGCCGGTACGGAGAACGTAAGTGCATGGACCAGTACCCCCACCGCGCTGACGCGTAGCGTACCACTCACAAAGCTGCTGAAGGGACAGATTCTCACAACCGCTGTGCTGCTGCTTGCGCGGACCACCATCGGACGCACTCCTTTGCGCAGAGCCTCGACCAGCTCCGCTGCCGCCGCCGCCTCTGCCGCCTTCGCCACCTCCGCCGCCTCCGCCACCTCGGCCACCTCCGCTACCTCCGCCACCACTGCCGCCTCCTCCGCCTCCACTGCTGCCACCGCCGCCTCCACCCCCGCCACCACTCCCACCACCACCCCCACCCCCTCCATTGCCTCCACCACCACCTCCACCGCCCCCGCCAGCCCCTCCTGCGCCCTTGCCCCCCTTGCCCTTGCCGGTGCGGCGTCTCTTGCTAGGGGCAGACGCAGCGCCGACCCCGTAGAAACCAACGAGGTCAGCAGCACCAGCAGCAAAAGAGGGCAAGAGGGGGGAGGGGGAACACCCCTCAGGGGTGCGAGGGTCACCACAAGAGGCTCGTACAGCGTCTATGGTATTCTTTGTTGCTAGGAGGCGCTCCTCGAGGAGGTCAACGGTGAGTGTGGTGGAGCAAATTGAGAGGAAGTGGTCCCTGACTACGCGAAGGGAGTCAGGGTGCCGGGTGACTATGTAGTAGAGGGTGATGTACATGGGGGGGGGGTTCTTAGCGCAGAACTCAGCAGGAAGCGCAGCGCGGTAGCGACTGTCACTAGTGCGAAGGTGCGTAATGAGGTCAGCGACTGTGGGAAAGGCAGCAAGGTCAGGGAACAAGTACGGCAGCATGAGGCGGCTAAGCGCAGCAGTGGCAGGGGAGAAGTAGCGTGCAACTACAGCGTCGTACAAGGTCTGAGCATACTGGCTAAAGTGCGCGCGCTCAGTGGTTGGTAAGTGGCGACGCACAGCAAGATGGGCAGCAGCATCGCGTGTGGCCCACTGAGAGCTAACAGTGCTGTCAGCAGTAGCAGGCAGGGCAGGGGAGGCACCAGAGGTGAGATCGAACAGGGAGAGTCCGTCTGCCCTATCGCACTGTAGGAACAGCTGGAGGTCATCGACCCAGACCTCAAAGTCAACAGCACGACCCTCAGTATCAAAGGTAAGAACACTGGGGGTAGCCATGACTGCAGAGCTATAACAAGGAGTGATCTCACCAGTCGGAGTAAGTAGGGCCGGGGCACGCCGGTAGGAACAGTATTTTCTCGATGGAAGGGCAGCTCGGCGGCTTGACTGCTGGGCAGCTCGGCGGCTCGGCTCCTGGCCGGCTCGACTGTCAGGCGGCTCGGCTGTCAGACGGCTTGGATGTTGGGCGGCTCGGCTGCTGGGCGGCTTGGCGCCTCGGCTGGTGGGCGGCTCGGCTGCTGGGCGGCTCGGCTGTCGAGCGGCTTGGCGGCTCGGCTGCTCGGCGGCTCGGCTGCTGGGCGGCTCGGCGGCTGAAGGGGCCGCTAGGGGCGGCGACGAGGCCGCTGAGGGCAGCGATGGGGCCGCTAGGGGCGGTGACGGGGCCGCGTAGGGGCGACGACAGGGCTGTGTAGGGGCGGCGACAGGGCCGCGTAGGTAGGGAGGCGGTGACGGGGCCGCTAGGGGCGGCGACGGGGCCGCGTAGGTAGGGAGGTGGCGACGGGGCCGCTAGGGGCGGCGACGGGGCCGCTAGAGGCGGCGACGGGGCCGCGAAGGGGCGGCGACGGGGCCGCGTAGGGGCGGCGACGGGGCCGCGTAGGTAGGGAGGCGGCGGCGGGGCCGCTAGGGGCGGCGACAGGGCCGCGTAGGGGCGGCGACGGGGCCGCTTAGGGGCAGCGACGGGGCCGCGTAGGTGGAGAGGCGGCGATGGGGCCGCTAAGGGCGGCGACGGGGCCGCTAGGGGCGGCGACGGGGCCGCGTAGGGGGCGGCGACGGGGCTGCTAGGGATGGCTACGGGGCCACGTAGGGGCGGCGACGGGGCCGCTAGGGGCAGCAAGGGGCGGCACGGGGGGCCGTGGGAGGGGCCTCTAAGGGACCTCGACGGAAGGGCGGCCCACAGGGCGCGCCTCGGGCAGTAGCGATTGGCGATCCGGTAAGAAAAGAAAAATTTCAGTGGTGGGCCCAAGGAAGCGTTCCCACTAGGGAACCTACTCTGATACCATGTTAAAGAATGAGGAATGAATGAACTAGCACAAGGTTGGGTACAAGTAGGAAACCCTAGGAAACTATACCCGATAGTGTGTACCCCACTATAGCCTAGACAAGCTATATAATATGAGTTTGACACAAAGACCAAGTCGTCCACGTAAACAAGGATAAAGATGGCATTGAACCTCTGCGGATGAAGACAGAAGGGCCAGCAGAGGACGGGAGAAAGCCGGGGTAAGTGAGACTAGTACGCAGCGTGTCCTATTGCTCGCAGAAAGCCATACGTAGACCGTAGATTGGTTGTCGCAAGCTCAATGGGTCCTAGGAGGGAAAGTGCTAGTGAAGCCGGGAGGACGGTGGAGCTAGGTATGCTCTTGGGGGCTGAGCTGGAGAAAGGCGGAGGAGAAGTTTAACAAGCCTACCTCATACTATCGAAGTGCTGAGATGTGCAGTAGTACCCAAAGAGTATGCATCTTCGGGCTGGGGGAGAAGTCATGAAAGAAGTGTACTCTCTCACTCTAACAAAGCATTTTGCCAAGTAGCGTGCCTTGAAGACATGTGGCGATTCTGACGGCTGCTTTACCTTGAAGTTCCACATGCCACATACTTCATTCACCCTACAAGGGGGAATTGCATCAACGTAGGTGCTTGTGGACCTGCAAGACGCCATCTTTGTGTCCTCGAAAACTATCTTCCAAGAGGCCCTCTAACTGGAGATTGCCTCAGCGTAGGTGCAAGGATTCGGGATGTCAAAAGTGTCTAGGTCTCCCTCGGGGGTTAGTCGCATGGCACAAGGGTGAGGAGCAGTGGCTAGCTTGAACAGGATGTCCTCTAGGACGTCATAGCCAAAGGCATGATCACCCTTGACGGACTGAGGATGGGCAGTAAGAACAGCCACCAATTGGGTGGCATAGTCAAGGCGGCGAGTGAAGGCAAATTCAATGACAACAGCAAAAGAGCCGAGACGGATGAAGAAAAAACAGAGGGATGATAGGGCGAGCGGTACAAAGATAGTTAGAGAAAGGTGGAGGGACAAAGCAAGAGACAAAGCAAGAGGCAATGGAAGAACGAAGGGAGGTGGAACACGAGAAGGTAGAGTATTGAGGGAAAAGGAGTAGAGGTCAGGAACTGGGAACAAGGTATGAGCACCAGGGAGACGATTGTCAAATTATATGCCTATGTCATAATAAAATGTAGGCTTTAGTGGGGTAGCTAATGTAGGGTAAAGTTTTTGTTACTTGTACCCAACTTTCTCGATAGTGCCATCACCTTTCGCTTTACTCTCGACATGGTATTAAGAGCAACATAAGTCCTTAGGACCGTTTTAGGACTGTTTTTTAGGGCCCACCAACAGTTTTCCACCAGTTACCGAGTTACCCCGCCCCTTGCCTACACTGCCCTGAGTCGCGCAGCCCTCGCGCTCGCCTCTGCTGGCCCTCGTACAGCCCGCTAGCAGCCCGCCTGCTGCCTCGTCAGCCCCACACATAGCTCGCTAGCTGCCTCGTCAGGCCGGCGCGCCGCCTCGCAGCGCCCGCGCTGCCTTCTCCTGCCTCGCGCGCAGCTCCGCAGCCCTCACGCTGCTTTCTACTGCCACCGACGCGGCCTCGTCCTGCTGCTGTCGCGGCCCCGCCCTGAAGTCGACACGGCCCCGCCACGTCGCTGTCGCGGCCGAGTCCTACCGCTGATGCGGCCCCAACCTGCCGCTGTCGCGGCCCCTGGACTTCGCCCCCTTCCTGTCGCGTCGCCCCCTGGGTGCCGTCCCTCCTTCTCGCGCCCCCCCCCCCCCCCCTTGGACGCCGCCCCTGCCTGACTACCGCCGTCACTCCTGCAGCAGCTGCCGCAGAGCGCCCTGCCACGGTCGCGGCCCCGCCCTGCAGCAGCTGCTGCGGAGCCTTCTGCCGCCGTAGCAGCCCTGCTCTGCAGCAGCTGCCGCGGAGCCTCCAGCAGCTGTCACGGCCCCGCCCTGCAGCAGTTGACGCGGCCCTGCCCTGCCGCAGCTGTCGTGACCCCGCCGTTGCCGTCGTCGTGCGCCTACCCGGCTGCCGCCCGCCGAGCGCCAGCCCTGCTCGCCCGGTGAGCGCCTGCCCTTCCCGCCACTGGTGAGCACCTGCCTTGCCGTGCTCTGCTGCGCTATCTGCCTGCCTGCCTGCCTGTCTGCCTGCCTTCCTGCCCCTGCCTGCCTGCCGCGCCTGCCATGCCCACGCCGCTACTGCTGCTACTGCTGCTACTTCTGTTACTGCTACTAGGCTGCTACCACTTCTGCTGCTGCTACTACTGCTACTGCTGCTACTGGTGGTGGCCAGATGCAGCTGAAGCGACGTCCGCGCGAGTCTCTTACGCCCCAGCAACTTCGTGAGTGGTACGCTAGTTGGGGTTGTGGCGGTAGCCGTCGTAGCTGTCCCCCTGGAGCTGGTCAGTCGGGAGCGTCTGGCAGTGGCCACTTGCAGCTGCAGCGGCGTCCGCGCGAGGCACTTACGCCCCAGCAGCTTCATGAGTGGTACCCACAGAGTAGAGGGTCTTGGAGTACCGTTCGCTGCACGTACATCATTCGCATAGGTGATCGGGCTGGTCAGGCTTGCGGGACGCTTGGTCACACACAATCCCGCTGCTTCACCCGTCTGAGCGACGCCTAGCGTACCAAGTTTGGCGACGAGGCTGAGCTCCCCACTTGGCAGGAGCTTCTTAGGCAGAGGGTAGATATCTTTGCTCTTGACTATGATGCTATTCTCACTGCCATGTATGCATTGCCTACTAGTGATGACCGTGCCTGTTACCTGTGTGTACCGCCCAACCCAGGTATAGAGCCTGCTGCTCTAGGTGTTGGTGGAGCCTGCTGCTTTAGGTGCTGGTGAGGCTGCTGCTCTAGGTGCTAGTGCGTCTCCTGCTTTAGGTGATGGTGATGTTGTTGCTCTAGGTGCTAGTGCGTCTCCTACTCTAGGTGCTAGTGAGGCTTCTGCTCCAGGTGCTGGTGAGTCTGCTCTCTCTGGTACTGCGCTTGCTGAGGCCTTGTACACCTTCACACTTGACTGAGGTGCTTCTCGCTCCTTCTTTCGTGACAGCACCACCCTCACGCCGCTCGGTCGGCCAGTTGCAGTCTCCCTGGCAGACCCCTCTGAAGGTCTTGTCCTTGCGCACTCCTCCACGGCCCTGCCGTGTCCGGCAGTCCCGTCTAGCTCCATGTTAGGTCTTCACCTCCCCTCATTCTCTACAAACTTGGTGAGTGGTGCTGACCTCCAGGACCAGTGGGTTGACCAATTCACTCCTGGAGGTCAGCGCGTGACCTACTGTACGTGCTCCCGGACGGGCCGGCACCTGGCCACGTTTACCCGTGCGCCTGGCTTAAGTCTATACACACTGACTACTGTATCCCCTTAGGTCGCTGCGTCTACGTCTGCGTCATGTCAGCTAGCAGCTCCCTACTCGTGTCGCGCTTTGTCGCACCAGACCCTCCTTTGGCACCACCGTCTTGGTCACCCCTCAGTGCAGCGCCTTCGTAGCATGCACCGCCGTGTCCTTGTCTCTGGTCTTCCCAGGGTTCTCCTCCCCTCCCACCCTCGCCTGCTCCTCCCTGTCTTCCCTGTGTCGAGAGGCGGCAGCGCGCCGCTCCTCACCCCTCCTCGTTTCCCCCGACAACTGCTCCCCTGCAGACCCTGCACATGGACGTGTGGGGCCCAGCCCGCGTCAGTGGGCAAGACCGCGAGCGGTACTTCCTGTTGGTTGTTGATGACTACTCGCGTTACACCACGGTCTTCCCCTTTCGCAACAAGGGTGAGGTCCCTGATGTTTTGATCCCTTGGATCCGCGCTGCCCGTCTCCAGCTTCGCGAGCGGTTCGGGACGGAGTTTCCCTTCCTGCGTTTGCACTCTAACAGAGGTGGGGAGTTTTCCTCCGACCTTAGTCTGTTTAGGCTGTAGTGGGGTAGTTCCTATGGGGTACAACAATTCTAGGTTTTCCCACTTGTACCCACCACTTCTCTAGTGCAATCATCCTTCTTGATTATGACATGGTATAACAAGCCTAGGTTAGCCACCTAGGACCGCAAATATGGGCCCATCCTTCCGCTAGAAGTGCCCTCGTGCGCCTTACCTTACTAGCGCCCTCGTGCGCCCTCGCGCACCCCGTCCCTCGAATCGCGCGCGCGCAGCTTGCTAGCAGCCCGGGGGCGGCTTACTAGGCTCCCGCTCGCAGCCCGTTCGCCGCCCGCGCGCGACCCGTCAGCCGCCCGAGCAGTCCGCGCCGCCCACGCGCAGCCCGACCAAACCTCGCGCGCCCCCTAGCGCAGCCTAAGAGCTGCCTGTTGACCGGCCCTGCTGGCCGTCCAGCGTGCCGCCGCCTCGTGCTCGTAGGCCGCCGCCCGCTCGTAGGCAGCCGCCCGCACGAAGGCCGCCGCCCGCACGTAGGCCGCAGCCCGCACGACGGTCGTCGCCCGCGCGTAGGTCGCCGCCCCAACGTAGGCCGCCGCCCGCACAGCCGCCGACCGTACGCAGTAAACACGACGCAACCGCCGCCACTGCCCCAGCCGCGCCGCACCGTCGTGCCCGAGTCGCGCCGCCCTGCTCAAGCCGCGCTGCCCTGACCGAGCCACGCTGCCCTACTGTGCCCCACTTGCAGCAACTGCTGCTCTTGTTCCTACTGCTCCTACTGTTCCTCCTCCTACTACTACTGCTACTGCTACTGCTGCCCCTATGGCTAGTCCTACCGTTCTCTCTTTCGATGATGAGGGCCGCTCGATTCAGTTTGATGCTTGGCTCGACGACCTGCACCTGTTCCTACAGATCACTGCTAAGGACGATGTCTGGCTGTATGATCACGCGTCCAGAGCCGCTCTATCACCTGCTGAGACTGTTGACAGTACTGCTCGTTCCCAGTGGTAGACTCGTGACGCTCACGCTCGCCTAGCCATTCGCAACCACCTACCGTTAGATGAGCGCACGCATTTTGGCCAGCACAAGACTGCTAAGGCACTGTACAAAGCTGTAGTCCCGCGCTACTCCTCATCTGCCTTTGCTACAATCCGCCGTCTCTAGCTGACCTACCTTCTCCCCGATCTGGCCGCCTTTCCCACTGTCGCTGACCTCATTACACACCTCCGCACCAGTGACACTCGCTAACGAGCCACCCTTCCTGCAGAGTTCCTCACCAAGATGAGAAGAAACGAGAATGATTGACTAACGAATGAAAATGGTACAAATATGCAACCCTAGAAATGTGTACCCCATATGGGCTACCCCACTATAGCCTACACAACATTATAATTTGACACACCCCCATAGGCAAAGTGGGGGAGAACAAGGGGTCACAAGACCAGTCAAGCAAAGCAAAGCAAAGCTCAGGGTGGATCACAAAGTCACCACACATTCCGAGCACAAGTTCAAGGCCAGAAGGCCAGTTCACATGCAGAAGCACATATATACATAAAAGGCTAAACAAGCAAGAGCACGAGTATATATATGTGACAGTACAAGCAAGTTCAATAAGCGAGTAAGTGAGGCAAGACAGGCACAAGACCAAGCTGAGTACAGAAGCGCTGATGATCACAAGGCGCAAGTGCCTTAGTGAAGATATCAGCAGTGTTGGCCTCAAAGGCCACGTACGCAAGTCACAACTGACCACGCTGTTGCAGCTCACGAGCAAGAAAGTAGCGGAGAGCAATGTGCTTCGTTCTGTGCTCCAACCGCTGCTCCCGACACAAGGCCAGCATGGCCTTGTTGTCTACGTACAGCACTGGAGGAGAACGAGGCGGCTCTCCGAGGTCAGTCAGCAGGTAGGTGAGCCAGCGAAGCTCCTGAGAAGCCTTGGCTCCGGCGTAGATCTCAGCCTCACAACTGGAGCTGAAAACAGAAGACGAGCGAGTAGCCCGCCACGAAACAGAGCCGTAACCAAGGCTGAAGGTGTATCCCTGTGACGACCGCTGTGTAGCCTGGTTGTCAGCCCAAGAAGCGTCTGCGTGCCCAGTGAGGACCACTGGACTCTGCCCTCCAAGCACTAGCCCCATGCCCGACGTACTGCACAAGTAGCGCAACACCCTCTTCGCTGCAGCCATGTGCTCTGGTCTGTGTCTCCCAGGAGCAACATAGCGTGCAAGAATGCTAAGAGGGTATGCAAGGTCAGGTTGTGTGCAGGTCATCAGGTACATGAGGCACCCACAAAGCTCTGGGTACGGGCCACTCAACTCTACGGACTCATCCGAAGGCAGAGCTGAGAGCGAGTGGCGAGTAGACATAGGAGTGGCCTGAGGCGAGGAGTACGTGAAGTTGAAGCGCTGAAGGACCTGCTGCACCATGTGTGACTGAGTCAGGGTAATGGTGCGCTGTGCTCTGTCCCGGGTGATTTGCAAGCCAAGGTAGCTGCGCAGTTCACCCAGGTCTGAGCACGTGTGTCTGTTATGCAGCTCGGACTTCACGTGGGCGAGTCCACCAGTGGCAAAGACCAAGTCGTCGACGTACATGAGGATGTAGAGCGGCGGCAAAGAGGTGTCGGTGCGCAGAAACAGTGACGGGTTGGCAGTAGAGGGAGCAAACCCAAGAGCCGCAAGCGTAGTCCTCAGTGTGCCGTGCCACTGGCGCGGTGCCTGGCGGAGACCGTAGATTGGCCGTCGGAGGCTCCACTAAGTGCCAGGAGGAAAAGTCCCAGTGAAGCCAGGTGGACGGCGCAGCTAGATCTCCTCGTGCAGGCTACCCTGCAAGAAAGCCGTGCTGAAGTCAAGGGAGTGAAGCTCGTAGTCACGCTGAGCGGCTATGTGTAGCAGCACCCGAAGAGTGGTCATCTTCGGGGTGGGAGAGAAGGTATGAAAGTAGTCAACTCCATGCCGTTGACTGAAGCCACGAGCCACGTACCGCGCCTTGAAGACAGGTGGAGAACCTGGCAGCCGCTTCACCCTGAAGATCCACATGCCACTGACGATGTTCACCCCAGGAGGGGGAACCACGTCAACGTAGGAGCCTGTGGACTTCCAGGAAGCCATCTCTGCATCCATGGCTGCGCGCCACTGAGAGGAGTAGGGACCCTCTACGGCCTCCGCGTAAGAGCGCGGAGTCGGGATGTCAAGTACATCCGGGTCTCCCTCAGGGGCAAGCAGTACGGACACGAGATGAGGTGAAGCAGCAGCTAGACACTGGAACTCCTCTTGCCTGTCCTCAAGGACGTCCGTGCCAAGAGCACACTCACCCCCGACGGACGGAAGAGAGACAAATGCAGACTCAGCAACAAGACTCGCAGCGTAGTCTAGACGACAGCGAGCAGCAAAGTCGACGAGCTCAGCAACAAGAGCAGACGCAAGAGTGGACTGAAAAGAGGGGTCAGTGACAACAGTAGCAAGAAGACGCGTGACAGCAGGACTGGCAGCACGAAGAGAGTCCGACTCCGGGTCGGCAAGCGCAGGAAGAGAGGACTCAGGAGGAGAAGGCAAAGGGGCACCCAGAGGAGCAGTGGACGGACGCAGAGACATCCGGTGCGTGCTAGGGACAGGAGGAGGACGCTGACGCGAAC
The DNA here is from genome assembly GCA_948144175.1 of Closterium sp. NIES-65. NCBI lineage: Eukaryota > Viridiplantae > Streptophyta > Zygnematophyceae > Desmidiales > Closteriaceae > Closterium > Closterium sp. NIES-65. The sequence goes on from CANXME010002557.1 coordinate 169,283, forward strand.
CGCGACCACTAGTGCGAGCAGTACAAACAGGCGACGCAGGACGAGACGCAGGCTCACGACGCTCAGCAAGACCTCCAGTAGGACCAGTGTAGGGAGAAGGAGCAGGCAGTGGGGAGGCTGGCGGTAGCTGTGACTAGGACTGGACAGGCGGCGGACACTCTAAGGGAGGAGGAAGACCAAGAACCTGCAGGAGGAGCGGAACGAAGTACGGCCGAGGCCGCGCGGCAACTTCAGACACAGCAGGGACAGCACCAGCGCCAACAACACCTCCAGCTGCAGGACCTCCAGCAGTACCAGTCGCACCCGCAGCAGGACCAGATCCAGCAGCACCTCCAGCTGTAGTACATCCAGCAGGCCCAGCAGCACCCCCAGCAGCACCCGCAGCAGGACCGCCTCCAGGACTGACAGCAGTAGCCTCAGCGCCAACACCCTCAGCAGCTCCATCTCCAGGCAAACCCGCAGGCCCAGCAGCTCCAGTACTCGCGGCACGAGCATCTCCGGGACCGGCGGCACCAGCACCCGCAGCAGTCGAAGAAGCTCCAGCAGTACGCCTCCAACGCCGGGTAAACCACTCGCGCAGCTCCTGTGGAGAGAGTGGCTCCCGCCGAGACGAAGCACCCAGAGAACCTCCAGGCCCAGCACCGCCAGACGCCACACGAGCAGGCCCACCGGCCGCCGGCTCCGCACCCCCAGGCTCAGCAGCTCCAGACGTGGCACCCCCTGGCTCAGCACCTCCAGACTCAGCACCCCCAGGCGTAGCACCCCCAGGCTCAGCACCCCCAATCTCAGCACCCCCAAGCTCAGCACCCCCAACAGTACCACCCGAAGGCCCAGCACCCCTAGGCGTAGCACCCACCCGCGCAGCACCCCCAGATTCAGCAACCCCAGGCTCAGCACCCGCAGCAGCACCAGAGTCACCAGTAACCTCGACCGGCTCGACTGCGTCTACCTGGGACACACCTGAAGGGGCAGGACCCTGAGGTGGGAGGGGGTCTACCCGGGGGGGCCCTGGTACAAGGAAGTGCGGTGGCGGGGGGAGGGAAGGAGTGCGGTAGGGGAAGAGGCGGTAGTAGGGGACCGACTCGTCAAACGTGACGTCCTGGGAGGACAAAACACGACGAGAGGTGGGGTGGTAGATCTGCCACCCTGGCGCGTCAGGGGGGAAGCCAAGGAAGACACAAGGAGCAACACGAGGGGACAGCTTGTCCGCAGACAAGTCGCGGACAAACGCTCGAGATCCCCAGACACGGAACGCAGACGCATCGCCTACCTTCCCCGTCCACAGCAAAGCTAGGGAGGTCTTCGGCATGGAGACCCTGGGGTGAAGGTTGATCTGATGCGCCGCGTACCGAACCGCAAACGGTCACAGAAAATGGGGGGCAGCCGCATGCATCATGGACGTACGAGCGACGTCCATGACCATGCCAATGCGGCGCTCAGCAATACCATTTTGCTGTGGAGAGTCCGGAAGCGTAAAGGTCTGGCGGATGCCTCGCGCACGGCAGTAGGCTCGCAGAAGGCCAGTGGAGAACTCTCCGCCTCGGTCAGAGTGCAGACGCAGAACAGGAAAGTCCGAGCCGAAGCTCCTCCTGAGCTGGAGACAAGCTGCGCGTATCCAGTTGATCAACACCTCATTGACATCGCCCTTGCTGCGCAAGGGGAAGACTGTGGTGTAACGCGAGTAGTCGTCAACCACCAGCAGAAAGTAGCGCTCGTGACCCTGTCCTAGGACGCGGGCCGGGCCCCACACGTCCATGTGAAGCGTCTGCAGTGGGGCCTCTGTCGGAGGAAACTGAGAGGAGTGAGGGGCAGCCTGTAGCCGCCCCTCGACACAGGGGACGCAGGAAGGACCAGGCCCCGAAGGAAGGGGAGGGAGGGACCGGGGAAGACCAGAGACAAGGACACGGGAAGCCATGCCTCGGAGACAAGGCAGGGAGGGGTGACCAAGACGGTGGTGCCACAGGAGAGTTTCGTGAGACAGGAGGCGACACGAGCAGGGGGCAGACTCAGGACCAGACCTGGACACTGCAGCAAACACTTGACCCGACGCAGCTACCTGGCCTGACGCAGGGAAAGGAGGAGACTCAGTGGTCAGGGTGTAGAGGCTCGACCCCGGCCGACGCGTAAACGTGGCCAGGTGCCTGCCTGTGCGAGCGTCCGAGTAGTGGGTCACCCGCTGACTCGCAGGAGCAAACTGGTGAACCCCCGCATCCTGTAGGTCAGCACCACTCACCAAGTTCGTAGAGAACGAGGGGAGGTAAAGACCAGACAAGGTGCCAGAGGGGGCAGCTGGACACGGGAGGACAGTAGAGAAGTGAGAGAGGACAGGACCCCCAGAGGGGTCTGCCAGGGAGACTTCAACCGGCCGACCAAGCGGCGTGAGTGTGGTGCGGTCTCGAAAGAAGGAGCGAGAAGCCCCTGAGTCAAGTGTGAAGGTGAGGGAGGCCGAAGCCGGCGCGGTACCTAAGAGCGCGGACTCACCAGCACCTGAGGACGCAGACGCACTGGCACCTAGAGCAACAGCCGCACTGGCACCTAGAGCAGCAGCCTCACCAGCACCTAGAGCACCAGTCTCAATGCCCGGATCGGGCGGGAAACACCGGTAACAGTCACCCTCGTCACTAATAGTCACAACATACATGGCAGCAAGAATAGCATCAAAGTCAAGATCAAAGATAGCTACACCTGCCCTAGACAGCTCTCCCCAGCGGGGGATCTTAGCGGCCTCCGGGAACTGGTGACGCCAAGCGCCCGTCAGGCGGCCAAAGCAGCGCTGGGTGGAGTGGGCACCCCCACACTGCTCACCCGCGCGGTCGGCGGTGCGAAGGACGTAGGTGCACGGACCAAAACCCCCACCACGCTGACGCGCAGCGTACCACTCACAGAGCTGCTGAGGGGAGGGGATGTCCCGAGAAACTGTTGCTGCTGGTGCTGGCGCTGACCACCACCGGAGCCGCTCCGCTGCGAAGTGCCACCCCGACCAGCTCCACCTCCTCCACCACCGCCTCCTCCAACTCCGCCACCCCCGCCGCCTCTGCTCCCACTGCTACCGCCTCCGCCGCCTCCGCCTCCACTGCTGCCACCGACACCTCCACCCCCGCCACCACCCCCACCGCCACCCCCACTCCCTCCGCCGCCTCCACCGCCACCTCCACCACCCCCGCTAGCTCCACCCGCGCCCTTGCCCCCCTTGCCCTTGCCAGAGCGGCGTCTCCCACTAGGGGCAGACGCCGCACCGACCGGCTCAAGACCAACGACGTCGGCCGTAGCAGCAGAGGCGACAGAGGGCAAAAGGGGGGAAGGGGAACACCCCTCAAAGATGGGGGTGCGAGGGTCACCACGAGAGGCTCCTACAGCGACTATGCTCTTCTCCGATTCTAGTAGGGCCTTCTCTAGGAGGTCAACAGTGAGAGTGGTGGGACAGACTGAGAGGAAGTGGTCCCTGACTACACGAAGGGAGTCAGGGAGGCGGGTGACTATATAATAGAGAGTGATGTACATGGGGGGGGGGGGTTCTTATCGCAAAACTCAGCAGGATGCGCAGCGCGGTAGCGAGTGTCACTAGTGCGGAGGTGCGTAATGAGGTCAGCGATGTGGGAAAGGCAGCAAGGTCAGGGAAGAGGTACGGTAGCATGAGGCGGCTCAGTGCAGCAGTGGCAGGGGAAGAGTAGCGCGCAACTACAGCGTCGTACAAGGTCTGAGCACTCTTGTACTGACTAAAGTGTGCGCGCTCAGTGGTAGGCAGGTGGCGACGCACAGCAAGACGTGCACCAGCGTCGCGTGTGGCCCAGTGGGAGCGAACAGTGGCGTCAGCATCAACAGTAGGGGCAGGAGAGGCGCCAGAGGTAAGGTCAAAGAGAGAGAGACCGTCCGCCCTATCGCACTGTAAAAACAGCTGCAGGTCATCTACCCAGACATCAAAGTCAATGGCTCGACCCTCAGCGTCAAAAGCGAGGACACTAGGGGTAGTCATGACAACAGTAGACTAGCAGTGCAAACAGTAGGGAAAGGGCAGTGCAGTGACAGAGGCGCTGTGCTCACAGGACAGGGCGGCCCGGGCGGCTCGGCGGTAGGGCGGCTCGGCAACTAGGCGGCTCGGCGGCTGGGCGGCTCGGCTGCACAGCGGCTCGGTTGTTGGGCGGCTGGGCGGCTCGGCTGTAGTGCGGCTCGGCTGCAGGGCGGCTCGGTGGCTCTGCTGCTGGGTGGCTCGGCGGCTCTGCTGCAGGGCGGCTCGGCGGCTCTGCTGCAGGGCGGCTCGGCGGCTCTGCTGCTGGGCGGCTCGGTGGTGCTGCTGCACGGCGGCGCGGCGGTCGGCTGCTCGGCTCGGTGAGGCGGCTTGGGCGGCTCGGGTGACGGGCGGCGCTGCACCAGTTGACGGAGCCGCAGGTAAGGGCGACGGAGTCGCAGGTGAGGGCGGTGGGGCCGCAGGTGAGGGCGACAGGGCCGCAAGTGAGGGCGGCGGGGCCGCAGGTGAGAGCGGCGAGGCCGCAGGTGAGGGCGATGGGGCCGCAGTTGAGGGCGGCGGGGCCACAAGTGAGGGCGGCGGGGCCGCAGGTGAGTGCGACGGGGCCGCAGTTGAGGGCGGCGGGGCCGCAAGTGAGGGCGGCGGGGCCGTAGGTGAGAGCGGCGGAGCCGCCGGTGAGGGCGGCGGGGCCGCAGTAGAGGGCGGCGGGGCCGCAAGTGAAGGGCGGCGGGGCCGAAAGTGAGAGCGGCGGGGCCGCAGGTGAGGGCGACGGGGCCGCAAGTGAAGGGCGGCGGGGGCCGCAAGTGAGAGCGGCGAGGCCGCAGGTGAGAGCGACGGGGCCGCAGGTAAGGGCGGCGGGTCCGCAGGTAAGGGCGACATGCCCGCTGGTAGGTGGCAGGGCCGCAGGTGAGGGCGGCGTGAGGGGCCGCGGAGGTCAGCGGCGTGCCGTAAGGGCGGCGCGCGACGCCGCGAAGGGCGGCGACGGGCCGGTACGGGCGGCGCAAGGGCGGCGACGGGCCGCGTAGGGTGGCGACGGGCCGTGAAGGGCGGCGACGGGCCGAGCAAGGGCCGCAACGGACCGAGTAAGGGCGGCGCACGGGAGGCCGCTAGGGGCGACGCGACGGGGCCGAAGGAGGCCTAGGAAGGGCGCGACTTGGGCCTAAGCGAAGCGCGCTCCGGGCAGGAAAAAAAAAAACTTCGACTTGGTGGGCCCTAAGAACAGTTCCGACGAGGGAACCTGCTCGATACCATGAGAAGAAACGAGAATGATTGACTAAGGAATGAAAGTGGTACAAATATGCAACCCTAGAAATGTGTACCCCATATGGGCTACCCCACTATAGCCTACACAACATTATAATTTGACACAAGAATCCCCCCCTCGGTGTACCTCGTTCTCTACCACCTAGTCATCCGTCTTCCTGACTCCCTTCGCGCAGTCAGGGACCACTTTCTCGCCCTCTGCCCCACTGATCTCACCGTTGACCTGCTCGAGAAGCACCTGCTTGCAGCTGAGGCTAGCATAGTCGCTGTAGGTGCCTCTCGTGGCGACTCCCGCACACCCTTCTTTGACGGGTGTTCCCCTCCCCCCCTTCTCGCTTCGGTTGCCTCTGCTACCGTTGTCGACAACCTTGGTGCTGAGGAAGTCGAGGCTGCGTCTGGTCCTAGTGGGAGGCGCAAGGGCGGCAGGGGCAAGGGGGGCAAGGGTGGTGGTGGTGACAGCGAGGGAGGTGGAGGTGGAGGTGGAGGCTGTGGGGGCGGTGGTGGTGGTGGCGGTGGTGGGGGTTGTGGCGGGGCTGGGGGGGTCAGTGGCAGCGGTGGGGGTGGTGGCGGCAGTGGTGGTGGAGGAGGCCGGGGTGGAGGCGGTGGTGGTGGCGGCAGTGGGCGTGGTGGCGGCGGCTGGGGTGGTGGTCGGGGTGGACCGGCGCAGCGTGGAGGTTCGGGTGGTGTCTGTGAGAGTACGACGGCTTATGCTGGCTTTGCTAGCTTGCCTGAACTTTATTATGTTATTACTAGCTTAGCTTTGTTTTATCTTGCATGCTTTTGTTTGATTTCCTAGGTTCGTTGCCTTTGCTATAGTTATTATAGTTGTAGGCACCGAACTAGGTTGAGTGCACCGAATTCTAGGCTTTTCGGCTGCAACCAAATTGCCTTCTACCGAACTCGGGAAGGATCTGTTCGGGACGCTTCGCGACCCGCGGAACCTTCACGTAACACCTGGTTACTGGGCCTTGTGTCGAGCCTATATTTATAGCCTCGTGTTGTACCCCGATGATCATTCAATTCACATTCTCTTTTCTGAGCTCGATGCTAGATCCTAACACTTGGTAATCAGAGCCTGTTTGCACGCGAAGTTTTTCGACTGCCAAAACCTAGCTTTTAAAACCGCAGGGGCAACGACGGAAAGCGCCGATTTCGGGTACATAAACCAGTTCCGCGCTATTATTTAACGTCCCCCTCGAACCGGTTTTCGAACACTCCTCAGGTCCAGTGGCGAATATTTTTGAATTTCGACTGTGAGATCGATTCGAATCTCAATGGCCCTAGAAATTTTGCTCAAAACAATTGGAATTTGGAGCGTCGGATCGAATTTTGTCTCAACGGCCAAGATCGGACGCGGATTTCGACTACGGAAGATTTACGCGACCTACAGATTCAGCGCTTGTTATTTCTACAGTCAATTCGACTCACTGTAAGATGACCACCGTCAATTCTTTTCGTCGCATATCTTCCTATAAATCGCCAAATGGAGGAAAATGGTGATCATTCAGTACGAAAAATTACGGAGTTACACACCGGCCGGGACCAAACGCGAGTGGCACTCCAGCGAATAGAGGAGCTTCTCGCGAACCAGCCGGTAACGATAGTGGACGGTACAAAACTTCCCATCCACGGCGAAGCAACACTGCAGCTGCACATAGGGGCACTGAGGTGGAAGCCGACATTGTCGATCACCAACATCAAGGGTTTAAATTTCATCTTGGGGCAAGATTTCCTGAAGTGGTTCAACCCCGAGATCGACTGGGTCAACAGGAAGGCGCGCATCTACAACAACGGGAAACGAGTGGAGCTGCGTAGCTGGACAGATATAGGGAACATTCCTGAAACGACACTGGTGTTGAAATGTATTTGTATACTTTCATATAAATGCCTACAGTAGCCTAGTGTAGTTATCTTAGTTTCCTGCTAGGTGGTGTACCATTTGCCTTTCTTCATTCTTGCCTATTTGTACCCTTGAACCTATAGTGAAACCTCATTCTCTCGATACTTTTCACTCTACTCAACTTACTCGAACTCAACTAGCTATGGCTCCTTTAGCCTAGCTAAGTTTTTTGACATGGTATCAGAGCACGTAACGCTCCTGGACTCTTGCTTCCGCTGCTACTAAGTGTTCTGCACGCCCCGTGGTGTGCCCTACTCTCGCGGCCCCGCCGCCCTTCTTAAGCGGCCCCGCCGCCCTACTGTCGCGGCCTCGCCGCCTCTCTACTGTCGCGGCCCCGCCGCCCTACGTCGCGGTCTCGCCGCCCTTCACTGCGGCCTCGCCGCCCGTGCGCCGACGTCTGCGAAGCCGCCGCCCGTGAGCCGCCGCCCGTGAGCCGCCAGTGGCCCGCCCGTGCACCGACCGCCTGTGCGCCGCCCGTCCGTGAGCCGACGCCACCCGCGCGCAGCCCGACCGTGAGCCGGCGCCGCCCGTGAGCCGCCCGCCCGTGCGCCACCAGCCTGCCCGTGAGCCGCTGGCGCCGCCCGTGAGCCGCCCGCCCGTGCGCCACCAGCCTGCCCGTGAGCCGCTGGCGCCGCCCGTGCGCCGCCCGTCCGTGAGCCGCCCGCCCGTGCGCCGCCCGCCCGTGAGCCGCCCGCCCGTGAGCCGGCGCCACCCGTGGGCCACCTGCCCGTGCGCCGCCCCGCCCCGTGAGCCGCCGCCTCTGAGCCGCCCGTCCGCGAGCCACCCGCCCGCCCGTGAGCCGCCCGTCTCCTACGCCTGCGGTCCCGACCCCGTCCCGGCCATGCCTCGTCACCAGCTACGGCACACCGGGGGCACGTGCACCCCCCCCCCCCTTCTTCCCGTCACCTGTCGCGGCTCCTTCGGGGGCCGCACGCGGCCCCCTCAGGTCGCCTTGACAGGTGACGGGAGGGGTGACCTGAAAGGGGGGGGCAGTCGTCGCCCCCTCTGCCGCTTGCTTTGGCGCCCGGGGAGGCCGTGCGTCGCCCCCCCCCCCCCCCTCTTCTCCTCCTCCTTTTGTTCCCTCTGCTGCAGCTGCCGCTGGGGGGGAGGGTGTGGGAGTGTGGGGGAGCCCGGGGAGGGACTGGGGGTGGCGGGTGTGGGGGTGATGGGTGATGTGTGGTCCCCTGGCCCTACGGCCCCATCCTCCTCCGTTTGCCCCCCCTCTGCTGCTCCTGCAGCAGTGGGAGGGGGAGGGGGAGGGGGAGGGTGAGGGGATGGTGTCGGTGACCAAGCGTGGGCGTTTTACACTTCCAGCTACTACTGCTCTTGCTTGTTTCTGTTTCTTCCATTGCACCTTGTACCCCTGCAGACTTTGTGCTACACACGGGTTTTCCACTGTAGGCATTTAGGGGGTGTGTTGAAATGTATTTGTATACTTTCATATAAATGCCTACAGTAACCTAGTGTAGTTATCTTAGTTCCTGCTAGGTGGTGTACCATTTGCCTTTCTTCATTCTTGCCTATTTGTACCCTTGAACCTATAGTGAAACCTCATTCTCTCGATACTTTTCACTCTACTCAACTTACTCGAACTCAACTAGCTATGGCTCCTTTAGCCTAGCTAAGCTTTTGACAGATGGGGGGGGGGCTGCGCAGCTGGACAGATATAGGGAACATTCCTGAAACGACACTGGCACGGTTCGAACGGGCGGTGAACGAGAGTAATACGAGATACTTAGCACTGGTTATGGCAGGAGCAGAGGAGGAGAAGCCGAGTTCGGAGATACCTTCAGCACTAAAAGGAGGTGTTGGAGCAGTACAAGGATATGATGCCCGACAACCTACCTGCAGGCGTACCTCCAGCATGCATCCACGAGCACGAGATCGTGGAGGAACCAGGTGCGAAACCCGTCTCACGCGCACCATACCGACTGAGTCCGACCGAGCTGACAGACATGAAGAAACAGATAGAATATCTACTGGATAGACAACTGTTCCGCCCATCCACCTCTCCCTACGGTGCATCGTTTCTCTTCACTCCAAAACCAGACGGCAGTTTACGGATGTGCATCGACTACCGCGCACTGAACAAACAGACAGTTCAAAACAAATACCCCGGACCGGACATAGACGACCTATTGGACCAACTGCGTGGTGCAACAGTCTTTTCAAAGCTGGACCTACGGTCGGGTTACTGGCAGATCAAGATGGCGGGCAACTCGATCCACAAGACGGCGTTCCGTACCAGATACGGCTCCTACGAATACTTGGTGATGCCGTTCGGACTCTGCAACGCACGAGCAACGTTTCAGGCGGAGATGAATCACATCTTACGACCCCTGCTGGAAGAGTGCGTGGTGGTGTACCTGGATGACATTCTCCTCTACTCCAAGAACATGAAGGAGCACGTGGAGCATCTGCGGAAGGTGTTCGAGATCCTGCGGAAAAACAAGCTCTACGTGAAGCTGTCGAAGAGCGACTTCGCCCTGAAGAAGGTGCAGTTTCTCGGGCACATGGTGAGTGCCGAGGACGTACACGTGGGCCCGTGGAAGATCGAAGCCGTCAAGAAGTGGAAAGTTCTGGAGAACGTGAAGGAGTTACTGGAGTTCCCAGGTTTCGCCAACTACTACAACAGGTTCGTGCCAAATTACGCTAAGATAGCAGCACCACTGACCGACCTAATGAAAAAGGATACGCCCTACAAATGGGATACGCCTCATTAGCAAGCCATGGAGCAACTACAGACAGCACTGACTACAGCGCCAGTACTCATCCTACCAGATCCAGACAAGGACTACGTGGTGGAAGCAGACGCTAGTGACCAAGCAGTCGGAGCAGTACTGATGCAGGATCACAGACGCGGTTTGCAGCCCATCGCCTACCTCAGTAAGAAGCTACACGGAGCAGAACTGAACTACCCCATCCATGAAAAGGAAGCCTTAGCGATAGTCATGGCCTTGAAGGCGTGGAGGTGTTACCTAGAGGGAGCCAAGACTACAGTCTATACTGACCACTGCAGTCTCAAATACCTGAAGTCGCAGCCGACACTCTCACGACGACAGGTCCGGTGGGTGGACTTCTTGGAAACCCACTTCCACTATGACATCGTCTACAAGCCCGGACTACACAACAAGGCAGACGCGTTGAGCCGCCCCGGTCATATAGCAGGCATCCAGCTCGACGGGATGAACCCTCTGCTCAAGGGTCTATTCCAACATGGATACTCCGTGGACGCAGAGATCGCTACAGCACTGACCAAGAAGCTAACCAGTGAGAGAAAGACTTAGCTGTAAGGAAGGGTTCAGAAAAGATTTGGGTACCGAATTACGCCCCGCTACGGCAGATCCTATTGGTGGAGTTTCACGACATACCATACGCGGGACATTACGGGAGCAACAAAACGTTAGCGGGAACTGCAAAGTATTACTACTGGTCCGAGATGGCAGCAGACGTGCAGCAGTTTGTCACCTCACCTCATGCGACACGTGCTAGCGGATGAAGAGCAGCAAGCAGAAAAAAACAGGGTTATATCAGCCTCTACCCGTTTTGGAGCAGCCATGGCAAGTCGTTAGCCTCGACTTCATCACAGGACTCCCTTCAACCTCACGGGGACATGATTCCATCCTCGTAGTAATCGATAAGTTCTAAAAAATGGGTCACTTCATCCCGACCAACGACACAGCTACAGTTGAAGCAACTGCTCGCCTCTTCTTCGACCGCATTATCACCATCCACGGCATCCCCGCTACACTCATCTCAGACAGAGACCCCAAATTCACGAGTAAATTCTGGAAGGAGCTCATGGGACTGTTGGGGACCAAACTTGCAATGTCCTCAGCATACCACCCACAAACTGATGTCTGGATAGAGCAACTCAATCAAGTGGTTGAACAGTTATTGCGCACAGCTTGCAAAGACGACGTCAGCCACTGGGACACTCAATTACCAGCCCTAGAGTTTGCTTACAACAACGCGTCACATGCGGCCACAGGGAAAACTCCTTTCTTCATGTGTTATGAACGGAAATCACTCACACACAGCAGCCAACCGCACCGACACATGTCCAAGCCGCACATGACTCCATCACCACCATGCAGCAGCTATGGGAGAAGACTTAGCGACGTCTCACCACGATGCAGAACTCCCATAAGCAGTACGCCGATCACCAGTGACGAGTTCACTCAGTAGTAGTCGGAGATCAGGTGCTTCTTGACACGCGCAACTTCAACCTGTCCCAACTCCCATCCAAACTCCGGCCTCGCTTCTGTGGTCCTTTTCTCATTGAGGCACAGGTGACACCAGTAACATTCCGCTTGCGCTTACCTACTACTTGGAAGCTTCACAACGCTTTCCATGTTTAGCTACTGAAGCCCTACAAGGACCCCAACCAACAGTTCCAGGGACGGCAGCTACCGCCACCACCACCTGTTCTCATACAGGATGAACCCGAGTACGAGATCGAGCGCGTTCTCACTCATCGGTGCCGCGGCGGCAAGGCCCTTGAGGTCCTGATACGCTGGACGGGATACGACCCCACTAAGGACAGTTAGGTTGTAGAAGCTGATATCGGCAACGCACGCCGTGCTCTCAAGAACTATCTTGTCAAGCAGGGTGTATCTCACGACACCCAGCTTTGAGGGGGGGACGCGAGAGAGTACGCCAACTTATGTGTGAAGAATGGGGAATGGATGAACTAGCAAGCAGGTGGGTACAAGTAGGAAAACCTAGAAGTGTTGTACCCCATATTGTCTACCCCACTATAGCCTATAGAGACTATAGCATATGAGTTTGACACACCCCCATAGGCAAAGTGGGGGAGAACAAGAGGTCACAAGACCAGTCAAGCAAAGCAAAGCAAGCTCAGGGTGGATCATCACGTCACCACACAGTCCGAGCACAAAAGAAAGGTTTGAAGGCCAGTTCACATGCAAGATCATATATAAAGGTAAACAAGCAAGTGCAGGTATAGAAAGATCACAGTACAAGCAAGGTCAAGAAGTGAGCAAGTGAGGCCAAGTAGGCACAAGACCTAGCATCGTACAGAAGCGCTGATGATCACAAGGCGGAAGTGCCTTGGTAAAGATATCAGCAGTGTTGGCCTCAGAGGCCAGGTAAGCAAGGCGCAGCTGACCACGCTGCTGCAGCTCACGAGCAAGGAAGTAGCGGAGAGCAATGTGCTTCGTTCTGTGCTCCAGTTTGTGCTCCCGACACAAGGCCAGCATGGCCTTGTTGTCTACGTACAGAACTGGAGGAGAACGAGGCGGCTCTCTTAGGCCAGTCAGCAGGTAGGTGAGCCAGCGTAGCTCCTGTGCAGCCATGGCCCCCGCATAGATCTCAGCCTCACAGCTAGAGCCGAGAACAGAAGACGAGCGGGTAGATCGCCACGAAACAGAGCCGGAACCAAGGTTGAAGGTGTAACCCTGTGACGACCGCTGCGTCGCCTGGTCGTCAGCCCGAGAAGCGTCTGCGTGACCTGTGAGGACCATTGAACCTCCCCCTCCAAGCACTAGCCCCATGCCCGACGTACTGCACAAGTAGCGCAACACCCTCTTCGCTGCAGCCATGTGCTCTGGTCGGTGTCTCCCAGGAGCAACATAGCGTGCCAAGATGCTAAGAGGGTATGCAAGGTCAGGTCGAGTGCAGGTCATCAGGTACATGAGGCAGCCAACAAGCTCTGGGTACGAGCCACTCGGCTCTACGGTCTCATCCGAAGGCAGAGCTGAGAGCGAGTGGCGAGTAGACAGAGGAGTGGCCTGAGGCGAGGTATACGTGAAGTCGAAGCGCTGAAGGACCTGCTGCACCATGTGTGACTGAGTCAGGGTAATGGTGCGCTCTGCTCTGTCCCGGGTGATCTGCAAGCCAAGGTAGCTGCGCAGTTCAACTAGGTCTGTGCACGTGTGTCTCTTCTGCAGCTAGGACTTCACGTGGGCGAGTCCAGCAGTGTCAGCAGTGGCAAAGACCAAGTCGTCGACGTACACGAGGATGTAGAATTGCGGCAAAGAGGTGTCTGTCACAAGATTGAATTCTCAATCGAAACTTGTCCCTCAAACTGAATGCAAGGCATTTTTATACTCGCAAAATACAAGGATAATCGAGATAAAACGAACCTTCGGGTGTGAAACAAAGAACGCGAATGAATCAACTATGAATGAAGTGAGTACATATAGGAAACCCTAATTGTGTTGTACCCCCTATGGGATACCCCACTATAGCCTACACAGCAGCATAAGCTATAATGTTCTGACACACCCCCATAGGCAAAGTGGGGGAGAGCAAGGGGTCACAAGACCAGTCAAGGAAAGCAAAACAAAGCTCAGGGTGGATCACAAAGTCACCACACAGTTCCGAGCACAAGGTCAAGGCCACAAGGCCAGTTTCACATGCAAGAGGAGACATATATATATAAGGCTAGACAAGCAAGAGCAGGTATATATATATATGCAAGAGTAGAAGCAAGGTCAAGAGGTAAGTAAGTGAGGCAAGACTGGGACAAGTCCCAGCTGAGTGCAGAAACGCTGATGATCACAAGGTGGAAGTGCCTTGGTGAAAACATCAGCAGTGTTGGCTCTGAGGCCACGTACGCAAGTCGCAACTGACCACGCTGCTGCAGCTCACGAGCAAGGAAGTAGCGGAGAGCAATGTGCTTCGTTCTGTGCTCAAGCGCTGCTCTCGACAGAAGGCCAGCATGGCCTTGTTGTCTACGTACAGCACTGGAGGAGAACGAGGCGGCTCTCCAAAGTCGGTCAGCAGGTAGGTGATGCCAGCGAAGCTGCTGTGCAGCCATGGCCCTGGCGTAGATCTCAGCCTCACAGCTGGAGCCGAGAACAGAAGACGAGCGAGTAGCCCGCCATAAGACAGAGCAAGAACCAAGGACTGAAGGTGTAACCCTGCGACGACAGCTGCGTAGCCTGGTCGTCAGCCCAAGAAGCGTCCGCGTGGCCAGTGAGGACCACTGGACTCCGCCCTCCAAGCACTAGCCCATGCCCGACGTACTGCACAAGTAGCGCAACACCCTCTTCGCTGCAGCCATGTGCTCTGGTCGGTGTCTCCCAGGAGCAACATAGCGTGCAAGAATGCTAAGAGGGTATGCAAGGTCAGGTCAGTGTGCAGGTCATTAGGTACATGAGGCAGCCAACTAGCTCTGGGTACAGGCCACTCGACTCTACGGACTCATCCGAAGGCAGAGCTGAGAGCGAGTGGCGAGGTAGCCAGAGGAGTGGTCTGTGGCGAGGAGTACGTGAAGCCGAAGCGCTGAAGGACCTGCTGCACCATGTGTGAATGAGTCAAGGTAATGGTGCGGCGTGCTCTGTCCCTGGTGATCTGCAAGCCAAGGTAGCTACGCAGTTCACCCAGGTCTGTGCACGTGTGTCTCTTCTGCAGCTCAGACTTCACGTAGGCGAGTCCAGCAGTGTTAGCTGTGGCAAAGACCAAGTCGTCGACGTACACGAGGATGTAGAACGGCGGCAGAGAAGTGTCGGTGCGCAGAAACAACGACGGGTCAGCAGTAGAGGGAGCAAACCCAAGAGCCGCAAGCGTAGTCCTCAGTGTGTCGTGCCACTCACGCGGTGCCTGTCGGAGACCGTAGACTGGCCGTCGGAGGCTCCACTAAGTGCCAGGAGGGAAAGTCCCAGTGAAGCCAGGTGGACGGCGCAGCTAGATCTCCTCGTGCAGGCTGCCCTGCAGAAAAGCAGTGCTGAAGTCAAGAGAGTGAAGCTCGTAGTCGCGTTGAGCGGCTATGTGTAGCAGCACCTGAAGAGTGGTGACCTTCGGGGTGGGAGAGAAGGTATGAAAGTAGTCAACTCCCTGCCGCTGACTGAAGCCACGAGCGACGTACCGCGCCTTGAAGACAGGTGGAGAGCCAAGCGGCCGCTTCACCCTGAAGATCCACATGCCACTGACGATGTTCGCCCCAGGAGGGGGAACCGCGTCAACGTAGGTGCCTGTGGACTTCCAGGAAGCCATCTTCTGCATCCATAGCTGCCTGCCACTGAGAGGAGTAGGGACCCCTCTACGGCCTCCGCGTAAGAACGCGGAGTCGGGATGTCTAGTGCATCCGGGTCTCCCTCAGGGGCAAGCAGTACAGACGCGAGATGGAGGTGAAGCAGCAGCCAGACACTGTAACTCCTCCTGCGTGTCCTCAAGGACGTCCGTGCCAAGAGCACACTCACCCCCAACGGACGGAGGACAGACAGACGGAGACTCAGCAACAAGACTAGCAGCGTAGTCGAGACGACAGCGAGCAGCAAAGTCGACAAGCTCAGCACTAAGAGCAGAGACGCAGCAGTGGACTCAAAAGAGGGGTCAGTGACAACAGTAGCAAGAAGACGCGTGACAGTAGGACTGGCAGCACGAAGAGAGTCCGACTCCGGGTCGGCAAGCGCAGGAAGAGAGGACTCAGGAGGAGAAGGCAAAGGGGCACGCGGAGGAGCAGTGGACTGACGCAGAGAACATTCAGTGCGTGCCCAGGGACAGGAGGAGGACGCTTGACGCGAACTGCGACCACTAGCGCGAGCAGCATGAACAGGCGACGCGGGGACGAGACGCACGCTCACGACGCTCAGCAAGACTCCAGTAGGACCAGTGTAAGGAGAGGGAGCAGGCAGTGGGGAGGCGGGCTCTAGCTGTGACTGTGACAGGACAAGCGGTGGACACTCTACAGTAGGAGAGAGACCAAGAACCTGCTGCAGGAGCGGAACGAAGTACATCCAAGGCCGCGCGGGGACTGCAGAAAACAAGCAGGGACAGCACCCAGCACCCTCAAACGGCAGCACCAGCGACGCAACAGCACCTCCAGCGGCACGACCTCCAGCAAGCGCTAGCAGCAGGACCACCGCAAGGAGAGACAGAAGCAGTCTCAGCACCAACGCCCTCAGGCAGCTCCAGCTCTAGTAGGACCCGCAGGTCCAGCACCTCCTGGGACCGCGGCACCAGCACCCTCACCGGCAGAAGAAAGCCCCAGCTCCAGCAGTACGCCATCCAGCGGCCTAGCAAACCACTCGCGCAGCTCCTGTGGAGAGAGTGGCTCCCTCCGAGAACGGAGCACCCGGAGAACCTCCAGGCAGCAGCAGCGCCCGACACCACAAAGGGAGGTCCAGCGGCGCAGGCTCAGCACCTCCATGCTCAGCAGCTCCAGACGCTAGCACCCCCAGGCTCAGCAGCTCCCGACGCAGCACCCCCACGCTCAGCAGCTCCTAACGTAGTACCCCCTGACTCAGCACCCCCAGGACGTAGCACCCCCAGGATCAGCACCCCCGACGGCGCAGGCGTCCCCAGACTCAGCACCACCAGGCTCATCACCCCACTGCGCACTGGCACCCCCAGAGTCAGCACACCCTGGATCAGCACCCCGCAGCATTACCAAAGTCACCAGCACCCTCGAACGGCTCGACTTGCGTCAACCTGGGACACACCTGAAGGGGTAGGACCCTGAGGGGGAAGGGGGTCTACCGGGTGGGGACCTGGCACGAGGAAGTGCGGCGGCGGGGGGAGGGAAGGAGTGCGGTAGGGAAGAGACGGTAGAAGGGGACTAACTCGTCAAACGTGACGTCCTAAGAGGACAAAACACGACGAGAGGAGGGGTGGTAGAACTGCCACCCTGGAGCATCAGGGGGGAAGCCAAGGAAGACACAGGGAGCAGCACGATGGGGACAGCTTGTCAACAGACAAGTCGCGGACAAACGCCCGAGATCCCCAGACACGGAACGCAGACGCATCGCCGACCTTTCCCAGTCCACAGCAGAGCTGGGGAGGTACGGACCTTCCCCAGCTGGAGAAACCTCTGGGTGAAGGTTGATCTGATGCACCGCGTACCGAATCCGCCAACGGCCACAGAAAATGGGGGGCAGCCGCATGCATCACTGGACGTACGAGCGACGTCCATGACCATGCCAATGCGGCGCTCAGCAATCCCATTTTGCTGCGGAGAGTCCGGAAGCTAGTAAAGGTCTGGCGGATGCCTCGTGCACGACAGTAGTCTCGCAGAAGGCCAGAGGAGAACTCTCCGCTCGGTCAAAGTGCGACGCAGCAGAACAGGAATAGTCCGTAGCCGAAGCTCCTCCTGAGCTGGAGACGAGCTGCGCGGGATCCAGTCGATCAACACCTCAGTGACATCACACTTGATGCGCAAGGGGAAGACTGTGGTGTAATTGCGATTAGTCGTCAACCACCAGCAAGAAGTAGCGCTCGTGACCCTGTCCATGGACGTGAGCCGGGCCCCACACGTCCATGTGAAGTGTCTGTAGAGGAGCCTCTGTTGGAGGAAACTGGGAGGAGTGGGGGGCAGCCCGGAGCCGCCCCTCGACACAAGGGATACAGGAAGGTCAAGCCCCGAAGGAAGGGGAGGGAGAGACCGGGGGAGACCAGAGACAAGGACACGGGAAGCCATGTCCCTAAGACGAGGAAAGAAGGGGTGGCCAAGACGGTGGTGCCACGGGAGAGTCTCGTGAGACAGGAGGCGACACGAGCAGGGGGCAGACTCAGGACCAGACCTGGACGCAGCAGCAAACACCTGACCCGACGCAGCTACCTAGCCAGACGCAGGGACAGGAGTAGACTCAGTGGTCAGGGTGTAGAGACTCGACCCCGGCCGACGTGAAAACGTGGCCAGGTGTCGGCCTATGCGTGCGTCCGAGCAGTGGGTCACCCGCTGACTCGCAGGAGTAAACTGGTGAACCCCCGCATCATGCAGGTCAGCACCACTCACCAAGTTCGTCGAGAACGAGGGGAGGTACAGACCAGACAGGGTGCCCGAGGGGGCAGCCGGACACGGGAGGACAGTGGAGAAGTGAGAGAGGACAGGACCCCCAGAGGGGTCAGCCAGGGAGACCGCAACCGACCGACCAAGCGGCGTGAGAGTGGTGCGGTCCCGAAAGAAGGAGCGAGAAGCCCCTGAGTTAAGCGTGAAGGTGAGGGAGGCCGAAGCCGACGCGGTACCTGAGAGCGCAGCCTCACCAGTACCTGAGAGCGCAGACGCCCTGGCACCTAGAGCAGCAGCCTCACAAGCACCTAGCGCAGCAGTACCAATGGCCGAGTCGGGCGGGAAACACCGGTAACAGTCACCCTCATCACTAATATTCACAGCATACATGGCAGCAAGGATAGCATCAAAGTCAAGATCAAAGATCGGTACGCCAGCCCTAGACAGCTCTCCCCAGCGGGAATCTCACTAGCCTCGGGGAACTGCTGACGCCAGGCGTCCGTCAGGCGGCCAAAGCAGCGCTGGGTGGAGTTGGCATCCCCACACTGCTCACCCGCGCGGTTGCAGAAACAAAGAATTTAGGTGCACGGGCCAAAGCCCCCACCACGCTGACGCTGCGTGTACCACTCACGGAGCTGCTGAGGCGGGGGGACGTCCCGAGAACGCTGCTGCTGCTGCTGCTGGCGCTGACCACCACCAGAGCCGCTCCGCTGCGGGGCACTACCCCGACCGGCTCCACCTCCTCCGCCACCGCCGCCTCCACCTCCGCCACCACCCGCCGCCTCCGCTCCCACCGCCGCCGCCGCCACCGCCTCCGCTTCCGCTGCCGCCACCACCGCCACCACCCCCGCCACCACTCCCACCGCCACCCCCACTCCCTCCGCCGCCTCCACCGCCACCTCCACCCCCCCCCGCCAGCTCCACCCGCGCCCTTGCCCCCCTTGCCCTTGCCAGATCGGCGTCTCCTGCTAGGGGCAGACGCCGCGCCGACCGACTCAAGACCAAGTAGGTCGGCAGCAGCAGCAGAGGCAAGAGAGGGCAGCAGGGGGGAGGAGAACCCCCTCAAAGATGGGGGTGCGCGGGTCTCCACGAGAGGCTCCTACAGCGACTATGCTCTTCTCTGCCGCTAGGAGGGCCTTCTCGAGGAGGTCAACAGTGAGAGTGGTGGGACAGACTGAGAGGAAGTGGTCCCTGACTACGCGAAGGGAGTCAGGGAGGCGAGTGACTATGTAATAGACAG
Source organism: Closterium sp. NIES-65 (assembly GCA_948144175.1). Taxonomy (NCBI): domain Eukaryota; kingdom Viridiplantae; phylum Streptophyta; class Zygnematophyceae; order Desmidiales; family Closteriaceae; genus Closterium; species Closterium sp. NIES-65. The sequence continues at coordinate 188,346 of CANXME010002557.1, forward strand.
CAATGTACATGGGGGGGGGGTTCTTGGCGCAGAACTCAGCAGGAAGGGCGGCGCGGTAGCGGGTGTCACTAGTGCGGAGGTGCGTAATGAGGTCAGCGATAGTGGGAAAGGCAGCAAGGTCAGGAAAGAGGTACGGTAGCATGAGGCGGCTCAGTGCAGCAGTGGCAGGGGAAGAGTAGCGCACAACTACAGCGTCGTACAAGGTCTGAGCACTCTTGTAGTGACTAAAGTGCGCGCGCTCAGTGGTAGGGAGGTGGCGACGCACAGCAAGACGTGCAGCAGCATCGCGGGTGGCCCACTGAGAGCGAACAGTGGGTCAGCATCAGCAGCAGGAGCAGGAGAGGCGCCAGAGGTGAGGTCAAAGAGAGAAAGACCGTCCGCCCTATCGCACTGTAAGAACAGCTGCAGGTCGTCGACCCAGACCTCAAAGTCAATGGCTCGACCCTCAGCGTCAAAAGCTAGAACACTGGGGGTAGCCATGTCGACAGACTAGCAGTGCAAGCAGTGGGGGTAGGGCACGCAGTAGTAGTGGGGCGTGCTCACCAGACAGGGCAGGACAGGCGGCTCGGCAGAAGGGCGGCTCGGCTGCGGGGCGGCTCGGCGGCTGGGCGGCTGGGCGGCTCGACAGCAGGGCGGCAGGGCGGCTCGGCGGTCGGGCGGCTCGGCGGCTCGGCTGCTGGGCGGCTCGGCTGCACAGCGGCTGGGCGGCTCGGCTCCTCCGGTACTCGGCGGCGCGGCGGTCGGCTGCTCGGGTGCATGCTGCAGGGTGGTGCAGTGGGCGAGGAGAGCGGCCGGGCCGCTAAGCAGGGCGGCGGGGCCGATGAATTTGAGGGTGGCGGGGCCGTGAAGTGTAGGGCGGCGGGGCCGCGAAGGAAGGGCGGCAAGGCCGCTGTAGCAGGGCGGCGGGGCCGCTTAGCAAAGAGCGGCGGGGCCACGAGAGCAGAGCGGCGGGGCCGCAAAGGAAGGGCGGCGGGGCCGCGTTAGCAGGGCAGCGGGGCCGCGAAAGGAAGGGCGGCGGAGCCGCTTAGTAGAGGGCGGCAGGGCCGCGAGGTGCAGGGCGGCGGGGCCGCTAAGGAAGGGCGGCGGGGCCGCGAAGTGCAGGGCGGCGGGGCCGCTGTAGCAGGGCAGCGGGGCCGCTTAGCAAGGGCGGTGGGGCTGCTAAGGAAGTGCGGCAGGGCCGCGTTAGCAGGGCGACGGGGCCGCGAAGGAAGGGCGGCGGGGCGCGTTAGCAGAGGGCGGCAGGGCCGCGAAGTGCAGGCGGCGGGCCGCGAAGGAAGGGCGCGGGGGCCGCTCAGCAGAGGGCGGCAGGGCCGCGAAGTGCAGGGCGGCGGGGCCGCGAGGAAGGGCGGCGGGGCCGCGAATGA